>CAJHNH020000378.1:0-282175 GCA_905116865.2 Candidula unifasciata
TAGCCTCATAGGTTGGATCTCTAGGTAAACCTAGCCTCATAGGTAGATCTCTAGGTAAACCTAGCCTCATAGATGGATCTCTAGGTAAACCTAGCCTCATAGGTGGATCTCTAGGTAAACCTAGCTTCATAGATGGATCTCTAGGTAAACCTAGCCTCATAGGTAGATCTCTAGGTAAACCTAGCCTCATAGGTGGATCTCTAGGTAAACCTAGCCTCATAGGTAGATCTCTAAGTAAACCTAGCTTCATAGATGGATCTCTAGGTAAACCTAGCCTCATAGGTGGATCTCTAGGTAAACCTAGCCTCATAGATGGATCTCTAGGTAAACCTAGCCTCATAGGTGGATCTCTAGGTAAACCTAGCCTCATAGGTAGATCTCTAGGTAAACCTAGCTTCATATATGGATCTCTAGGTAAACCTAGCCTCATAGATGGATCTCTAGGTAAACCTAGCCTCATAGGTGGATCTCTAGGTAAACCTAGCCTCATAGATGGATCTCTAGGTAAACCTAGCCTCATAGATGGATCTCTAGGTAAACCTAGCCTCATAGGTAGATCTCTAGGTAAACCTAGCCTCATAGATGGATCTCTAGGTAAACCTAGCTTCATAGATGGATCTCTAGGTAAACCTAGCCTTATCAGATAACAGATTTCCTGGTCAGAGTATCATCACTTCTTCTTAGATAACCTACATTAAAAGTATAATATCTCGGAGAGAAAGAAGTTAAATAATAATTTTCAATTAGTCTCTAATAAGTACCAGGTGTTGCAGCAGTAAGCTAAAGAAGCAAGCACTGAAGTCTGCTGGGATCAGATCAAGGGAATCTGGAATGAATCTTGTGTAGAAGTTTTTGGTAAGAAAGAACGGAAACATAAAGCATGGATAACACCAGAGCTCAGGAAAAATACTCAGGCACTAATAAGGAAGTTAGGAGGCAAATAAGGGTAGATAATAACCCTACAGGGGCATAGAAGTAAAGGAAGACCAAAAAACAGTGAGAAGTTAACAGGATGGAGATGTCATGGCGAGTGCTGCGTGTGATAGCGAAGGATAGAATGAGTTGGTTGAGGGCCTATGCTTCATTGATGGACAAGATGTAAAGTTGTGGGCCACAAGTTTCTGTGACTAACAGAATGAGCTATTTCCTTGTAGGTTAAAACTACACCAGGCCTGGGAAATGTTGTGGGCAGTAAAGGTCGATGGCATGAGTAAAGGTCTCAGCACAGCCAGACATGAGAGGCATACAGGATTTACAAGAAGGTCAGCACAGCCAGACACGAGAGGCATACAGGATTTACAAGAAGGTCAGCACAGCCAGACATGAGAGGCATACAGGATTTACAAGAAGGTCAGCACAGCCAGACACGAGAGGCATACAGGATTTACAAGAAGGTCAGCACAGCCAGACACGAGAGGCATACAGGATTTACAAGAAGGCAAGGCCTGTCAGCCAGCAGAGGACTGGCACTGTTAACTGCATGATGCTGTTGTATATGTCAAAGGGGAAATCGGAGCAACTATGGAAATGTCTAGAGTGCCATGATGATAACCCATCTTATCATTCTTCATTAACACATTTACAATCTGCTAAACCTGTTGTAATACTCATGTGCCTTGTTGTTTTGTTGTTGTTCATAACTGACAAGTGGTTTTTTGAACTGTTACGTTATTTTCTGGTCAGCTGATATCCCCATCATATGTTTACTGGTCAGCTGATGTCCCCATCATATGTTTACTGGTCAGCTGATGTCCCCATCATATGTTTACTGGTCAGCTGATGTCCCCATCATATGTTTACTGGTCAGCTGATATCCCCATCATATGTTTACTGGTCAGTTGATGTCCCCATCATATGTTTACTGGTCAGCTGATGTCCCCATCATATGTTTACTGGTCAGCTGATGTCACCATCATATGTTTACTGGTCAGCTGATGTCACCATCATATGTTTACTGGTCAGCTGATGTCACCATCATATGTTTACTGGCCAGTTGATGTCACCATCATATGTTTACTGGTCAGCTGATGTCCCCATCATATGTTTACTGGCCAGTTGATGTCACCATCATATGTTTACTGGCCAGTTGATGTCACCATCATATGTTTACTGGCCAGTTGATGTCACCATCATATGTTGATTAGTAATGTGATGTCATCATCATATGTTTACTGGTCACGTAGCTGATCAGATGATACGATGGTAAGCTGTTTACATGATATGTTAAACTATGGTTGCTGGTCAGATTATGGTCAGTGTATTGGTCGGGTTAAACTATGGCAAGTTGTTTCCTGATCAGGGTGAACTCTGTGATATTTCTATCCATTTGTTGATTTGACAAGACAAGAGCAGCGTCAATAAAAGAATGTACAAACTTGCCCTGTTTTCTTCATGGAATATATTTGCTCCTGTGTTATGTCCAGCTGTCTGATATCCAGGTCTTTCAGATTTAGCGCTTCCATGTTGTTCTTCCATTTATGGCACAAAGATGTTCAGTGTATATAATCATGAATGACCAAATGTCACATTGATGATCACATTGCGGATTACAGGATGTCACAGAGATGAACACCTCGTGGAAGACAAGATGTCACACAGATGATCACCTCGTGGAAGACAAGATGTCACAGAGATGATCACCTCCTGGAAGACAAGATGTCACAGAGATGATCACCTCGTGGAAGACAAGATGTCACAGAGATGATCACCTCGTGGAAGACAAGATGTCACAGAGATGATCACCTCGTGGAAGACAAGATGTCACAGAGATGACCACCTCATGTTGTTCTTCCAAGATGTCACAAAGATGTTCATGATCACCTCCTCGAAGACAAGATGTTACAGAGATGATCGCCTCGTGGAAGACAAGATGTCACAGAGATGATCACCTCGTGGAAGACAAGATGTCACAGAGATGATCACCTCGTGGAAGACAAGATGTCACAGAGATGATCACCTCATGAAAGACAAGATGTCACAGAGATGATCACCTCATGGAAGACAAGATGTCACAGAGATGATCACCTTGTGGAAGACAAGATGTCACAGAGATGATCACCTTGTGGAAGACAAGATGTCACAGAGTTGGTCACATCATGGAAGATCAGAAAGCCAACATTAAAGTCACATTATCTGATCCTGCAAAAACACATACATACTAGCACCTGTTTCAGCAGTAACAACAGGACCATATCAGAATGCACAGAAGGTAATATTCACAAACAACACAATGTCAGTAACAAGAAAGAAACATTTCTGGTCTGGGACCCTCAGCAACTAGGAATCTCCAGGAAGTAGGAAACTCTTGGAACCAAGGATCTACATGAACCGGGGACCTGCAGGAAGCAGGGATCTCTAGGAACCTGTCAATCCCTGATCCAGCAACTGTTGAGGATCTGCTTTCTCCAAGGCCAGAACATGGATAAAACACCTGGCACCAGTTCTGTCATCAACTCGTTTCATCTGAAGCACAAAAGATATCAACTGGATTTGGTCCAAATCACTACAAACATTGGTCATGCTAGCCGGTTACATATAACCATCTTGATGTGCCCCAAAAATATAGGGTCTAAAAACAGTGTTTTATGCAATGGTCGTAGATTTTCACCAAATGATCCGTTAGAAAATATCCGGTACACAGCCTCATTTTGGAATGCTGGTTCAGGGGCAACATAAAAATGGAGGGAAAAACTGTACAAATTAAATCTTCTTTCCTGCCGTAATAATGTTTGTGCTTGTCTTCTTGCACTTGCTACATCAGGACTGCCTGTGTCCACTAAGACTTAACTCGATGCTAACATTTAAAAACCCCTTAAAGAGAGACATGAGAGACAGTTGGAAGTTAATGTATGAAGTCTTCTGGGGACAATTTGACTTCAGCAGGAAGTTTAAGTTTAAACAAACCAACAACAGGTGAAGTTTCTAACTGGGTGAACGGATCCTGTGATAATGTGAAGACTGAAATCATTGTCAAGTCATTCAAGAAGTGTGGCATTTCAAATGTCACAGATGGGGAACTAAGGATGAGGCAATATATGAAGACAGTGATTCGTAAACAGACACAGATGAGGACAAGCTAAACAAAAAAAACTATCATATGGATGAGAGTCTGGACAGTGGTGAAGAGTTTTCTGCAAATCCTAGATGTCTCACACATGGGATCCTCTTATGATTCGGGGAATACGGTTAATTCCAGTTACAACAGACTGAACTTTCGCATAGTCACATTCTCCAACTGACACAACACATGTCGTCATAAGTTGTCATTTAGACTATCTGTCGGCACAACACGTGTCATAATATGACATCAATCAGACTGTCATCACAAAACATGTCATATGTTGTCATTCAGACTATCTGTCGTCACAACACATGTCATAATATGTCATCAATCAGACTATCTGTTGTCACAACACATGTCATAAATTGTAAATTAAACCATGTCGTCACAACACATGTCATCATATGTTGTAGATTAGACTCCATTTTCCCCCGCCTCAATCTTTCTGCAAAATTAATGTCATATGCAAAAAGTGAAATATATAATGCAAAAGGTGAAATATATAATGCACATGCAAAAAGTTGAATATATAGTGCACATGCAAAAAGTGAAATATATAATGCACATGCAAAAGGTGAAATATATAGTGCACATGCAAAAAGTGAAATATATAGTGCACATGCAAAAAGTGAAATATATAGTGCACATGCAAAAAGTGAAATATATAATGCACGTGCAAAAGGTGAAATATATAGTGCACATGCAAAAGGTGAAATATATATAGTGCACATGCAAAAAGTGAAATATATAGTGCACATGCAAAAAGTGAAATATATAATGCACATGCAAAAGGTGAAATATATAGTGCACATGCAAAAAGTGAAATATATAATGCACATGCAAAAGGTGAAATATATAGTGCACATGCAAAAGGTGAAATATATAGTGCACATGCAAAAGGTGAAATATATAGTGCACATGCAAAAGATCAGTGATATTAAAACAGAATATAAGAGATGTCTTTGTGTCCAGTTGTTTCTTCAACTTTTCAAGTTCTGTGATCACAAACAAGATAGTCTGGCAATGGTGCAACAGGGTTTGAGCAGACAACTCCAGCGATACAGTCTGCTGGCCTCGTTAGGGCGACCAAGATATGCAGACAGATGGTGTCTGCTGGCCTGGTTAGGGCGACCAAGATATGCAGACAGATGGTGTCTGCTGGCCTGGTTAGGGCGACCAAGATATGCAGACAGATGGTGTCTGCTGGTCTGGTTAGGGCGACCAAGATATGCAGACAGATGGTGTCTGCTGGCCTGGTTAGGGCGACTAAGATATGCAGACAGATAGTGTCTGCTGGCCTGGTTAGGGCGACCAAGATATGCAGACAGATGGTGTCTGCTGGCCTGGTTAGGGCGACTAAGATATGCAGACAGATGGTGTCTGCTGGTCTGGTTAGGGCGACCAAGATATGCAGACAGATGGTGTCTGCTGGTCTGGTTAGGGCGACCAAGATATGCAGACAGATGGTGTCTGCTGGCCTGGTTAGGGCGACTAAGATATGCAGACAGATGGTGTCTGCTGGCCTGGTTAGGGCGACTAAAATATGCAGACAGATGGTGTCTGCTGGTCTGGTTAGGGCGACCAAGATTTGCAGACAGATGGTGTCTGCTGGTCTGGTTAGGGCGACCAAGATATGCAGACAGATGGTGTCAATGTTCCATGGGGGTAACCATCAGTCCAGCCCTGGAGACCATTTGACCATGTTAGAAGGACACGGGCCAGCAGCAGGTGACACTATTACACTGGTGGCTAGATCTAACTCAATGACTCAGAAAACTATGGCCAACCTGCATGGTAGCTCCAATCACAGTCGTCTGAGTGTGTGTGTCTGTGTGAGCGTTTGTGGGTGTGTTTGTATGTATATGTGATGTGTGTGCCATTATGTGTCACTGTGTGACTGCGTGTGTATCTGTGTCTGTATGTGGCTGTGCGTGTCCGTGTGTGTGGCTTTGTGTGTATCTGCCTGTGTCTCTATGGGTGTGTCTATAATGTCTGCGTGTGACTCTGTTTGTGTCGACACAGAAACAAGAAACAAGAAAGTCAACCTTGATGACAGCTCTGGCTCTCTCTAGAAGATAGATCCATTTGATGTTTGTTTTCTCAGCTGAGTGTAGATTCGGCCATTCTCTTGCCTGCAGGAAGACATGAACCCTTGCATCACACGTCAACACAGACACCAGAGACATTTGACACAGATAAACACTTAACCATCATACACAACAGTGGGGTCTGCACAGTGGAGGGGGTGGGGGGTCAAGCCATTTGCCTCGCACTTTGAATGTCACGGGTTCGGTTCACAGACACATCGTTCAATTATTTGTTGTGATCACTGCATGTGGAGTTTATGCTTCGTCGTGCAATGATCTTGGCAGGTGGCCAGCCACTGTGCAGAGGACAAGACAGATGGGACAAACCTGGTGCAAGGAAGTGGATCCTCTCAATGCTGACAGAAATGTTTCAATGCGTATTTGCCCAGGCTTTCCCCAGGGATCACCACTGTCACCTGTCTTGTTTAACATTTATACAGCAAGTCTGGCAAAAATTAAGCCCACTGGACCAAAGCGAAAACCCAGAGAAGGCCAGTGTTTTGTAGTGCTCGTTGAATAACAGCATTGGGAAGGAAGACTTGCCCAATATTTCCATGAAGGGTATTAATGTTGAAAGATTAGATAAGTTGAAAGAAGAGATAAGTTGAAATACTTAGGTTTGACGTTTGATCGCAGTCTGTGCTTTAGATATCACATGGAACAGACTGTGATCAAATGCAAGCGTGACCTGACGGCACAGAAGACGATGGCCGCGACACACATGGAACATAATTTATTGGTGTTTTTGTTCAACCATTTGGTCCTTTCTGTAATCGAATATAGCCTAGGAATAATAATCCTATCTACTTCACAGTGTACACAGCTTGAAAAGATTGAAAATGAAGGAATGAGAATCGTTTTGGATTGCACACGGGACAACCCGTTAGAACAATGAGGTATATGCTTGGGCTGACATCGGTAAAGTCTAGATTGCCACTGGTGCAAGCCAAGACCTATATGTGAGTTACCAATGATGAAAAGCGTCCGCTGCATGATAATTTAAACCATTTAAGAGAAGACCGGTTGAAAAGAGAAAAGTCATGGATGACACTAGCTGAAGATACCATTGAGACGACGGCCTCAGTCTAGCAAATACACAGGGGACAGGAATGGATCGACACTAACACCAACAGCTGTTTCCATCAGGTCATTATCATGTCAGGAAGAGAATGTAGAGAGTGGTGTAACGGTATGACAGAATTAGAGGTAAAACAACTGATAGATAGAAAGGCTGGACTAGATGATGCAGTAGTGTACACCGATGGTTCTGTTCAATGGGGTGTAAGATCCGGCAGGGAGGGATGGATGAGAGGAAGAGATCGACATGTGTACATTCAGTGTGCTAAGAGAACAGTTAGCATCTACACTTTACGTCATTTGCTGCAGAAGACGGAGCACCTATGGGTATGCCTGATGTGTGCTAGGATGTCAGTTCTTAAATCAGTAATCAGCTGACAGAAAATCTCACTGATCAGACCTTTACAGAAAACTGAGTGTGTGCAAATCTGGCTGTAGTTTCCAGACTCAAGTCAAGGGGAGGTTGTTGGTACTGCCAGCAGTTGAACTCTGTGCCACTGAGGCAAGATCCTGGCGAGCCTAGTGTGCTCTTGTGATTGTTCTCTGCCATGTTCACACAGACAAGTACAGGTGAGAGCACACAACCCTCAAGTTTTTGGTCTCCGGTGTGTCCGTTTGTGGAACATTTGTCCTGTCCGTAAAGTTCTGAGTTAATGCCCCAACACTGCCTCAGAGCTAGTTCCTTGTTTTATTCTGTCAGAAAACATTTCTCAGGGGATTTTTAAACAATGTGTCATATTGAGTCAAACACCCACAGACAAAGTTAGTTGCCTCTTCTTTAAAGGACATTGCAGAGCTGACTCCAGCAATTTTTGGCTGTTGTGGTTTTTCTAGGCAATTTTTATACTCAGTAGTTTCTGAATGGTTAGCCCTCGGTACCACTGTCGAAACTAAAGCAAGAAAAAATCGTCCGCAGCTGTAATCGAACCTGGCACCCTGGTATTACGAAGCATGTTTGCAACAGCCAAGCCACTTATGCCGACACAGTGAGTCAAACACCCACACACACAGTATGCAAAACAGACAGGCACAATGCATGAGTCAGACACCCACAGACACAGTACCCAAGTGAAAAAGATATAGTACATGAGTCAAACACCTACAGACACAGTACCCAAGTGAAACAGACATAGTACATGAGTCAAACACCTACAGACACAGTACCCAAGTGAAACAGATATATTACATGAGTCAAACACCTACAGACATAGTACCCAAGTGAAACAGACATAGTACATGAGTCAAACACCCACAGACACAGTACCCAAGTGAAACAGATATAGTACATGAGTCAAACACCTACAGACACAGTACCCAAGTGAAACAGATACAGTACATGAGAACACCTACAGACATAGTACCCAAGTGAAACAGATATAGTACATGAGTCAAACACCTACAGACATAGTACCCAAGTGAAACAGATATAGTACATGAGTCAAACACCTACAGACATAGTACCCAAGTGAAACAGACATAGTACATGAGTCAAACACCTACAGACACAGTACCCAAGTGAAACAGATAAATTACATGAGTCAAACACCTACAGACACAGTACCCAAGTGAAACAGACATAGTACATGAGTCAAACACCTACAGACATAGTACCCAAGTGAAACAGATATAGTACATGAGTCAAACACCTACAGACACAGTACCCATGTGAAACAGATAAATTACATGAGTCAAACACCTACAGACACAGTACCCAAGTGAAACAGACATAGTACATGAGTCAAACACCCACAGACACAGTACCCATGTGAAACAGACTTAGTACATGAGTCAAACACCTACAGACATAGTACCCAAGTGAAACAGATACAGTACATGAGACAAACACCTACAGACATAGTGCTCAAGTCAAATACACAGTACTCAGTTCAAACACAGTACAAGAGTCTTACACTCACAGACATCATTCACAAGTCAAACAGACACAACAGACGAATCAAATAGCCACCGATCACAGTATACGACTCACACAAACACCCAGAGACACATGCTTACTTTACAGCCCAACATCTGCTCAGCAACATCTGGCAACAGGTGGCACAACTCCAAGCTGCCAGTGTGGTCTGTCAGACTGACTGTGATACTGTTGGAGAATAAATCAACATCAAATGATGCTGAACTAGACAAAATCAAACAATCAATATTCATTAGATCTGAGACATATCCTAGACATTCACAAACACTACAACAGAGACATGTAAACTGACCAGCCAACCATTGTCATCTCATTCAACAAACACTACATCAGCCACATGTAAACTGACCAGCCAACCATTGTCATCTCATTCAACAAACACTACGATACATGTAAACTGACCAGCCAACCATTGGCATCTCATTCAACAAACACTACAACAGAGACATGTAAACTGACCAGCCAACTAACGGCATCTCATTCAACAAACACTACAACAGAGACATGTAAACTGACCAGCTAACCATCGGCATCTCATTCAACAAACACTACATCAGCCACATGTAAACTGACCAGCCAACCATTGTCATCTCATTCAACAAACACTACGATACATGTAAACTGACCAGCCAACCATTGGCATCTCATTCAACAAACACTACGATACATGTAAACTGACCAGCCAACCATTGGCATCTCATTCAACAAACACTACGATACATGTAAACTGACCAGCCAACCATTGTCATCTCATTCAACAAACACTACATCAGAGACATGTAAACTGACCAGCCAACTATTGGCATCTCATTCAACAAACACTACAACAGAGACATGTAAACTGACCAGCCAACTAACGGCATCTCATTCAACAAACACTACAACAGAGACATGTAAACTGACCAGCCAACTATTGGCATCTCATTCAACAAACACTACGATACATGTAAACTGACAAGCCAACCATTGGCATCTCATTCAACAAACACTACATCAGAGACATGTAAACTGACCAGCCAACTATTGGCATCTCATTCAACAAACACTACAACAGAGACATGTAAACTGACCAGCCAACTATTGGCATCTCATTCAACAAACACTACAACAGAGACATTTAAACTGACCAGCCAACCATTGTCATCTCATTCAACAAACACTACAACAGAGACATGTAAACTGACCAGCCAACCATTGTCATCTCATTCAACAAACACTACGATACATGTAAACTGACCAGCCAACCATTGTCATCTCATTCAACAAACACTACAACAGAGACATGTAAACTGACCAGCCAACCATTGTCATCTCATTCAACAAACACTACAACAGAGACATGTAAACTGACCAGCCAACCATTGTCATCTCATTCAACAAACACTACAACAGAGACATGTAAACTGACCAGCCAACCATTGTCATCTCATTCAACAAACACTACGATACATGTAAACTGAAAAGCCAACCATTGTCATCTCATTCAACAAACACTACAACAGAGACATGTAAACTGACCAGCCAACCATTGTCATCTCATTCAACAAACACTACAACAGAGACATGTAAACTGACCAGCCAACCATTGTCATCTCATTCAACAAACACTACAACAGAGACATGTAAACTGACCAGCCAACCATTGTCATCTCATTCAACAAACACTACAACAGAGACATGTAAACTGACCAGCCAACTATTGGCATCTCATTCAACAAACACTACAACAGAGACATGTAAACTGACCAGCCAACCATTGTCATCTCATTCAACAAACACTACAACACATGTAAACTGACCAGCCAACCATTGGCATCTCATTCAACAAACACTACAACAGAGACATGTAAACTGACCAGCCAACCATTGTCATCTCATTCAACAAACACTACAACAGAGACATGTAAACTGACCAGCCAACCATTGTCATCTCATTCAACAAACACTACGACACATGTAAACTGACTAGCCAACCATTGTCATCTCATTCAACAAACACTACGATACATGTAAACTAACCAGCCAACCATTGTCATCTCATTCAACAAACACGACACATGTAAACTGACCAGCCAACCATCGGCATCTCATTCAACAAACACTACAACACATGTAAACTGACCAGCCAACTAATGGCATCTCATTCAACAAACACTACAACACATGTAAACTGACCAGCCAACTATCGGGATCTCATTCAACAAACACTACATCAGCCACATGTAAACTGACCAGCCAACCATTGTCATCTCATTCAACAAACACTACATCAGCCACATGTAAACTGACCAGCCAACTAATGGCATCTCATTCAACAAACACTACAACACATGTAAACTGACCAGCCAACCATTGTCATCTCATTCAACAAACACTACATCAGCCACATGTAAACTGACCAGCCAACTAATGGCATCTCATTCAACAAACACTATAACAGAGACATGTAAACTGACCAGCCAACCATTGGCATCTCATTCAACAAACACTACAACACATGTAAACTGACCAGCCAACCATTGTCATCTCATTCAACAAACACTACATCAGCCAGATGTAAACTGACCAGCCAACCATTGTCATCTCATTCAACAAACACTACATCAGCCACATGTAAACTGACCAGCCAACCATTGGCATCTCATTCAACAAACACTACGATAAATGTAAACTGACCAGCCAACCATTGTCATCTCATTCAACAAACACTACATCAGCCACATGTAAACTGACCAGCCAACCTTTGTCATCTCATTCAACAAACACTACATCAGCCAGATGTAAACTGACCAGCCAACCATTGGCATCTCATTCAACAAACACGACACATGTAAACTGACCAGCCAACCATTGGCATCTCATTCAACAAACACTAGAACAGAGACATGTAAACTGACCAGCTAACTATCGGCATCTCATTCAACAAACACTACAACAGAGACATGTAAACTGACCAGCTAACCATCGGCATCTCATTCAACAAACACTACAACAGAGACATGTAAACTGACCAGCCAACCTTTGTCATCTCATTCAACAAACACTACATCAGCCAGATGTAAACTGACCAGCCAACCATTGGCATCTCATTCAACAAACACGACACATGTAAACTGACCAGCCAACCATTGGCATCTCATTCAACAAACACTACAACAGAGACATGTAAACTGACCAGCTAACCATCGGCATCTCATTCAACAAACACTACAACAGAGACATGTAAACTGACCAGCTAACCATCGGCATCTCATTCAACAAACACTACAACAGAGACATGTAAACTGACCAGCCAACCATTGGCATCTCATTAAACAAACATTACGATACATGTAAACTGACCAGCCAACCATTGGCATCTCATTTAACAAACACTACAACAGAGACATGTAAACTGACCAGCCAACCATTGGCATCTCATTCAACAAACACTACTATACATGTAAACTGACCAGCCAACCATTGTCATCTCATTCAACAAACACTACTATACATGTAAACTGACCAGCCAACCATTGGCATCTCATTTAACAAACACTACAACACATGTAAACTGACCAGCCAACCATTGTCATCTCATTCAACAAACACTACAACAGAGACATGTAAACTGACCAGCCAACTATTGTCATCTCATTCAACAAACACTACAACACATGTAAACTGACCAGCCAACCATTGTCATCTCATTCAACAAACACTACTATACATGTAAACTGACCAGCCAACCATTGGCATCTCATTTAACAAACTCAACAATGGCTTACACAGGTCCAGCTGAAATTAACCTTGAGTGTGCGCTCGTGTCAATACACAATATTCAAACATTCAAAGAGACGCACCTGTATTCCATATCAGGTGGTTCATCATGCGCTGTGTGTTCACCTGTACAACTGGAGTTGGTACACTTGTAGTCTGAACTTTCATAAACACGTCTACGACACCTGGAACTAAAAACATCTAACTCAGTATCCACACATAAAACACTGGCAACACAGCCTTAGAATAAACATCCAACCCAGTATCCACACATAAAACACTGGCAACACAGACTTAGAATAAACATCCAACCCAGTATCCACACATAAAACACTGGCAACACAGCCTTAGAATAAACATCCAACCCAGTATCCACACATAAAACACTGGCAACACAGCCTTAGAATAAACATCCAACCCAGTATCCACACATAAAACACTGGCAACACAGACTTAGAATAAACATCCAACCCAGTATCCACACATAAAACACTGGCAACACAGCCTTAGAATAAACATCACAACCCAGTATCCACACATAAAACACTGGCAACACAGACTTAGAATAAACATCCAACCCAGTATCCACACATAAAACACTGGCAACACAGACTTAGAATAAACATCCAACCCAGTATCCACACATAAAACACTGGCAACACAGCCTTAGAATAAACATCCAACCCAGTATCCACACATAAAACACTGGCAACACAGCCTTAGAATAAACATCCAACCCAGTATCCACACATAAAACACTGGTAACACAGCCTTAGAATAAACATCCAAGGTACAGAACAGAGTTAAATAATAATAGGAACATCACTACAGTGTAAGTGTTGAGGTAGAGAAGGTAGATACAGAACATGGGAACATCACTACAGTGTAAGTGTTGAGGTAGAGAAGGTAGATATAGAACATGGGAACATCACTACAGTGTAAGTGTTGAGGTAGAGAAGGTAGATTTAGAACATGGGAACATCACTACAATGTAAGTGTTGAGGTAGAGAAGATAGATACAAAACATGGGAACATCACTACAGTGTAAGTGTTGAGGTAGAGAAGGTAGATACAGAACATGGGAACATCACTACAGTGTAAGTGTTGAGGTAGAGAAGATAGATACAGAATAGAGTTACATAACATAGGAACATCACTACAGTGTAAGTTTCGAGGTAGAGAAGGTAGATATAGAACATGGGAACATCACTAAAGTGTACGTGTTGAGGTAGAGAAGGTAGATACAGAACATGGGAACATCACTACAGTGTACGTGTTGAGGTAGAGAAGGTAGATACAGAACATGGGAACATCACTACAGTGTACGTGTTGAGGTAGAGAAGGTAGATACAGAACATGGGAACATCACTACAGTGTAAGTGTTGAGGTAGAGAAGGTAGATACAGAACATGGGAACATCACTACAGTGTAAGTGTTGAGGTAGAGAAGGTAGATACAGAACATGGGAACATCACTACAGTGTACGTGTTGAGGTAGAGAAGGTAGATACAGAACATGGGAACATCACTACAGTGTACATGTTGAGGTAGAGAAGGTAGATACAGAACATGGAAACATCACTACAGTGTACGTGTTGAGGTAGAGAAGGTAGATACAGAACATGGGAACATCACTACAGTGTAAGTGTTGAGGTAGAGACGGTAGATACAGAACACAGGAACATCACTACAGTGTAAGTGTTAAGGTAGAGAAGGTAGATACAGAACATGGGAACATCACTACAGTGTAAGTGTTAAGGTAGAGAAGGTAGATACAGAACATGGGAACATCACTACAGTGTAAGTGTTAAGGTAGAGAAGGTAGATACAGAACATAAGAACATCACTACAATGTAAGTAGTGAGGTAGAGAAGGTAGATACGGAACATGGGAACATCACTACAATGTAAGTGTTGAGGTAGAGAAGGTAGATACGGAACATGGGAACATCACTACAGTGTAAGTGTTGAGGTAGAGAAGGTAGATACGGAACATGGGAACATCACTACAATGTAAGTGTTGAGGTAGAGAAGGTAGATACGGAACATGGGAATATCACTACAATGTAAGTGTTGAGGTAGAGAAAGTAGATACAAAACATAAGAACATCACTACAATGTAAGTGTTGAGGTAGAGAAGGTAGATACGGAACATGGGAATATCACTACAATGTAAGTGTTGAGGTAGAGAAAGTAGATACAAAACATAAGAACATCACTACAATGTAAGTGTTGAGGTAGAGAAAGTAGATACAAAACATAAGAACATCACTACAATGTAAGTGTTGAGGTAGAGAAGGTAGCTACAAAACAGAGTTACAGAACATGGGAACATCACTACAGTGTAAGTGTTGAGGTAGAGAAGGTAGCTACAAAACAGAGTTACAGAACATGGGAACAACATCACTAGTGTTGATGTAGAGAAGTTAGAGGTACAGAGAAGGTAGATACGGAACATAGGAACATCACTACAGTGTAAGTGTTGAGGTAGAGAAGGTAGATACAAAACATGGGAACATCACTACAATGTAAGTGTTGAGGTAGAGAAGGTAGATACGGAACATGGGAACATCACTACAGTGTAAGTGTTGAGGTAGAGAAGGTAGATACGGAACATGGGAACATCACTACAGTGTAAGTGTTGAGGTAGAGAAAGTAGATACAAAACATAAGAACATCACTACAATGTAAGTGTTGAGGTAGAGAAGGTAGATACGGAACATGGGAACATCACTACAGTGTAAGTGTTGAGGTAGAGAAGGTAGATACAGGAACATGGGAACATCACTACAATGTAAGTGTTGAGGTAGAGAAGGTAGATACAGAACATGGGAACATCACTACAGTGTAAGTGTTGAGGTAGAGAAGGTAGATACAAAACATAAGAACATCACTACAATGTAAGTGTTGAGGTAGAGAAAGTAGATACAAAACATAAGAACATCACTACAATGTAAGTGTTGAGGTAGAGAAGGTAGATACAGAACATGGGAACATCACTACAGTGTAAGTGTTGAGGTAGAGAAGGTAGATACAGAACATAAGAACATCACTACAATGTAAGTGTTGAGGTAGAGAAGGTAGATACAGAACATGGGAACATCACTACAGTGTAAGTGTTGAGGTAGAGTGGTGCAGGTAGCTACAGGACACTAACAATTCACAACACAGATAAATAATTTGGTAGAACAGAGGTACAGAATATACAATGTCATTAACAAGTAGAGAATCTGGTATATCCCTTTTGTCCCATTAGATTTCTGTGTAAAATATAATCTTTTTTCTTTAAATTTTGTTTAAAAAATGCATCTTTACAATCCTGTGAAACAGAAGGAACTTGGAGTCCTGGTCAGTTGTGATCAATACCCAGTGGTCAAATGGCTAGATCACCAAGAGGCATCTCTGATGAAACCAAGTCCCTTTTAAAGAAACAACAAATTATTCCTAAACTTAATCAAATCCTGACTGTTCCATTTGAAGAACTTGGGAACAAACAACTATCCTGACACAGTCCAGAAATTTGCGCACACAGTAAATGCACACAGCAGTTGCTAGAGGCGCCGAAGCCAAAATTCGCCACCAGAAATGCAGTTTGTCATTGATGGCAGTAGCTGCCCATGATAAGTTGGCTATGCACATGTACAATTATTGTATAAGGTATTTCACCAGCCCACTTGTAAAACATCTACCGGCCATATTGAATACTATGACTCAACTGCTGTACAAATGAAAGGCATTCCATAATAAAAACGCAGCACACAGGGCTGCACACAGGGCTGCCACTAATTCAGGCAGTGACTTCTAGACAGTCTGTCTATGTAAATACTTCTAGGAGAGAAAAGTCAATCTTCAGTCGTCACTGATCACTTGACACAGGTCCATGTTAGTGCTGGTCACAGAGAAATATCTCAGTTTGGTACACAACTCTGTTAGACACATTAGCCAGACTAGCCTCCCTTAATGTTCATCCATGCTGTAAAACATAAAGAGACACAAACACCTTGGAGACTTGCTTCAGTACAAGGCTGGTGTCAGCATCCACATTAAACTGAGAGAGAAGGACAAACAACACACACCTACCAGACTTGCTTCAGCACCATGCTGGTGTCAGCAACTGAGATGGAGGACAAACAACACACACCTACCAGACTTGCTTCAACACCGTGCTGGTGTCAGCATCCACGTCAAACTGAGAGAGCAGGACAAACATCACACACCTACCAGACTTGCTTCAGCACCGTGCTGGTGTCAGCAACTGAGAGAGAAGGACAAACAACACACACCTACCAGACTTGCTTCAACACCGTGCTGGTGTCAGCAACTGAGAGAGAAGACAAGAACACATCACCTACCAGACTTCCAGAGCTTGCAGCACCGTGCTGGGTGCTTCAGCGCTCCACGTCAAACTGAGAAAGGAGGACAAACTGGCAAAAGACTATCAGACTTGTTTTCAGCACCGTGCTGGTGTCAGCAACTGAGAGAGCAGGACAAAACATCACATGACCTAACCCAACACTTGTCTCTCAACACTGTGCTGGTGTCAGCAACTGAGAGAGCTTGTGTCTAGCAACCACACACACCTAGGAGACTTGCTTCAGACACTGTGCTGGTGTCAGCATCCACTTATGCAACTGAGGATCAGCAGGACTCAAACATGTCCACACCTACCAGACTTGCTTCAACACCGTGCTGGTGTCAGCATCCACGTCAAGACTGAGAGAGCAGGACAAACATCACACACCTATGAGACTTGCATCAAGTCCGTGCTGGGTCTCAGCATGCCACATTAAACTGGCAGAGGAGGGTCAAAAACAATCACACCTACCAGATCTTGCTTCAACACCGTGCTGGTGTCAGCAACTGAGAGAGGAGGACAATCACCACACACCTACCAGTTTTTGTTCAGCACTTGCTGGTGTCAGCAGCCTGAGCAGAGAAGGACAAACACACTTAGCTGCTACTAGACTTGCTTCAGCACCGTGCTGGTGTCAGCAACTGAGCTGTTACCACAACAACACAGGCACCTACCAGACTTGTTCCATCGTGCTGGTGTCAGCGTCATCCCAAACTGAGAGAGGAGGACAAACAACACACACCTACCAGACTTGCTTCAACAGCTGGTGTCAGCAGGTCTTTGTCAAACTGAGAGAGGAGGACAAACAACACACACCTACCAGACTTGCTTCAACACCATGCTGGTGTCAGCATCCACGTCAAACTGAGAGAGGAGGACAAACAACACACACCTACCAGACTTGCTTCAGCACCGTGCTGGTGTCAGCATCCACATTAAACTGAGAGAGGAGGACAAACAACACACACCTACCAGACTTGCTTCAACACCGTGCTGGTGTCACCAACTGAGAGAGGAGGACAAACAACACACACCTACCAGACTTGCTTCAACACCGTGCTGGTGTCAGCATCCACGTCAAACTGAGACAAGAAGGCAAACATCACACCATAGCCAGACTGTCCAGAGCTGCTGACATCCTGTTGGAGAGCTTGTGCTGCTCTCACAGTCAACACATTGGTGATGGTCTCCACTGGCAAAAAGACATCAGCTTGTTTTCACTACATAAGAAAGACAACTTGTTCTAGCAAAAAACATCACATGATCTAACCCAACACTTGTCTCCTGTTGTCTGTGATGGTCTCCACTGGCAACAAGACATCAGCTTGTGTCTAGCAACCACGTCCGACAGGTCGAGGATATACTGCATGGTGCGACACAAGGTGTCTCTTATACACCCAAGGATCAGTTTTATCACTCCATTGTCCACTCTGTTCAAGCTTTTCAATATCTGCTGATTATGAGGCCAAGCCCATAGACTTCACTGAGAGCACCAAACTCGTAATGAAGCTTCCAGCAAGTCTTTGTTCCATCTTAGATGTTACAAACAGCCCAGGCATTGCCAGGTCTTTGTTCCATCTTAGCTGCTACCATCACCCCAGGTGTCGCCAGGTCTTTGTTCTATCTTAGCTGTTACCATCAGCTTGGGCATTGCCAGGTCTTTGTTTCATCTTAGCTGTTACCATCACCCCAGGCATTGCCAGGTCTTTGTTCCATCTTAGCTGCTACCATTACCTCAGGCATTGCCAGGTCTTTGTTCCATCTTAGCTGTTACCATCAGCCTGGGCATTGCCAAGTCTTTGTTCCATCTTAGCTGTTACCATCACCCCAGGCATTGCCAGGTCTTTGTTCCATCTTAGCTGCTACCATCACCTCAGGCATTGCCAGGTCTTTGTTCCATCTTAGCTGTTTACATCAGCCAGTGGCATTGCCAAGTCTTTGTTCCATCTTAGCTGTTACCATCACCCCAGGCGTTGCCAGGTCTTTGTTCCATCTTAGCTGCTACCATCACCCCAGGCATTGCCAGGTTTTTGTTTCATCTTAGCTGCTACCATCATCCCAGGCGTTGCCAGGTCTTTGTTCCATCTTAGCTGTTACCATCAGCCCAGGCAATGCCAGGTCTTTGTTCCATCTTAGCTGTTACCATCAGCCCAAGCATTGCCAGGTCTTTGTTTCATCTTAGCTGTTACCATCACCCCAGGCATTGCCAGGTCTTTGGTATCTTTTTTAATGACACCACCGCTGTGATATCTGAAGGATAGACATCTATCAAAGTGGATACTAAGATATTTATAGTCTTGTGACCTGTCAATATCATCTCCATACACACACAAAGAATAGTGTCTTCATCTTGATGTTCCTAGCTTGTCTTCTTAATCCAAGAAAGCCAGATTACTGATCATTTTCTCATGTGACAAAACAATGGTAGCCTGGTCTGCTTGTGTTAGCCATTCAGCCCTTATATAATGTAGAAACTAGAATGCGTCTCAGATAGAGAACATTACCGTCCGGGTCTTTGTTGTCAGCAAAATCCAGTTCAGGTGACAAGAGAGAGCTGTGATGCAGGCCAAACTGGCGCAGGCTGTGTGCTTCAGGTGTGTCTGAAAGCAGGTGAGAGACACAGAACATCAACATGTTACATGAGACAGTGACACAGCACCTCAGCATGTTACATGAGACAGTGACACAGCACCTCAACATGTGACATAAGGCAGTGACATAGTCCCTCAACATGTTACAAGAGACAGTGACACAGCGCCTTAACATGTGACATAAAGCAGTGACATGGTCCCTCAACATGTTACATGAGACAGTGACATAGTCCCTCAACATGTTACATGAGACAGTGACATGGTCCCTCAACATGTTACATGAGACAGTGACATGCCACCTCAACATGTTACATGAGACAGTGACACGCCACCTCAACATGTTACAAGAGACAGTGACATGCCACCTCAACATGTTACAAGAGACAGTGACATGCCACCTCAACATGTTACATGAGACAGTGACATGCCACCTCAACATGTTACATGAGACAGTGACAGAATGTTACATGAGACAGTGACACGCCACCTCAACATGTTACATGAGACAGTGACATGCCACCTCAACATGTTACATGAGACAGTGACATGGTCACCTCAACATGTTACATGAGTGACATGGTACCTCAACATGTTACATGACAGTGACACCTCAACATGTTACAAGAGACAGTGACAGGCCACCTCAACATATTACAAGAGACAGTGACAGGCCACCTCAACACGTTACATGAGACAGTGACATGGTACCTCAACATGTTACATGAGACAGTGACATGGTACCTCAACATGTTACATGAGACAGTGACACAGCACCTCAACATGTTACATGAGACAGTAACATGGTACCTCAACATGTTACATGAGACAGTGACACGGTACCTCAACATGTTACATGAGACAGTGACATGGTACCTCAACATGTTACATGAGACAGTGACATGGTCCCTCAACATGTTACATGAGACAGTGACACAACACCTCAACATGTTACATGAGACAGTGACATGGTCCCTCAACATGTTACATGAGACAGTGACATGGTCCCTCAACATGTTACATGAGACAGTGACATGGTACCTCAACATGTTACATGAGACAGTGACATGGTCCCTCAACATGTTACATGAGACAGTGACATGGTCCCTCAACATGTTACATGAGACAGTGACATGGTCCCTCAACATGTTACATGAGACAGTGACATGGTGACCCCCTCAACATGTTACATGAGACAGTGACATGGTCCCTCAACATGTTACATGAGACAGTGACATGGTCCCTCAACATGTTACATGAGACAGTGACACGGTCCCTCAACATGTTACATGAGACAGTGACATGGTCCCTCAACATGTTACATGAGACAGTGACACGGTCCCTCAACATGTTACATGAGACAGTGACACGGTCCCTCAACATGTTACATGAGACAGTGACCCTCAACATGTTACATGAGACAGTGACACAGTCCCTCAACATGTTACATGAGACAGTGACCCTCAACATGTTACATGAGACAGTGACATGGTACCTCAACATGTTACATGAGACAGTGACACGGTCCCTCAACATGTTACATGAGACAGTGACACGGTCCCTCAACATGTTACATGAGACAGTGACATGGTCCCTCAACATGTTACATGAGACAGTGACATGGTACCTCAACATGTTACATGAGACAGTGACCCTCAACATGTTACATGAGACAGTGACACGGTCCCTCAACATGTTACATGAGACAGTGACACGGTCCCTCAACATGTTACATGAGACAGTGACATGGTCCCTCAACATGTTACATGAGACAGTGACATGGACCCTCAACATGTTACATGAGACAGTGACACGGTCCCTCAACATGTTACATGAGACAGTGACATGGTCCCTCAACATGTTACATGAGACAGTGACCCTCAACATGTTACATGAGACAGTGACCCTCAACATGTTACATGAGACAGTGACCCTCAACATGTTACATGAGACAGTGACATGGTCCCTCAACATGTTACATGAGACAGTGACATGGTCCCTCAACATGTTACATGAGACAGTGACATGGTCCCTCAACATGTTACATGAGACAGTGACACGGTCCCTCAACATGTTACATGAGACAGTGACATGGTCCCTCAACATGTTACATGAGACAGTGACATGGTCCCTCAACATGTTACATGAGACAGTGACATGGTCCCTCAACATGTTACATGAGACAGTGACATGGTCCCTCAACATGTTACATGAGACAGTGACACGGTCCCTCAACATGTTACATGAGACAGTGACATGGTCCCTCAACATGTTACATGAGACAGTGACATGGTCCCTCAACATGTTACATAAGACAGTGACACGGTCCCTCAACATGTTACATGAGACAGTGACACGGTCCCTCAACATGTTACATGAGACAGTGACACGGTCCCTCAACATGTTACATAAGACAGTGACATGGTACCTCAACAACATGACAGTGACATGGCCCTCTCAACAGTGACATGAGGTGACCTCAACATGTTACATAAGACAGTGACATGGTCCCTCAACATGTTACATAAGACAGTGACACGGTCCCTCAACATGTTACATAAGACAGTGACACGGTCCCTCAACATGTTACATAAGACAGTGACACGGTCCCTCAACATGTTACATGAGACAGTGACATGGTCCCTCAACATGTTACATAAGACAGTGTTACATCAACATGTTACAGACAGTGACACGGTCCCTCAACATGTTACATAAGACAGTGACACGGTCCCTCAACATGTTACATAAGACAGTGACACGGTCCCTCAACATGTTACATAAGACAGTGACACGGTCCCTCAACATGTTACATAAGACAGTGACACGGTCCCTCAACATGTTACATGAGACAGTGACATGGCCCCTCAACATGTTACATAAGACAGTGACATGGTCCCTCAACATGTTACATAAGACAGTGACATGGTCCCTCAACATGTTACATAAGACAGTGACATGGTCCCTCAACATGTTACATAAGACAGTGACACGGTCCCTCAACATGTTACATAAGACAGTGACACGGTCCCTCAACATGTTACATGAGACAGTGACATGGTCCCTCAACATGTTACATGAGACAGTGACACGGTCCCTCAACATGTTACATAAGACAGTGACACGGTCCCTCAACATGTTACATAAGACAGTGACACGGTCCCTCAACATGTTACATAAGACAGTGACACGGTCCCTCAACATGTTACATAAGACAGTGACACGGTCCCTCAACATGTTACATAAGACAGTGACCCTCAACATGTTACATGAGATAACCATGCATGCTTGTACAGCTGTTGTTAATGAGTTCTACCTGAGCCATCAAGCCAGCTCAGCTGTACTGAGAGATCATACAGCCTCTAACTATGCCCAGTCAGTCTAGCCTGAACTGTACTGAGAGATCATACAGCCTCTAACTATGCCCAGTCAGTCTAGCCTGGACTGTACTGAGAGATCATATAGCCTCTAACTATGCCCAGTCTGTCTCACGTTCTGTTTGCTGACAAAACCATTTAGCACAGACGCCATAACTCAAACTGATTCTATGTGTTTTCCTTGTGCACTGAATTCAGATTTAGATCATCTGACCTGTGAGGCAACAATCATAGATCTGACCTGTGAGGCAACAGTCATAGATTTGACCTGTGAGACAAGTCATACATCTGACCTGTTAGGCAACAGTCCATCTGAGTCCTCACAAATGAGTGTTTTCTTCACATCAGTAGTTTCTCAAAGCAACATTTTCTCTGCAGACATCTCAACAAGTATAAGATGCAGCGTGTGAACCAAAACCTCACACTGGAGGTGCAACACTTAACAGGTGCACCAATCCAGCCATACAAACTGAGAAAGTTTGAGTTTCCCGGCAAGAAATGACAACACTGCTGACACAAGACTTGACTGGCTAAAAGCCAAAAATACAAAAACAAGGACACAGTTGTCACACAGTGCGCTGCTGCATCTAGTCCAGGTCTGAGACAACAACCACAGGTACACAAGGAATGCTAGGACACTTACCTGGGTCTACTGTCACAATTGTTTTTGAGCTAGTGCCTGCCACCATGGTTGAGCGAAATTCACTGAAGGTGATTTTAACATCAGCTGCAAAAATGACTGAAAGAGTACATGCATGCTGGTCATTCAGAGAGACTACATGTTACATCTAAAAAAAACATCCAACATCAGATCAGGTGAAAAGACGATGAGCAATCACAGAAAATAGCATGCTGATCAATCAGAAAGAACACATCCAACATCAGATCAGGTGAAAAGATGATGAGCAATCACAGAAAATAGCATGCTGATCAATCAGAAAGAACACATCCAACATCAGATCAGGTGAAAAGATGATGAGCAATCACAGAAAATAGCATGCTGATCAATTAGAATGAACGCATGTGACATCAAAGCTGAGGCTTCTACCTAACTGTATGACTTCACTGACAACTCTGCTGAACTGTGCTTGCACTGTTCCCTGTTCAGCCACGATTAAACCTGAATAATGAACTTACTACTAGAACAGAATAAAAGAAAATATTCTCAGATTACCTCGTTGTGAAGTGGTCTTTCATGGTTTTTCCTGTGTAACAAAAGACTGTTCACATAACACAACACAAATAACACCACACTTAACTCAAAACACTGTCCTATTTGTAATAAAGGTCAGAAAAAAATGAAAAAAGTGTTCCCTGCACCACTGTAAATTTAAAAAAAAAAAAGAGTATTTTATAGTAATTGTTCTTCACAGTTCTGAAGAATCGCACTTAGTCCAAGGTTCATTGATAAATGACAACAGCAACACATGTGAGAACAGAGACCAGAAAGTTCACAGTGTGTAACACACTGCAGAGATAACACTTCTTCAGCGAAAGAAGAACACAGACAGACAGAATAAACAAGGATGACAAACAACTTTTTTGCAACCTGTTTCTAAAGGTATCCATGTTTCCACCAGGTGAACAAAGTTGTCCCATCTGGAAAATGGCAAAACAGACAAATCAGCAGAATATTTGTGACAATGTTAGTCATCTCAAACAGAGATACAATGTGCAGCTATTACTAACTCTTCCATCAGGACTTCTTCCTTCATGACTTCCCTCTGTGGGTCTCTCACCCCTCATTGTCCTTTTACATGAGCCTGCTCGCACACACACAGAGAAAGACAAACAGAGAGAGAGAGCTAAGCTGGCTGACACCAGTCAGTCGCGTGGGTAAAACAATGACACACTCCACTGTAATATCTTTCAAGATGGTTGCTGGGAGTCATGTGACAACACAGGGCATGGAAGAATTCAAGTTGCTTTCTGGTTGGTGACAACTATGGACACCAAGCTGCCTGATGAGTGAAGATAAATGGATGTGTAACTGGGTCCAATGTCACAGCTGACTCATCACTCAGTGACCGCCCAGTGATCTACACAACACAGTGCTGGCATCATAAACACAATCCTGACAACATGTAGGACATGTTTCTGGACTTTTGCTTGATTTACAGACAGCTGTCTTTTATGGGTTGCTGACCTAGGTATAGTGTGTACAAGACAAGAGACAAAGAGATAAATACAATACTTACAGACAGCTGTCTTTTATGGGTTGCAGCCCTAGGTATAGTGTGTACAAGACAAGAGACAAAGTAAGAAATACAATACTTACAGAGTGAGATGAAATGAAGGACAGGTCTCATCACAGACAACAACATCCACTTTGGCTGTTTTCTTGCCAGATTTTGTGGTGATCTCTCTCACAGGCCAAACCTAGTGCAGATGGCAAACACACAGATTGACAGCAATATATTCAGTCTCATCAGATGCACCAGTAACAATGGTTCAATTGAACACTGTGGGGTCAGCAACTTGACCAACATTTTCAGTGTCAGATTTTATGTGTGTGTTTCAATGGAATTTGAAAAACACCTTTTTTTTCTGAAAGGTTCTTTTTAAACACTCAAGAATGCTAAAGAATATAACAATGAAACAGTGGCACACGCACACAACTACAAACATGGACAACAGTTCACAGTGATAAACAAAAACATGAACATCAATTCACAGTGAAATTAACGGGAGTTTGAAGATGTGAGAAATAACTTGGTGTTATGTGTCACAACAGATGGGGTTTCTGGATGCCAAGAGACAAAGATGTCAATAGAGAGCTACAAATCTTGGCATGTCCTGAATACCACACCTGTCTCCTCTCTTCACTGTTTGCAGTTACAAGCATTGGGACTACAGACAGAAGAAAACAGTTGCTAGATACAGGGCACATGAACAGGTACAGTATGCAGCTGAACTTTAAAGTGTTAACACAAATAAATATCTGAATTCTAAAATATGTCTAACAGAAAAGAGAGAACCTAATTTACAGACACCCTAATGAAACTTGGTTAAAAATGTTCTTTTTCTTCTTTTTTCATCTCACTGATACCAGGTTTTAGCCCAGTGTATCTTGAGTAGTAGCAATCAATTACACCACTGCCAGCTGGCTAGGCCTGTCGCGTGCCGGGGCAGGAACAAATCTGACCTGCCAGGTGCCTGTCTCCTTTCAGGCGAGCCATTGCCTCGTTAGCCTGAAACCTCGTGGCTTTAGTTTTCCGGTGTGCACCACGAGGAGGTGGGTTTCACCTGGGGGCTGTACATGCAATTGGCAGGCTACTTAAATTTCACTGTTCACTCCTTTCCCAAAGGTTTTACTAGCCAGCCCTAACACTGCTGGCTGCAGGGTCAAGCAGCTGAGCACATCCTTACACACCTCACCAATGATTACAAATGTTAGCAGTGTCAAGCAGCTGAGCACATCCTTACACACCTCACCAATGTTAGCAGGGTCAAGCAGCTGAGCACATCCTTACACACCTCACCAATGTTAGCAGTGCCAAGCAGCTGAGCACATCCTTACACACCTTGCAAATGTTAGCAATGCCAAGCAGCTGAGCACATCCTTACACACCTTACCAATGTTAGCAGTGCCAAGCAGCTGAGCACATCCTTACACACCTCACCAATGTTAGCAGTGCCAAGCAGCTGAGCACATCCTTACACACCTTGCAAATGTTAGCAGTGCCAAGCAGCTGAGCACATCCTTACACACCTTGCAAATGTTAGCAGTGCCAAGCAGCTGAGCACATCCTTACACACCTCACCAATGTTAGCAGGGTCAAGCAGCTGAGCACATCCTTACACACCTTGGAAATGTTAGCAGTGCCAAGCAGCTGAGCACATCCTTACACACCTCACCAATGTTAGCAGGGTCAAGCAGCTGAGCACATCCTTACACACCTCACCAATGTTAGCAGGGTCAAGCAGCTGAGCACATCCTTACACACCTTACAAATGTTAGCAGGGCCAAGCAGCTGAGCACATCCTTACACACCTTACAAATGTTAGCAGGGTCAAGCAGCTGAGCACATCCTTACACACCTTGCAAATGTTAGCAGTGCCAAGCAGCTGAGCACATCCTTACACACCTTACAATTGTTGGCAGGGCCAAGCAGCTGAGCACATCCTTACACACCTCACCAATGTTAGCAGGGTCAAGCAGCTGAGCACATCCTTACACACCTCACCAATGTTAGCAGGGTCAAGCAGCTGAGCACATCCTTACACACCTTACAAATGTTAGCAGGGCCAAGCAGCTGAGCACATCCTTACACACCTCACAATTGTTAGCAGGGTCAAGCAGCTGAGCACATCCTTACACACCTTGCCAATGTTAGCAGTGTCAAGCAGCTGAGCACATCCTTACACACCTCACAATTATTAGCAGGGCCAAGCAGCTGAGCACATCCTTACACACCTCACCAATGTTAGCAGTGTCAAGCAGCTGAGCACATCCTTACACACCTCGCCAATGTTAGCAGTGTCAAGCAGCTGAGCACATCCTTACACACCTCACCAATGTTAGCAGGGTCAAGCAGCTGAGCACATCCTTACACACCTTACCAATGTTAGCAGGGTCAAGCAGCTGAGCACATCCTTACACACCTTGCAATTGTTAGCAGGGTCAAGCAGCTGAGCACATCCTTACACACCTTACAATTGTTAGCAGGGTCAAGCAGCTGAGCACATCCTTACACACCTTACAATTGTTAGCAGGGTCAAGCAGCTGAGCACATCCTTACACACCTCACCAATGTTAGCAGGGTCAAGCAGCTGAGCACATCCTTACACACCTCGCCAATGTTAGCAGTGCCAAGCAGCTGAGCACATCCTTACACACCTCACCAAGCAGCTGAGCACATCCTTACACACCTCACCAATGTTAGCAGTGCCAAGCAGCTGAGCACATCCTTACACACCTCACCAATGTTAGCAGGGTCAAGCAGCTGAGCACATCCTTACACACCTCACCAATGTTAGCAGGGCCAAGCAGCTGAGCACATCCTTACACACCTTACCAATGTTAGCAGTGTCAAGCAGCTGAGCACATCCTTACACACCTCACCAATGTTAGCAGTGCCAAGCAGCTGAGCACATCCTTACACACCTCACCAATGATTACAAATGTTAGCAGTGCCAAGCAGCTGAGCACATCCTTACACACCTCACCAATGTTAGCAGTGCCAAGCAGCTGAGCACATCCTTACACACCTTACAAATGATTACAAATGTTAGCAGTGTCAAGCAGCTGAGCACATCCTTACACACCTCACCAATGTTAGCAGTGCCAAGCAGCTGAGCACATCCTTACACACCTCACCAATGTTAGCAGTGCCAAGCAGCTGAGCACATCCTTACACACCTCACCAATGTTAGCAGTGTCAAGCAGCTGAGCACATCCTTACACACCTCACCAATGTTAGCAGTGTCAAGCAGCTGAGCACATCCTTACACACCTCACCAATGTTAGCAGCTGAGCACATCCCAAGCAGCTGAGTCAAGCAGCTGAGCACATCCTTACACACCACACCAATGTTAGCAGCATGTGTCAAGCAGCTGCACATCCTTACACACCTCACCAATGTTAGCAGTGCCAAGCAGCTGAGCACATCCTTACACACCTCACCAATGTTAGCAGGGTCAAGCAGCTGACACAATCCTTACACATGTTACCAGTGTTAGCAGTGCTCAAGCAGCTGAGCACATCCTTACACACCTTACCAATGATTACAAATGTTAGCAGTGCCAAGCAGCTGAGCACATCCTTACACACCTTACCAATGATTACAAATGTTAGCAGTGTCAAGCAGCTGAGCACATCCTTACACACCTTACAAATGATTACAAATGTTAGCAGTGCCAAGCAGCTGAGCACATCCTTACACACCTTGCAATTGATTACAAATGTTAGCAGTGCCAAGCAGCTGAGCACATCCTTACACACCTTGCAATTGATTACAAATGTTAGCAGTGCCAAGCAGCTGAGCACATCCTTACACACCTTGCCAATGATTACAAATGTTAGCAGTGCCAAGCAGCTGAGCACATCCTTACACACCTTGCCAATGATTACAATCCTTGTTTAGCAGTGTCCAAGCAGCTGAGCACATCCTTACACACCTTGCCAATGATTACAAATGTTAGCAGGGCCACATCCCAAGCAGCTGAGCACATCCTTACACACCTGCCAACAAATGATTATAAATGTTAGCAGTGTCAAGCAGCTGAGCACATCCTTACACACCTTACCAAATGATTAGCAGCTGAATGTTACACAGTGCCAAGATTAGCTGAGCACATGAGCCTCCTGTACACACCTTACAAATGATTACAAATGTTAGCAGTGCCAAGCAGCTGAGCACATCCTTACACACCTTACCAATGATTACAAATGTTAGCAGGGCCAAGCAGCTGAGAACATCCTTACACACCTTACAAATGATTACAAATGTTAGCAGGGTCAAGCAGCTGAGCACATCCTTACACACCTTACAAATGATTACAAATGTTAGCAGTGCCAAGCAGCTGAGCACATCCTTACACACCTTACAAATGATTACAAATGTTAGCAGGGTCAAGCAGCTGAGCACATCCTTACACACCTTACAAATGATTACAAATGTTAGCAGTGCCAAGCAGCTGAGCACATCCTTACACACCTTACCAATGATTACAAATGTTAGCAGTGCCAAGCAGCTGAGCACATCCTTACACACCTTGCAAATGATTACAAATGTTAGCAGTGCCAAGCAGCTGAGCACATCCTTACACACCTTACAAATGATTACAAATGTTAGCAGTGCCAAGCAGCTGAGCACATCCTTACACACCTTACCAATGATTACAAATGTTAGCAGTGCCAAGCAGCTGAGCACATCCTTACACACCTTACAAATGATTACAAATGTTAGCAGAACTAGAAGCTATAGAAGACCTTTTGTGCCACCACAATTTGAATGTTGGTGAAAACTGAAGTGTCTATAGAAATGTCTACACTCTACAAAAGCTGTAGAAGCTAACTTTCTTCATGTGCATCTATTTGATTGTGAGATTCCAATATCCAACCTGGCCAGAGTTTGACCTGCCGTGTGCAGTCCGTGAACTGTTTGGGTTTTCTCCTCAAGGAAAGTTGTCATTTTCAGCTGCCATTGTGTGAATGGACACTTGTGTATTTATCCAAAGGTATCGCTGACTTTATTCTATGTGTTGATGTGAATAATCACCTAGATTATGTTTATGCCTCACCAAGTACTAGCCAAAGAATCAGCGAGTAAGTGAACAATAAATATTCACAACGCATGGTGTCCTTCATGTTGTCCATTTTTCACCTGCTGAGTTGACTGGCAGTGCAGGGGTGAGAAGTCTGCAAGTGACTGGAGCCAAAATGAATGTAAACAGAGTCATTGCCACATTTTACAAGTGCTTTAGAAGCTAACCTTCTTCATGGCTCCAGTTAACATGTAGGTAATTACAGAAATGACTACATTCTACAAGAGTTGAAGAACCAGAACCTAACCTTCTTCATGGCTCCAGTTAACCTGTAGGTAATTACAGACATGTCTACATTCTACAAGAGTTGAAGAAGCTAACCTTCTTCAGGGCCACCAGTAAAACTGTAGATAATTACAGAAATGTCTACATCCTACAAGAGCTGAAGAAGCTAACCATCTTCAGGGCCACCAGTAAAAATGTAGATAATTGCAGAAATGTCTACATTCTACGAGAGCTGAAGAAGCTTACCATCTTCAGGGCCACAAGTAAAAATGTAGATAATTGCAGAAATGTCTACATCCTACAAGAGCTGACCTTCTTCAGGGCGGCCAGTAAAAATGTAGATAATTACAGAAATGACTACATTCTACGAGAGCTAACCTTCTTCAGGACGGCCAGTAAAAATGTAGATAATTGCAGAAATGACTACATTCTACGAGAGCTAACCTTCTTCAGGACGGCCAGTAAAAATGTAGATAATTACAGAAATGAGTACATTCTACAAGAGCTGACCTTCTTCAGGACGGCCAGTAAAAATGTAGATGATTGCAGAAATGACTACATTCTACGAGAGCTGACCTTCTTCAGGATGGCCAGTAAAAATGTAGATAATTACAGAAATGTCTACATCCTACAAGAGCTGACCTTCTTCAGGACGGCCAGTATGTTGATATGTTCCCCGTGGAGAGCCATGCCATTGGCTGCAACATCCTCCAAGGTGTAGAAGTCATTGCTGGCCCTGGTGGGCACGTGCAGCAGGCTGCAGTAGTCAGAGGCATCCACACCGGTGTAGGGCGCCAGGCCCTGGTTGTCGCTGAGGCTCAGGTGGCAGGGGCTAGGGACAGACAGATGACATTAGCAAACATGGCGGATGACATGAAAATGGCATCAACAAAATGTGGCATCATCATAGGATTACTGGCAAAATGATAAGATAACGAAAAACAGCAAATAGAGATTAAATTAAAAAAACATAAAACAACTAATGGAGATTAGATAAGATAACATAAAACAGCTAATGTAGATTAGATAAGATAACTGTGACGAAATGACCTCAGTGGTCTCAGAAGTTATATTGAGTTTAATAATTTCTTATGTTCAGAGAAGGACAAAGAATTAAAAGCAATAGACACTGAGCCTAAAATAGTTCTAAAACCACTACAAGGGATTTGAGAATTGTTTAAACTGTGTTTTCCAGGCTTAGCCAGACAAAGCAACCTTGCTTTGTGTAATGTTACCTAATACTACTGTAGTTAGAGATTTCACCTGCCCATGTCATATAATTATCTCCTGCCCAGTCTGTAGAGGCAAGTAAAGGGGGAGATAACTTCATATCACACCTGATTAGCTCCCCTGAAACCCGACTTTAGTGTCATAAAAAGTTACATAACACAGACTGAGGGGCTCCTTTTGACAGGATAGATCAGGGGAATTAAGTGGTCAGGTAGACATTTCTAGACAGGCCGGCGTCCAGCGTCTGAAAGTTTCACACATGATAGTGAAATTCTCAAGAGAACAGATGTTTGGCAATTAGGAATGTTTAATCTTGGTCAAGGTCGTACTGTAGGCTGTTCACTGTGAGTGACAGGCCCCTTGATAGCTAGGTTGATCTAATACGTACCTCGTAGGCGGGACTTAAGTCATCTCCTTTAGGGTTGGGTATAACCTAGTAGAGGGTGGAGTTAACCTTGCAGACAGATAGGGGTATTAATAAGACAAGCCCTGGAATTTCTGTCAGAATCGCTGCCACGAGCAAACAAACAGGTCGACCTTAGAGGTAATTCTAATGGTTTGATTCTAGTTGGGCGATAGCTGGAAGTTTCCAGGTAAGCATGTACAATTATTTTCAATCTTGTATACATAGGTTAGGGAGTTAGCTAAAATCTATTCTACCTTTTCCTAAATTGTTCTACACATTCTGCTTGAAATAGTTCTCTGTGAGTATTCAGTATCTCAGTTAGGGAACTGCTAAACTATTTCTATTTCTTGTATGTTTGTGGCACATGTTTTTCAGTGTATGTTTTCATGTTTATAAAATAAGACTCGTATACTGAAATGTAATGAAATTATAATGGTTCAACCATCAACCAAAACATGAGTTTGGACTGTGGGAAAAGATGCCCACATATGCAGCCATGCTGTTACCTTTTGTGTGCCCACCATGTGCTCACCTAATGTGTTCACCTAAACAGGGGATTTATAACACCAGGGGAAGAATCATGAGTGTATATTATTCACTGTCACTGAAAGATAATATTCAGGACAGCATGCTCGTATAAAATGTTTTGCGTGTTCAGCACATAACCTGCGCCACATGTTTATGTCAAATCAATGTCAGCAAGTTGGAAGTCTGAGTGATGACGGACAACAGAAAGTCAACTATCATGACAGAACCTTAGAGGGAAGGCAGGATATGTGAGACGTCGATTGTGAGACACAAAGACCTTCAGATGAGACTGGAGAGAATGTGGAATATGAGGAGGAGTGATGAGATATAATGTTTTATTATATATTGTATTAATTGACACATGTATTCTTATTGTAAGTCAAGATACTACACGTATGTGTGTGTTTCCATTATTGCAGCTCCCATGTGGGTGAGGATCAGTCGTTTCTAAAAACAGAAATAGAGGGTCATCACGGTCACGAGACTACATTGTGCTAGAACTCGGCCAGCTGAGAAACAGGTGGGAACCAGGGAACCAGGTGGAAGGACCAGGAGAACTGGGCGGAAAGATTGGAACAGCTAAGAAGGGACTCAACACGAGGACTCTCAGAGGTTCCACTTTCTAAAGTTATGTAACATGTATTTATGTAACTAAACACCACCATTATCATTCAGTCGAATCTTAGGTGCTCAGTTATCTAGCTGAAGCATCTCATTACCACCATACCATCACTATCTATTATAACAATAATGATGACTAATGTCATACTCTGATTGCTAGGTTAATAAATCAAATATATGGTCTTATCCTGCATCAGTTTTTGTAATTCCAAATGTGTCTGTTCTTACACGTTTAATTAAACTGTTAAGATAGAATAGCATTTGGTGGGGGCTCATTAAATAATAAAATTTCTTTACCAAGAGAAGGTCGACGGATTGGGTCAACTGCCCTGTCTAGTGAATCATTCAAGATAATAATATATAGACATCTAAAACCCAGTTCCTTCTCTTGTGGGTACCAAGTTCAGCTAAAGTTAATATAAATAACGAGCCAATATGGCTGTTTTCTTGGATATCCAGGACTTTGTCTGAGAGCAACATAGCCTGGATAATAGTTCAGTTAATCTGGTGGAGGGGATGTGTTGAGAGGAAAACCCCTACTCAACATATAAATTATTTAAACCCAAATCCAGAGAACCTACGACCCGGGACGTCACACTAAAAGTGTTGTACTTTCCAAGGGAGTGGGCCGGAACGTCACACTGGGGGCTCGTCCGGGATTTGGACTTGGCCAATCACTCCTAGACTAATGATAGTAAATTTATTAAATTTAACTTTAACTCTTCTGCCAGTATATAGTATAAATCAAAATTAGTAATTTATACATGGAGAGAGATTATAAAGTATAAAATAACTTTTTAAATAAATAAATGGATGGTATCATTTAACTGTCTATCATTGATCACGTCATAACCATTGATCATTGTTTATTCAGTAAATTTTAGATAGAGTTGATTGTGATTATATCTGCTTGCATGTTTCATCATTTGATACAGATTGTAGAACATTGAATGTTGACATCATATCATTGATAGTTATGCTTAGTGACTGAATGTAATTTTACTTCACATCATTTATAGGCGTAACTTTGTGCTGCTATAACATTCTATAAGCTGTCAGTCTGGTAGGCTGCTCTATTTCATTCACATCCCTGTGCTGCGGTAGTAGTCTACTCTGTTGTCCAGTTTACTGTACCTTGCTCTGACTTATCTCGCTTACTCTGACTCGGGAACTTATAATATCTCTTTCTTAATAGATCTAATAAGATAGAATGGATATACGTACCGAGTACCGAGAAATATGCATAAAATGTGGGGTAGCAGACGGCATGGTAGGGGCACAGTTAGAGACCTTTGTTAACTACCATATGGTTCAGTGGGATGATAGGATTGCCTGGGTTGCTGCAGAGGAGAAGCGTCAGCGTGAGATAGAAGAAGAGGGTGAGATACAGCGTATAAGCGAACTTAACAGAAAGCGCCAGCTGGAGAGAGAGGAAAGTAAGATGCAGCAACAACTTCTAAGAGAAGAGCACGAGAGGGAGTTGCAACGTATGAAAGAAGAAGACGAAGAAAGCTACCAGCGTGAGATAGACAGCGAGAGAGAGTATCAGCTGATAAGAGCAGAACTCCTCAGAGAACTGAAGCAGTTCGACGAAGAAGACGAGAGAAGGCGACAGTCTACTCAAAAAGAATATGACAGAGAAAGGCGGCCTGAACAGCAAGCAGAAAATGGTGATGATACTATGAGTGCAGTCGAGGAAAGCACACCTCAGACTGACTCTAGGGCACAGATTGTAGAGGTTCAACCTCCCAATTTAGATGTGCGCACCCCTACTCCCAAAAGTTTAGAAACTAGGGATAAGGATGAAAAACCACCTCGAAAAAAGACAGACAGTACCTCAAACCTACTAACCCAAAAGGGATACTAGGGAAACAGAAGAATTTTTCTAACAGGACCGTAGCTACATTGCCGGGACCCTTAGTTTCCAGTCTTAAGCCAACAAGGAAAAGATGGGACAAGAAAAAGAAATCTTCACAAGGGACCAGACCTACAATGCTGGGACCCCTTATTTTCATTAGCTCAGACGAGCAAAATGAGAAAATTCTTCCCGACCAGAAACTGAATCGTGGAAGGAAAAAGAGTGCCGTGGGTGCCGTTAACAGTCACGAGCGTGACAGCAGAATCAGGGAAGCCACACCTGATTTCTTCAACCCTTCAAGGTCTTCAAAGAAAGACGAAGGGGATCCGCACATTCCGAAAAGGAATAGTAGTAGGAAAACGAGAACCCCAAGCACAGGTGACAGTAGTCACAAGAATGAGGACTGCCTGGACTATAGACCCAGCGGTTTGACTGGCACACCAGCCACTAGTGAGAGCGAGGGCAAGACCTTATGCGACTCTCATATATCCTTCTGTTCGGCTGAACAAGAAGAAGAAATTCAGGCTGAGACAGAGAATGACAGGGCACCTGCTTCCTTTATCCTCTTCAGTGCGGCTGCACATTAAGAGAGAGTTAATCTCAGTTCTGACTCCAACCCCCAAGAGGTTGATGACACAGGCGGTAACACGTCACTTCATTTATCTTCACTGGACTTGACATCAGAAAGCCCGACCAGGAAGAAAGTGAAAACTCGAGAGAAGAAACCTACCGAGATTATCTCAGAGCGCCTACAAGAGGAAACTCTGAAAGTACAGGATATTCCTGTAAACTCCAATGTGGATAGCGACACTGGACAAACCAGGATGTCTGCCAACACTAGAGAAGAAGCAACTTTTAGTGAACAGTGGGTGGAGACTTTAAAAAGAAGTAATGCCACCTTATCACTTTTGAAGACCCAAAAGTGTTGGAATGAGCTGATCAGTTTATACACTGGCCAGACACTTGCACGCAGTGACTCCGACTGTGACACAATCTTTGAAGAATGTGACCGACTAGGCGGCTGTCTGGGTAAGGAGAGAAGGCGGCAAGAAAGAACAGATCTATTGCGCTACCAAGAACAAGGCAGTGGCAAGTTCTGGGTACATCCTGGGATAATGATGTACGACAATACTCCTCATATAAAGAGGAGATTGAAAGATTTCAGCAGGAGTGGTGCACGACGGCGGAAAAAAGCGGTGACCAAACTGACTGTGACTCATCCGTTTAGGAAATCACTTCAGGCGCTTCCATTACAGATTGGGAGGAGCCGAGTGACAGCAAACTTATATCAGCACCGCGGAGAAGACGGGTTGATTAAAAATGGAGTTCCCGGATTGTGGAGAAAGAAGGAACCTCCAGATAAAAGGACATTACTGAGCTTCTGCTTAGAATGCCTACATGATTCTAGGACTAAGGACTTAGCCTGGAAGAATGGACATATGGTGACTGTACAACGATGCAGGACATCTAGATTCCACAAGGAATACTGGCGAAGGAAACATTGGGACAGAAAGGAGCTGAGAAGTGAAATAAACTTCTTGGAAATCACTGAGTGTCTAAACATTGGCCATAGCGAGCTACGACCAAAATCAACCGTGGGCCTATGTGACGAAATGACCTCAGTGGTCTCAGAAGTTATATTGTGTTTAATAATTTCTTATGTTCAGAGAAGGACAAAGAATTAAAAGCAATAGACACTGAGCCTAAAATAGTTCTAAAACCACTACAAGGGATTTGAGAATTGTTTAAACTGTGTTTTCCCGTCTTAGCCAGACAAAGCAACCTTGCTTTGTGTAATGTTACCTAATACTACTGTAGTTAGAGGTTTCACCTGCCCATGTCATATTATTATCTCCTGCCCAGTCTTAGAGGCAAGTAAAGGGGGAGATAACTTCGTATCACACCTGATTAGCTCCCCTGAAACCCGACTTTAGTGTCATAAAAAGTTACATAACACAGACTGAGGGGCTCCTTTTGAACAGGATAGATCAGGGGAATTAAGTGGTCAGGTAGACATTTCTAGACAGGCCGGCGTCCAGCGTCTGAAGTTTCACACCTGATAGTGAAATTCTCAAGAGAACAGATGTTTGGCAATTAGGAATGTTTAATCTTGGTCAAGGTCGTACTGTAGGCTGTTCACTGTGAGTGACAGGCCCCTTGATAGCTAGGTTGATCTAATACGTACCTCGTAGGCGGGACTTAAGTCATCTCCTTTAGGGTTGGGTATAACCTAGTAGAGGGTGGAGTTAACCTTGCAGACAGATAGGGGTATTAATAAGACAAGCCCTGGAATTTCTGTCAGAATCGCTGCCACGAGCAAACAAACAGGTCGACCTTAGAGGTAATTCTAATGGTTTGATTCTAGTTGGCGATAGCTGGAAGTTTCCAGGTAAGCCTGTACAATTATTTTCAATCTTGTATACATAGGTTAGGGAGTTAGCTAAAATCTATTCTACCTTTTCCTAATTTGTCTACACATTCTGCTTGAAATAGTTCTTTGTGAGTATTCAGTATCTCAGTTAGGGAACTGCTAAACTATTTCTATTTCTTGTATGTTTGTGGCACATGTTTTTCAGTGTATGTTTTCATGTTTATAAAATAAGACTTGTATACTGAAATGTAATGAAATTATAATGTTTCAACCATCAACCAAAACATGAGTTTGGACTGTGGGAAATGATGCCCACATATGCAGCCATGCTGTTACATTTTGTGTGCCCACCATGTGCTCACCTAATGTGTTCACCTAAACAGGGGATTTATAACCCCAGGGGAAGAATCATGAGTGTATATTATTCACTGTCACTGAAAGATAATATTCAGGACAGCATGCTCGTATAAAATGTTTTGCGTGTTCAGCACATAACCTGCGCCACATGTTTATGTCAAATCAATGTCAGCAAGTTGGAAGTCTGAGTGATGACGGACAACAGAAAGTCAACTATCATGACAGAACCTTAGAGGGAAGGCAGGATATGTGAGACGTCGATTGTGAGACACAAAGACCTTCAGAATAGACTGGAGAGAATGTGGAAATGAGGAGGAGTGATGAGATATAATGTTTTATTATATATTGTATTAATTGACACATGTATTCTTATTGTAAGTCAAGATACTACACGTATGTGTGTGTTTCCATTATTGCAGCTCCCATGTGGGTGAGGATCAGTCGTTTCTAAAAACAGAAATAGAGGGTCATCACGGTCACGAGACTACATTGTGCTAGAACTCGGCCAGCTGAGAAACAGGTGGGAACCAGGGAACCAGGTGGAAGGACCAGGAGAACTGGGCGGAAAGATTGGAACAGCTAAGAAGGGACTCAACACGAGGACTCTCAGAGGTTCCACTTTCTAAAGTTATGTAACATGTATTTATGTAACTAAACACCACCATTATCATTCAGTCGAATCTTAGGTGCTCAGTTATCTAGCTGAAGCATCTCATTACCACCATACCATCACTATCTATTAAAAACAATAATGATGACTAATGTCATAATGATTGCTAGGTTAATAAATCAAATATATGGTCTTATCCTGCATCAGTTTTTGTAATTCCAAATGTGTCTGTTCTTACACGTTTAATTAAACAAATAAGATAGAATAGCATTTGGTGGGGGCTCATTAAATAATAAAATTTCTTTACCAAGAGAAGGTCGACGGATTGGGTCAACTGCCCTGTCTAGTGAATCATTCAAGATAATAATATATAGACATCTAAAACCCATTTCTTTCTCTTGTGGGTACCAAGTTCAGCTAAAGTTAATATAAATAACGAGCCAATATGGCTGTTTTCTTGGATATCCAGGACTTTGTCTGAGAGCAACATAGCCCGGATAATAGTTCAGTTAATCTGGTGGAGGGGATGTGTTGAGAGCAAAATCCCCACTCAACATATAAATCATTTAAACCCAAATCCAGAGAACCCACGACCCGGGACGTCACACTAAAAGTGTTGTACTTTCCAAGGGAGTGGGCCGGAACGTCACAATAACATAAAACAACTAATGGAGATTAGATAAGATAACATAAAACAGCTACTGAAGATTAAGAAACAGCTGGTAGTGGTTAAGTAGATAAGATAACATAAAACAGCTGGTAGTGGATAAGTAGATAAGATAACATAAAACAGCTGATAGTGGTTAAGTAGATAAGATAACATAAAACAGCTGAAAGTGGTTAAGTAGATAAGATAACATAAAACAGCTGATAGTGGTTAAGTAGATAAGATAACATAAAACAGCTGATAGTGGTTAAGTAGATAAGATAACATAAAACAGCTGAATGTGGTTAAGTAGATAAGATAACATAAAACAGCTGATAGTGGTTAAGTAGATAAGATAACATAAAACAGCTGATAGTGGTTAAGTAGATAAGATAACATAAAACAGCTGAATGTGTTTAAGTAGATAACATAAAACAGATGATGGTGGTTAAGTAGATAAAATAACATAGAACAGCTGATGGAGGTTAAGTAGATAAAATAACATAGAACAGCTGATGGAGGTTAAGCAGATAAGATAAAATAAAACAGCTGAAGAAAGTTAAGTAGAAAGTGGTTAAGTAAATAAGATAACATAAAACAACTAAAAGTGGTTAAGTAAATAAAATAACATAAAACAGGTGGTGGTGGTTAAGTAGATAAGATTACATAAAACAGCTGAAAGTGGTTAAGTAGATAAGATAACATAAAACAGCTGAAAGTGGTTAAGTAGATAAGATAACATAAAACAGCTGATAGTGATTAAGTAGATGAGATAACATAAAACACCTGATGGTGGTTAAAAGTAGATAAAATAATATAAAACAGCTGAAGGAGGTTAAGTAGATACGATAAAACAGCTGATGGTGGTTAAGCAGATAACATAAAACAGCTGATGGTGGTTAAGTAGATAAGATAACATAAAACAGCTGATGATGGTTAAGTAGATAACAGAAGTAGAGTAAAGAGAAGTGCTTGGGTGTTGATGGCATGGGAATATTTACCATGGAGTCCAGGGTTTGAACTTCTCATCTAAAGAGTTGTTGGACTTAGCCTGCACATGGGCCCCTTTGATGTCCACTGGAGACAACAATAATGGGCTCATTATCAAAGCTGGACAAACCACACAAACTGGACACACCAAACAAACTGGACAAACCTTACAAACTGGACAAATCGCATAACTGGACAAACCACACAAACTGTTGAATCTCCATAAACATTCTTCAAACGATTGTGGATGTAACTTGGGGTCTCGCCTTTAGCTTTGAGGAATTCTATGACATTACACTGCTTTAACCGAAAGTCTTTGGTAGCCAATTTTAACTGATATTTAAATTGGTATTGCTATACAGTCCAGAAGAGTAATAGAAGATCTTGCTAACTTACACAAATACAAAAAACAGGAGGCATTACTTTTGACTATCCCAGCTATATCTACCACTCTATATTTTCCTGTGCAATTAACAAGTCTAGATAAAACTTTCCCAAAAAGCCCCAACAGCAAAAGTAATGTAATAGGGTGGAAGCGACGAAGACTACAATGCAGCAAATTAAAGATCTTAGGATTTATTCTGGTTTGAAAATGGCCAACAGGCAAAAGAAGAAACATTGGCAGTTAATAGAGTTAAACGGAAGATGGGGAAAAATTAGGCCACTGGGGTATTTAAACGGCCGACTGACAAAGTTTCAGCCCATTTATTCATCCCAGTCGCACACAGCTCTCGCTCGCTCAACCGCCCGATCAGCCACATGGGTCTCTCGCTCGCTCGCTAACTACCCATTCGTAGCCTGATTATCGATAACTAGATACTGGTCAGACTCGCTTGATATTCGGCTGAGTTTGGCTCGACTAAGCTATCGGTGTCGTCTGCGTTTGGGTCATTAGCGGCCCGTGAGCGCATCATTTGTTGGGGAGCCAGTTGTAACACCCAGTTGTTGAACGATTGTCTCGTGAACTGTGGAGAAAAGCACGCTCTGTGTACTTTTCAGTTCACTTAACGAGCCTTGCCAGACTCTGCAGGGATCGAGCTTTCGATAGCCGCCAGAATAGCACAGCTCTTGCCAGCCACAGCCACACGAAACCATGGCCCGTGGCAAGAAGAATCCTGTCCAGCGCCGAGATACCAGGGCGACCTCAGCCAACAAGGAGGAAGCACCTGTTGTCGCACCAGCCCTGATGATGCCAGAACCGATCGACGATCAGGAAGAGACGCTAGCCTCACTGACCCAGACGCCGCCAGCCCTGGATGTAGGCCCTATCGAGGCACCAGTGTACTTAGAAGTCGCCCCAGTTGTGGCGCAGGGAGCCACCAACACCCGCCCACACAGGCAGCAACAGCGACCGGGAACCCACAGTACTGAGATTCTGCAGTGCTCACGCTGTAACAAGGCGTGGCATACCGCGGCAACTTGCCGCAGCAGCCCAGCATGCAGATACTGCTCACAGGCACATGACTTTAAGGAATGCCCTCTGGCCAAGGAGGACCCGGACTTCAAGAGACCAAACCCAAGAAGATGGTGTTCAAACTGTACAGGGGCCCACAGCGTGAGGTACATGGGCTGCCTGTACCTCAAAGAGATCAAGTTGGCGCTAGCAACTGACCGATTCAGCCACCAGCAGAGGTACGTGGCATCCAGACCAAGCAGCACAAAATGCCAACCCGCCCGCCCAGCCAAAAGCAGGACGCCAGAGAAGGATGCTACCACCAGAGACCCTGAACTTGCGAACGTAATCACGGAACTAAAGGCAGAGCTCCAGAAACAGAAAACCATCGCTGCTGCTGAAAAGGCAGAAACGCATGAACTTATCTCCCTGTTGCTAGGAGAAATTAAAACCTGAAAGACGACAGGATAGCGTTCACTACACAGCTAAGCGAAAACCAGAAAAAAGCCACAGAAACCAAAGATAGCGTCAGCAATTTAATTGCAAGTTTGGCAGCAGCCCAGACAGCAGACGAAAGACGCAGACAGGAGGAGAGAGAGGAGAGAAGCAGAGAGATGGCAGTGCTGAAAGAGGCGAGAGAAGAAGCATACAGAGAGGTCACCCGACTTGTGCAGGCTAAAGCAGAGGCAGTCGCGGCTGAGATGGCTACCAGAACAGAGCGCGACCTATTACAGAAAGAAAGGACGGCAGTCAGCATAGCAACAAAGAACCTAAGTGTCAGCAGGGCTGACAAAAGCACCCACACAGACAAATCGACGCAGAAGGTGGATAAAGGCACAATCACTGAAGCAAAAGCAGTAAAAGATCAGGCGCAGCTGACTGAACCCGTCAAAGGTACAGACCAGGACACAGGAGCCCATAGTGGGGAGCACAGCCTCAAAGCGCTGAGGACCCTCCTCGAGGCCACCCAAAAAGAAAGACACAAACTGGACAAAAATATGGAAGCAGACAAAGTCATACAAGCACAACTGGCAGAGGCATGGGCCCAGTAGAACCTTACAAGATAGAGGAGATCGATGAAGAAACGGGAAACACCTACTGGAGATTTAAAACGCCCACAACAAACAAACAGGCCCACTAGCAAACACCCCAAGGCAAACGAGGCAGACGAAAGAACTCCCAATACTAAAGAAGACGCAGTGAAAACCAGTCACCAATGAAAAACCGCCCAAGCCGCCATGACAGCTGAACAAGCCCGTTCACCAGCCCAGAGAAACCTCACAGCCCACAACCAGACGACACAATGTCCACCGCCAAAGCCACTCCCACCTCACCCGATCCAGGCCGTCCCAAGGCTATGGTCCGCCCTTTTTAGGGCAGACCGAGATCCCTCCCCTCAACCTGACAGCAGCAACAAAACCTCATTCATAATATGATCGCCGCACAGAAACGTCAATAACTGGAGAACGAATTTCAGACAATAAAACACCGACCTCGATATAACCAATGCTCAATCTAGGAGCCGGTTGAAAGAGGTAAGAAGTTTTTAGTTTTTTTTCAAACATCAAGATCAAGATCAAGTTTCAGCCTATTTGACTTCTGGACCAACCTGTGGAAGCCTAACCTAGCTACTGATGCTTTGCACAATGGGCTGTTCGGCAGGTATGGCGACCACAGGTAACGTTTGTGGTCTGACTGATCCCAGGCGGTGGTACGTTCTTTTGGTTTGACGATAGGTATTTTAGATTTTGTTCCAGCAGTTTGTTGCCCTTAATGTCGTTATTTGTTGGCCATGCTTATGTGAAGTTAAATAAAATTATGTTCAACGTTGTATTCATAGTTACAGTTGTTTCCTTCAGCTTAGGACTAGTAGTTAGTGTGCCTAGTTTATTTTATTCGTTCGTTGCTTAGCTATACTAGACTTTACACAGAAGATTTCTTGCCTGGGTGAGATATTCTGATCTTTCCCCCCACCAAAACGAACTCTCTCTACTCTCTCTTTTTCTTTCTCTTTTTTCTTGTTATAAGGGCCTTCTCCGCCAGTAAGGACTTACCATCAAGCCACAACAACAAAAACAAGAACTTACCAACAAGCCACAACAGCAACAACAAGGACTTACCAGCAAGCCACATCAGCAACAACAAGAACTTACCAGCAAGCCACATCAGCAACAACAAGGACTTACCAGCAAACCACAACAGCATCAGTAAGGACTTACCAACAAGCCACAACAACAAAAGCAAGGACTTACCAACACGCCACAACAACCACAGCAAGGACTTACAAACAAGCCACAACAACTACAGCAAAGGCTTACCAACAAGCCACAACAACAACAGCAAGGACTTACCAACACGCCACAACAACCACAGCAAGGACTTACAAACAAGCCACAACAACTACAGCAAAGGCTTACCAACAAGCCACAACAACAACAACAACAAGGACTTACCAACCAGCCACAACAACAACAGCAAGGACTTACCAGCAAGCCACAACAACTACAGCAAGGACTTACTAACTAGCCACAACAACAACAAGGACTTACCAGCAAGCCACAACAACTAGAACAATGACTTACTAACCAGCCACAGCAAGGACTTACCAACAAGCCACAACAATGACTTACCAACAAGCCACACTAACAACAAGAACCTACCAACAAGCCACAACAAAAACAAGGACTTACCACCAAGCCACAACAACAACAACAAGGACTTACCAACAAGTCCCAACAACAAAAACAAGGACTTACCAACAAGCCACAACAACAACAACAAGGACTTACCAACAAACCACAGAAAGGATTAATCAACAAGCCACCACAACAACAAGGACTTACCAACAAGTCACAACAACAAGAAGGACTTACCAGCAAGCCACAACAACAACAAGGACTTACCAACAGGCCACAACAACAACAAGGACTTACCAACAAGTCACAACAACAACAAGGACTTACCAACAAGCCACAACAACAACAAGGACTTACCAACAAGCCACAACAACAACAAGGACTTACCAACAAGCCACAACAACAACAAGGACTTACCGAAAAGCCACAACAACAACAACAAGGACTTACCAACAAGCCACAACAACAACAAGGACTTACCAACAAGCCACAACAAGAAGGAATTACCAACAAGCCACCACAACAAGGACTTACCAACAAGCTACAACAACAACAACAAGGACTTACCAAGTCCCAACAACAAAAATAAGGACTTACCAACCAGCCACAAGAAGGAATTACCAACAAGCCACCACAACAAGGACTTACCAACAAGCTACAACAAGAAGGACTTACCAGCAAGCCACAACAACAACAAGTACTTACCAACAAGCCACAACAACAAGGAATTACCAACAAGCCACAACAACAAGGACTTACCAACAAGCCACAACAAGAAGGACTTACCAACAAACCACAACAAGAAGGACTTACCAACAAACCACAACAAGAAGGACTTACCAACATCTCCCAGGTTTATGTCTGAGGACAGCAAATGCACAAACTCACTGCCGCCCCAGCATGTGACGTTGACAAAACTCAGGGGGGCATCACAGACCGTCAGTGCCAACAGGTGTCGTTCTGAACCCTTCCCTGCAGCAGAAGGTCACAAATCAGGTATGTAGATGTTATGATGATAATTACTCTCTGTGTGTGTGTGCGTGTGTGTGCGGGTGTGCGGGCGGGTGAAGTGAGTGCGGGCATGTGTGCATGCGCACGTCTATGGTCAAGAGAGGGAGAGCAAACAGATAAATTCCTCTTCTAACCATGAAAGAGCAGCTTTCTTCCTATACACTAGGTAGTTAGTGATGGAACCATATGCTGCTGTGTCTATAATTCTGATTGGTACCTTTGTGTCTTCCAGACGACAGTGTTATATTGTCCTATAAGGAGACATGGGACTGACAGCCCATGGCTAGCATGACATTCCAGACGACAGTATTATACTGATCTATGAGAAGACATGGGACTCACAGCCCATAGCTAGCATGACATTCCAGACGACAGTATTATACTGATCTATGAGAAGACATGGGACTCACAGCCCATAGCTAGCATGACATTCCAGACGACAGTATTATACTGATCTATGAGAAGACATGGGACTCACAGCCCATAGCTAGCATGACATTCCAGACGACAGTATTATACTGATCTATGAGAAGACATGGGACTCACAGCCCATAGCTAGCATGACATTCCAGACGACAGTATTATACTGATCTATGAGAAGACATGGGACTCACAGCCCATAGCTAGCATGACATTCCAGACGACAGTATTATACTGATCTATGAGAAGACATGGGACTCACAGTCTATGGCTAGCATGATATTCCAGACGACAGTATTATACTGATCTATGAGAAGACATGGGACTCACAGTCTATGGCTAGCATGATATTCCAGATGACAGTATTATACTGATCTATGAGAAGACATGGGACTCACAGCCCATAGCTAGCATGACATTCCAGACGACAGTGTTATATTGTCCTATAAGGAGACATGGGACTCACAGCCCATAGCTAGCATGACATTCCAGACAACAGTATTATACTGATCTATGAGAAGACATGGGACTCACAGCCCATAGCTAGCATGACATTCCAGATGACAGTATTATACTGATCTATGAGGAGACATGGGACTCACAGACATGGGACTCACAGTCTATGGCTAGCATGACATTCCAGACGACAGTATTATACTGATCTATGGGAGAAGACATCCAGGGACTCACAGCCCATAGCTAGCATGACATTCCAGATGACAGTATTATACTGATCTATGAGAAGACATGGGACTCACAGCCCATAGCTAGCATGACATTCCAGACGACAGTATTATACTGATCTATGAGAAGACATGGGACTCACAGCCCATAGCTAGCATGACATTCCAGACGACAGTATTATACTGATCTATGAGAAGACATGGGACTCACAGCCTATAGCTAGCATGACATTCCAGACGACAGTATTATACTGATCTATGAGAAGACATGGGACTCACAGCCTATGGCGATGACTACTTGCCCATGGTATCTATATTGAACAAAGAATATTATGCTGTACCTATAATTAAACAAACAAAAAGATGCACACTCATACATGTACATTGTTGTTGTTTATCGACCACAAGTGATGCAGACCACTCTTTCTTTGATCCATCGTCAAACTACAGCTGATTGTCTGTGCATCCGGAAGTGACTTATAAACCCAATAGGGATCCGGAAGGTTCTAGGACAACGAGGGCAAGGAATAGTGTCTTAGACAATGGGCATGTTATATGGGTCTTTCTAGCCTGCCTTGCCTGTTCTACACGCCCCACAAGTTGCTGCGCCTCTTTGGATAGTTTGCCATGTAGTCCAGTCTTGTGCAGCAGCCTCCCATGTCCTTGAAGCGTTTGTTCTGGCCATCATGAGAGTGTCTTCATCCGTTTATTTCACCATAAAAGATTATTCTTTGGGAGCCAATGGTCTGGCATGGTACATACACACACACACACACACACACACACATACACACACATACATATGTTACTTTGAGGTGCTAAGCAAAGACCAAGAAAACAACTCACAGAGAAACAGATTCTAGGCTTGGACAGCAGTAGACAGATGATCTGTCATGCTAGCATTGAAATTTGTTACACTCATAAACAAGCAACATGTGCGAAAGATCAGTGACGTAACAGACCACAGTAAGAACAACCATGAACTCAGATTAGACTACATAAATACACTCAAATGTCTCAGAGACAGGCATTCACAAATTCAGTTAAAGAATGAGAGACATAGAGCAAGTAAAGAAGACAACTCAGAAAATAAAACAGTAAAACAAAACATAAATTAAGGAGAAATGTGAACAGAAGAAATAGGTACAGAACAAAGAAAACAAGAGAAAGAAGTATTGAGGAAAGTACACATAACACAATGGAAAGTAGCAGATATTAAAGGAGACATTAGTGTTAACAGAGATAATGCCTCTTCATGTTTGGCAAGGGAGTGAACTCAGCTGTGCTGACAGACCACTCACCTTGTCTTCTACTGATGACTGACTTTGGCAGGTCTTTACGGATGACCACGCCTATCACAGCCTGAAATATCCACAACAATGCTGAATGGTTGCTTGCAATGACCAGTGGGAATGTTTCAGCTCAGTCTATCCTTTCCTATATATCACTATCATATATTTCTCAGGGATTGTTGTCCTTCTTCCATTGCCTGCTGGCACAGGTGGCTATTGAGCTTTCTAACTTCCTTACAAATGAGAATGTCTTGTCTCATGCTTATTCTCCCTGTCCCTCCACCTTCTCCCCCCCCCCCCCCCCCCCCTCACTCTGGTAGCTCTCAAAATTCCTCTCATCTTTGCATATTTTTTTTCTAAACTGCATTTGTATCATTAATTTTTGTTTGTCTTTCCTTAATTTCTTCACAATTATGCTTCTTTCATTATCCACCCTTTCTTTGTTTCTTCTCTTAGATACACAACATGTATGTGATAGATTCCATATCTGGTATGTTAGAGAACTAGTCTCCAAACACACACACATGTCAATATATAGAAATATACAGTAGAACCTCGCTTAACGAGCACCTCTCATAACGAGTAATTCGCATAACAAGCAAAACAAATTGTAAAAAAAATGACTTGCTTAACGAGCGACGTTTCGCATAACGAGTGGCGAGGAGAGAGGAATTCCCGGATTGTGCGCCTGTTACATCAACCTGTGTTCAGCCCTCGTTCCAGTAGCATCGTAGTGTCGCTTGTGATCACACATTTTCTCAAACTAATGTTATATTGTGATATATGTACATGAATCCTCCAGGCCTACAAGATGATATCCCTGAAGAATTTAAGTTCATCAAGATCCAGTTTCTGCCTCCTAACACCACTCCGTTACTCCAGCCCATGGACCAGCAGGTTATTTCTAACTTTAAGAAGCTCTACACTAAAGCACTCTTCGAGCATTGTTTTCAGGTGCCTGAAGGGACCAACCTCACTCTCAAAGAGTTTTGGAAAAATCAATTCCACATTGTTGCCTGCCTCAAGATGATCATCAAGGCCGGGGAAGGGGTTACCAAGAGAACCCACACTTCTGAAGCTTTGGCTGGAGAGCGATGTCAATTTGTCACTTTGAGGGGTTCAAGACAGTAGTTGTGGAACATGTAGTCAACGAGATTGTCTTTGGCCACTATCATGGGATTGTGGATGGATAACAGTAATATCGAAGAGCTTGTGGAAGAGCACAGCCAAGACCACCGAAGAGCTTATGGAGTTGCATTGTGTTTCACAGCAAGCAGTTTTGGAGGAAAGTTTGTCAGAGGAGGAGGTAACAGAAAAGCAACAATCTTCTCGCGAATTAAAGAAATGCTGAAAGCATGGGAAACTTACATCTTACATTGAGAAGCATCACGCTAATAAGGAAGTGGCTATGCGTGCTGCAAATTTGTTTAATGATAATGCAGTGTCCCATTTTCGCCAAATTTTGAAGTGTCTACAAAAACAAATTTCTCTGGACATCTTTCTAGTAAAACAAAATAATTAGCTATGCATCATAATTATTTCGATTTTGTTTCTGTAAATCGAATTCGCATTCCAGGTGGGTTCATTTCGCGTTTGAAGTAAAGAAGAAGATGATACACTCTCCTTAACAATATGCATTTAATTTTCTTTGAATAAACGTAATACATAGCATTTAGTGAGTATTTTTTTTTATATGAAACGCATTATTGTATTTTACATTAATTCATATGCAAAAATTTGTTTCGCATAACGGGTGTTTCGCTTAACGAGAATGAATCTGGAACGAATTATGCTCGTTAAGCGAGGTTCCACTGTGTACACAATTTTGTGTACAGATTTACACAGGGATTTTTTTTTTTTTTTGTCGTTTGCAAAAGCAACCACCAACTGTGGACTATTATGAAAAGTATGGGGTTTCCAGCGCATTTAGTGCAATTAATTGAAAATCTCTATCATGCACAACAAGCAGCCATCAGAGCAGCTGGTGAAACATCTGACTGGTTTCGAGGTGCAAAAGGGGTTGAGGCAAGGGTGCATTCTCTCACCATACCTATTCAATATATACGCAGAAAATATAATGAGAAATGTCAAAAATGACCAGACTTGTGACAGTTATGATCCGCTCAAAATTGGTGGCAACCCTATTCCGGAACTCCGCTACGCAGATGACACAGTCCTCCTTTCGAACAGCGTAAAGGGAATAGAAAATTTAATATTGTCCGTCCAAAAGCACAGTGAAGATCAAAATCTGTTCTTGAATTTAAAGAAAACGAAAATAATGTCCACAGATAAAACTGGCTGTCACCCAAAAATAACAATAAATGATGAAGAAATTGAAAATGTCACAAACTTTGAATATCTAGGCTCTAAAATAAACAACAATGGAGACTGTTCGACAGAAATTAAAACGAGGATGGCCATAGCAATGCAAAGATCGAACAGCCTTAAGTCTGGTTAAGCACCAGCAAGGAGATCAAAATTAGAATTTTGAGAGCATGCATCTTCCCTGTGGCTACATACGGATGTGAGTCGTGGACTATCTCTCAGTCCTTAAGAAAGAGAATAGAGGCTTTTGAGTTGAAATGCTATAGAAAAATTCTCAGAATATCTTGGACAAAGAAGATGAGAAATATTGACATCTTAAAAGATCTGAACATCAAGAAAGATTGGCTAATAAACAGCATCCTTTCTCGAAAGCTGAAATATTTTGGTCATATCAAGCGCCACGACGGATTGGAAAAAATTATAGCAGAAGGCATGGTACCAGAAAGGAGAGGCAGAGGCCGACCGACACGAAGATGGGTACAGGATATAAGTGACTCCTTGAGTGTGAAAGTTCCTGAGTCGGGAGAACTGGCAAGAGACCGAGTTTCTTACAGGCAGACTGTGATGAGAGCGACGTTCTGCAAAGGACCTGCTACATGATGATGATGCAAAAGCATGAAGTGCCGAAACGTTTTTCTAGGCATCATTTTTGCAAAGCTACTGTCAACTATATTAGATACTTTCTTATGCTTTTCTGCATTCTTTTGTGGCGAGTACCTGTATCTTTAAAAAGGTGGGGGTGAGAACAAGCACTGGAAATGTAGGCTCTCCTTGCAATAGCGGTCGCTAGTTGGACGGCGACGGCCGCTTAGTCGGAGTTCAGTCCCCTGGCTGCAGTGCAATTACAGAGTGGGAAAAATGGAACGACACAAATGACATAATTAGGGGTAGGGTTAAGGTTAGGATTAGGCTAATGTGAGTCGCAGCCCGTGGTCTAGACGCCATGTTGAACTCACTGTGTTTTGTGATTCGTGCCTTGTTTACTCCGTAATTGCACAGCAGCCAGGGGACTGAACTCCGACTAAGCGGCCGTTGCCGTCCAAGTAGCGACCGTTATTGCAAGGAGAACCGGCTCTTCTTTCACTACAGGCCGGTAGCTGGAAAGCCGCCGATCGGCTTAGTGGGAGTTCTCTCCCTTGGCTGCATTGCAAACATGGAGCGGAAAAGTCATGAATCAAATGACATACTTACCTATCATCATACGGTTGCGTGTACGGTTGCGTAGTCATCATACGGTGGCGTAGGGTTAGGGATAGGGTTAGCGGCGTTAGGGGTTGGGTTAGGGTTAGGTATAGGGTTAGGGTTAGGGTTAGATGTGACAATATTGACGTAGGAGTTCCAAATAATGGCCGACAATCTGATGCTTGTGGGAGTGGCGCCACTGGAATTCTCCCAAATATGACGGCAATAGCACGCGGCTGGTGATCCATTCGGTGGTGAATTGTCCGTTTGAGTAGCATCCACAGTCCTTCGATTGTTTGGGTGTGTATGTGACTGTGCGCGATTATTTGGAACTCCTACGTCAACATTGTCACATCTAACCCTAACTCTAACGCTGACCCTAACCCTAACCCTAACGCTACCCCTCACACTAACCCTACCCCTAACTACGCAAATTTATCGGTCAATTAGTCATACAGATCTGCAGTAGTCACATCTGTGGCACCTAATACCACTTTTATATAAGGATATATTTACTTTAAAACAACCCCAGATTTCCCCGAAGCGTCAAATAAACGCCCAGATCTGGAGGAAACACCCAAGCATTGGCAGCCCTGTTGTCGACCTCACTGTCTTTTTTATTCGTGACTTTTCCGCTCAGTGTTTGCAATGCAGCCAAGGGAGAGAACTCCCACTAAGCCGATCGGCGGCTTTCCAGCTACCGGCCTGTAGTGAAAGGAGAGCCGGAGAACCCAATTTTAAATATTACATAACATTATCTAAATGTACACAACAAAAGACTGCGTCCCAGAAGGTCGCCGTTCGAAGGAGTCTCGATAAATGTATACATACACCTTCATAGAGACACGCATTTACTTGCCTACTCTTCTTAAGTTTCTTCAGATGTGTGGCAAATTCGCTGACAACGAGAAATTTATTTTTGAAAACAATGGAGAGGAGACAATCACAACAGACTTGTCAGTTTCATGTTTTAACTTACAACAGTGTTCATCTTGTTAGATATTTCGCTTATCTTGCAGTATCCCGGCGGTGCGTTGTATCGAAACGATGAGTCCGACCTGGGTTGGTTTGTCACTGAAGATAACGATGACGCCAAATAATTTTTGGTTCCAGGTGCGTTCTGCGATGTCGGGACTTTACGGGACACTCCAGACCCCGAGTTTCTTCATTAAAATCATCAAACCGGCCCAACCAAGCCATGGAAGTTTGTAATTTATGTTAAGTGTACTTTTAACCCTGAATTATACCAAGTGAAACACGGATTACGGTTCGTCTAGAGACACTCCCAGCTCCAACCAGACACAAATTTGTACCGGCCGCCAGCAAAAACCTTCAGCTCTGCTACACCCCGTCTGTAAACTTCACATTAAACGATTTCCTTTTCCGCTGGTGTATCCTCTGCTTTCCCGTGCTCTAGTTGCGTCCAACATATATATTGTCTCTGATAATCAGCTGACATGTGTTTCGTTGCTATGTTATTTTGTATTCTGTCATCACAATCAAAATCACTGCACATTGGCACTTTAATTTTAAGTCACCCCAACCAAAGAAAATCCTGGAATTCCAGGAAGTCCAATATTCAATGTGTGTTACTTTGGGTTAGGGTTATGATCTTTGTCAGCCCAACAACCTTACAGACACAGACTAGCAGAGTCAGCGGTACCAGGACTGATCAAAGATAATTCACACCCAAATTACATCTATACAGATGGGTCTGTGGTGAGAGTTAGGAAGATTGGTTAGTTGCGTATCCTTTACAGAACGTTGCAGAACCAACCTCAGCATTTTTTGGCTGTTGTGGTTTTCCTAAGCAAGTTTACATCCAGTAGTTTACCATTACCTCTGGACGGTCGGCTTCTCGATACCAGTGTCAAAACCAAAGCAAGGCCCGCACCTAGGATCGAACCCGTCACCCCGGCATGGCAAAGCGCGTTCGTAACGCCTAAGCCACAGACGCCGACAGGAAGAATAGATAGGGGTTTAAAGCAAAAGTGAATGGACACTGCTTGAAGACAGCCTTGCGTACAACATCGCTTCATCCAGTATGAGAATGGAGGTGAAGGTAGTACGACAGCTTTCTGATGGCTTGAGAGCAGCACAACCCGACATGTCATAACTGTTCTGAATATTATAACTGGTGTTCTGGGCGCAGAGTGGCTTTGCATCAGATAAAATCTGGATCCAGAGAAAATCATGGATGTTCTGTCCAGGTTATTCAGGTGTGCGATTAACGAGCAGACTGATAGAACAGCTGCTGCCGCTCCTCTGCAAGGTGAGCTACTATATGATAAAGCGGGCGTGGTGAAGGCTGTGTGATCGAATCGACAGCGCAAAAAAACAGCAAGACTAATTCAAAGGGAGGTGATTAGAAGTTCTGGGAGATATTCAACATTGAAGGGAAAAACGGGGGGGGGGGGGGGGGGGGGGGGTTGGACTTTTAATCAGGTTGTTACTGATACTATTAGCAGGTCAACTCTTCGTTGGATACTGAAGAAGGGGACGGAGCACTTATGGGATGTCAGTGCTTGATTTATTTATTCATTCTATCAGTACCAATCAGTTTCTACCAGTGCACATCAGTTTCTGCCAGTACCCATCAGTTTCTGCCAGGATCCATTAGTTTCTGCCTGTGTCCATCAGTTTCTACAAGTGCCCATCAGTTTATTTCAGTGTTCAACTACACACCAGAACCAGGGGCCATGTCCGGTTGTTGAGTCCATTTATTCTAGCAGAACCCCTCAAATGAGCACGCATGGGAATGCCCAGATGTTCAGTGATATCGATTGTGATGACACAACAAAACTACAGATAGAGCTTTTCAACATACACCAGCTCCCGTTACTTTCTACCATTGCTGATCATGTTAGGTTATATTATCAAGATCGATGTCACTGCACATTGGGCATGCATTCCCACGCGTGCTCAGTCATCCGATGTAGCAGCCACTCCAAAGTACTTTTACTAACTGTTCCCATGAGGAGCAGCTTATATTGTCTCCTATCTCGACCCCGAAGACGGTATAGACGTGCTTCACCAGGCTTTACTTCCATGTCACGCAATCGTGTTAGTGTCAGGGATTCCTCATTATCCACTAGCCCAGTCCGTACAGTGTTGACGATATCTGCTCTGTCCATGCTTTTTCCCGCAATCCTTAGTGCAGTGCTTGCCAGTTGGTCCGTTCGCTCGTTTCCCTTTACGCACTCATCACCCGGTGTGTAGATCCAGGTGAGGGAGGTTAAGTGCGATTTACGAAGGCTTTCTACCCATTCAGAGTGCATACTGCCTGTTGCTATCTTCTGAAGCATATTCATGGTGTCAATTACAATTACTGCCTGTGTGGCGGTTTGCTCGGATACCCATGCTAAAGCTCTAGAGCCAGCGGCTATTTCCATGGTCATGCTTGATGTGGTTGTCTGGTAAGCGCCCTTGTCTCTACCAGTGCCCATCAATGCCTACCAGTGCCCATTAATGTCTACCAGTGCCCACCAACACACCAGAACCAGGAGCCATCTTCGGCTGTAAGAGCCCCTAATCAGCTGGAGAGAGAGAGAGAGAGAGAGAGAGAGAGAGAGAGAGAGAAAGAGAGAGAGAGAAGCTGGGCCCCGATGTCAGTCACACGTTATTTTGCGAGACCAGGCGAGAGAGCAACATGGCGGAAGTCGGCTGCAAGAGATGGAGTCGCTGAGGTAGGAACTCGGCCCATAGTGAACTTCTCTCTGTCTTTCTCAGTGAAATACTTTCATCTCCTTTCTTATCCCGGGTGCACATATCACAGGTAGCTGCATTTATATGCCACAGATATATGATGCCACTTATTTTTGCAGGCATACTGAAACAGCGTTGAAAATCGCAGTTTCTAAGAAAAGCGAAGATTGGGTTTCCCTGGCCTCCGTCCCTGCGAACATCAGACCACACAATCCAGTCACTTCCCACCGGTCAATGTTTATTAGTTTCATTTGCATTGCTTCGTGAAACAGAAATGTGAGTAGGTGTTTGTTAAAATAGTTTACAGGCTTGTACATTTTTGTAAACGATTGTTTGTTAAGATAATATTAGCGAATAGTCAAGTGAGGAGAAACAGCTGTTTCAAGTTTCGTCTGTCACCGTGTCTCTCTGGTAGATAATTGGAAAGTTTTAAACATATAGTAGTCTAGAAGTTTATTTATCGGCACCGTGGAATGATATAGAAAAAAATAGTCGTTTAACAAAAATTATCTAAAAATATGCATATTGAAAGTGGGAGTAGTCATTTATCTCAAAAAAATATGGGAACATTAATTAACCAAAGGCCAATTCAGTCAAAGTTATTGACATTTATATTCAGAAGAAGTTAACTAGAACAGCTTTGTTCACAGAAGTTGCACAAGGAATGGAACAGATTAGTATCTTTAGTTATCCTAGTTGTGCTGGGTTCAGTAGCCTAGAGACTGGAACATATCAGTGGCTTTAGTTATCCTAGTTGTGCTGGGTTCAGTAGCCTAGAGACTGGAACATATCAGTGGCTTTAGTTATCCTAGCTGTGCTGGGTTCAGTAGCCTAGAGACTGGAACATATCAGTGGCTTTAGTTATCCTAGCTGTGCTGGGTTCAGTAGCCTAGAGACTGGAACATATCAGTGGCTTTAGTTATCCTAGCTGTGCTGGGTTCAGTAGCCTAGAGACTAGAACATATCAGTGGCTTTAGTTATCTAGCTGTGCTGGGTTCAGTAGCCTAGAGACTGGAACATATCAGTGGCTTTAGTCCTATCCTCAGTAGCCTGTGCTGGGTTCAGTAGCCTAGAGACTGGAACATATCAGTAGTTGCTTTAGAGACTTATCAGTGGCTAGTTATCCTAGTTGTGCTGGGGTTCAGTAGCCTAGAGACTGGAACATATCAGTGGCTTTAGTTATCCTAGTTTGTGCTGGGTTCAGTAGCCTAGAGACTGGAACATATCAGTGGCTATTAGTTATAGCCTAGAGACCTAGCTTTAGTTATCCTGTTGTGCTGGGTTCAGTAGCCTAGAGACTGGAACATATCAGTGGCTTTAGTTATCCTAGTTGTGCTGGGTTCAGTAGCCTAGAGACTGGAACATATCAGTGGCTTTAGTTATCCTAGTTGTGCTGGGTTCAGTAGCCTAGAGACTGGAAACATATCAGTGGCTTTAGTTATCCTAGTTGTGCTGGGTTCAGTAGCCTAGAGACTAGAACATATCAGTGGCTTTAGTTATCCTCAGTAGCTAGAGACTAGAACCATATCAGTGGCTTTAGTTATCCTAGTTGTGGTTCAGTAGCCTAGAGACTGGAACATATCAGTGGCTTTAGTTATCCTAGTTGTGCTGGGTTCAGTAGCCTAGAGACTGGAACATATCAGTGGCATGTGCTGGGTTTTAGTTATCCTAGTTGTGCTGGGTTCAGTAGCCTAGAGACTAGAACATATCAGTGGCTTTAGTTATCCTAGTTGTGCTGGGTTCAGTAGCCTAGAGACTAGAACATATCAGTGGCTTTAGTTTATTGTGCTGGGTAGCCTAGAGAGTAGTGCTTTAGTTATCCTAGAGACTAGAGACTGGAACATATCAGTGGCTTGTAGTTTCCTAGCTGTGCTGGGTTCAGTAGCTGGGTTCTAGCCTAGAGACTAGAACATATCAGTGGCTTTAGTTATCCTAGCTGTGCTGGGTTCAGTAGCCTAGAGACTGGAACATATCAGTGGCTTTAGTTATCCTAGCTGTGCTGGGTTCAGTAGCCTAGAGACTGGAACATATCAGTGGCTTTAGTTATCCTAGTTGTGCTGGGTTCAGTAGCCTAGAGACTGGAACATATCAGTGGCTTTAGTTATCCTAGTTGTGCTGGGTTCAGTAGCCTAGAGACTGGAACATATCAGTGGCTTTAGTTATCCTAGCTGTGCTGGGTTCAGTAGCCTAGAGAGACTGGCTTTAATCCTAGCTGTATCAGTAGCCTGGACTAGAACATTAGTGGCTTTAGTTTATCCTAGTTGTGCTGGGTTCAGTAGCCTAGAGACTGGAACATATCAGTGGCTTTAGTTATCCTAGCTGTGCTGGGTTCAGTAGCCTAGAGACTAGAACATATCAGTGGCTTTAGTTATCCTAGTTGTGCTGGGTTCAGTAGCCTAGAGACTGGAACATATCAGTGGCTTTAGTTATCCTAGTTGTGCTGGGTTCAGTAGCCTAGAGACTAGAGACTGCTGGTTCAGTAACTTTATATCAGACTGGAACATATCAGTGGCTTTAGTTATCCTAGTTGTGCTGGCATATCAGTGGCTTTAGTTATCCTAGTTGTGCTGGGTTCAGTAGCCTAGAGACTGGAACATATCAGTGGCTTTAGTTATCCTAGTTGTGCTGGGTTCAGTAGCCTAGAGACTAGAACATATCAGTGGCTTTAGTTATCCTAGTTGTGCTGGGTTCAGTAGCCTAGAGACTGGAACATATCAGTGGCTTTAGCTTTATCCTAGCTGTGCTGGGTTCAGTTAGAGTTATCCTAGCTGTGCTGGGTTTGTGCTGGGTTCAGTAGCCTAGAGACTAGAACATATCAGTGGCTTTAGTTATCCTAGTGTGCTGCTGGGTTCAGTAGCCTAGAGAGCCTGAGACTAGAACATATCAGTGGCTTTAGTTATCCTAGTTGTGCTGGGTTCAGTAGCCTAGAGACTAGAGACTAGAACATATCAGTGGGCTAGTTGTGCGTTATCAGTAGGTTTAGAACATATCAACTTATCTAGAGACTAGAACATATCAGTGGCTTTAGTTATCCTAGTTGTGCTGGGTTCAGTAGCCTAGAGACTAGAACATATCAGTGGCTTTAGTTATCCTAGCTGTGCTGGGTTCAGTAGCCTAGAGACTGGAACATATCAGTGGCTTTAGTTATCCTAGTTGTGCTGGGTTCAGTAGCCTAGAGACTAGAACATATCAGTGGCTTTAGTTATCCTAGCTGTGCTGGGTTCAGTAGCCTAGAGACTAGAACATATCAGTGGCTTTAGTTATCCATATAGTGGCTTGTGCTGGGTTCAGTAGCCTAGAGACTGAGAACATATCAGTGGCTTAGTTTTCCTAGTTTGTGCTATTCAGTAGCCTAGAGACTAGAACATATCAGTGGCTTTAGTTATCCTAGTGTGCTGGTCAGTAGCTGGACTAGAACATTCAGTGGCTAGTTTTCCTAGAGACTGGGTTCAGTAGCCTAGAACATATCAGTGGCTTTAGTTATCCTAGCTGTGCTGGGTTCAGTAGCCTAGAGACTGGAACATATCAGTGGCTTTAGTTTTAGTTATCCTAGCCTGTGCTGGCTTTAGTTTTCTAGGCGGGGTTCTAGCCTAGAGACTGGAACATATCAGTGGCTTTAGTTATCCTAGTTCAGTAGCCTAGAGACTAGAACATATCAGTGGGCTTTAGTTATCCTAGCTGTGCTGGGTTCAGTAGCCTAGAGACTGGAACATATCAGTGGCTTTAGTTATCTAGTGGCTTTAGGAACATATCAGTTATCCTAGCTGTGCTGGGTTCAGTAGCCTAGAGACTAGAACATATCAGTGGCTTTAGTTATCCTAGCCTAGAGACTGTGCTGGGTTCTGGGTAGCCTAGAGACTGGAACATATCAGTGGCTTTAGTTATCCTAGCTGTGCTGGGTTCAGTAGCCTAGAGACTGGAACATATCAGTGGCTTTAGTTATCCTAGTTGTGCTGGGTTCAGTAGCCTAGAGACTAGAACATATCAGTGGCTTTAGTTATCCTAGCTGGGTTGTGCTGGAACATATCAGTGGCTTTAGTTATCCTAGGTTCAGTACTGAGACTAGAACATATCAGTGGCTTTAGTTTTAGTTATCCTAGCCTGTGCTGGGTTCAGTAGCCTAGAGACTAGAACATATCAGTGGCTTTAGTTATCCTAGTTGTGCTGGGTTCAGTAGCTAGAGACTAGAACATATCAGTGGCTTTAGTTATCCTAGTTGTGCAGTAGCCTAGAGACTGGAACATATCAGTAGCCTAGAGAGACTAGAACATATCAGTGGCTTAGCTAGGGTGCTTCTAGCCTAGAGACTGGGAACATATCAGTGGCTTTAGTTATCCTAGTTGTGCTGGGTTCAGTAGCCTAGAGACTAGAACATATCAGTGGCTTTAGTTTTCCTAGTTGTGCTGGGTTCAGTAGCCTAGAGACTGGAACATATCAGTGGCTTTAGTTTTCCTAGCTGTGCTGGGTTCAGTAGCCTAGAGACTGGAACATATCAGTGGCTTTAGTTATCCTAGCTGTGCTGGGTTCAGTAGCCTAGAGACTGGAGGTTGATCAGTGTCTGAATCGTCAAAGTGTTTGCAAATGGTTTTTAAAAAATAATAATATACAAGCGGAAGAAAGTTTGTGACATTTCAGTTGAGGAGAGTCATATACATTTACCAGTATAGTTCTAGGGTTTACCTGGCTTCATAAACATCCAGTACAAAACAGTTTCTAGAATGTTCTGGGAAGTCAAGGTAATGAGATAGGGAACTGGCCACTGACTTAATATTACTGCCTAGATTATGTGAGGGCCTGACACTGGCATCATCTGATATAGGACTGTCTTACAGTAATATCGCAAGTCATTGGATGTTAGTGACGTTGTCTGTAAACAGTAGTGTCTCTGATGATTTAGCATCATTATCATTACATGCCGGAATCATTACATTACCAGAATCACAGATCAGGTCAGTGTTCTTGTCTTACTTCGTCCATGTAGCCATCCAGGTGTTTATCACTTTGCCCATTAATCTTGCCAGTTGTAACCAAATTCTAGAGTCCACTCATTCCCCTGACTAAAGATTGCTGACTATTTGCGTATGTTGTTTCTAGTCAGTTGACAGTTGTTATCAGACTCAAGATGTGAAGGCCTAGAGTTTGCCAGTCCCACTGACATGATTTGTTTGAGGACTACGTTTGATAACAGCCAGCATCCTTCTTGGGCTGAACAAGGAAGGAAGATCTACTTCATCATTTTAGGAGGATTCACTGTTGGCTGCTTGTTGACACAGTGATTGTGAGAATTATCAGCCCTACAACAGGATGTCACAAGCTGGAAACACTTGCCAGATTGTCATGATTCATCTTATATTGTCAGGCCACTAGTCTTATGCTGTTTTTCTCTCACATTTGTTATGTGTTTTTATCACGAGAGCAGTGTACGAGTGAACAAGTAATCATCCTCGGAATACTTCTGTTATATGTGGTGCTGTTGGTTATGTACTGGCTATAGTACAGTCAGGGAGTCGCCGTGGCCGAGCGGCTAAACACTCGTTACGGATCGGAAGGTAGTGGGTTCGCTCCCTGGCGGAGCCGGACTTTTAAAAAAATGACCTTGGCTCCAAGGCGACCCAGCCTTGAGTGGGTACTGGGTGCAGTCCCAGGAAAGTAAAGGTGGCCGGCGTGATGCTGACCGCATTACCTATCTTGTGCCGATTGGTCTATAAAAATATAGGTATAGCCCTATGTGCCTTATACGCCTAAAGGCATGGAAAAGAGTCCTTTACTTTTTTTTTTTACTTATATGACAGTCGTTGGAATTTTGTTTGTAGTCTTCTTGACATTTGTAGATACTGATAAGTGTGATTCCATGTTTATGTTTGATGAATACTGTGTAATGTAAGTAATCATTCTCTTTGTTTCTCAAACCTGGCCAGGTAGCAAACCAGATGCCTTTGATGTGGCTTCTGAGAAGAAGATGGCGAGTCAGGCCACACACAGCCCTTCTCGTATCCCATTGCCAGTCAGAAGCTCTCCCACCCCAGTCCATCATCCTGTCAGTGGGATCTACCTGAAGGATTTGACCCATGGAGATTGTCTGTCCTCTCCCCAGCAGCTGTTTTCTCTCAACCATGACAAGGAAAATGGCAACATCAAAGTTGACCAACAGAAGCAGCTGCAGTCTCCACAAACACAGAAGGGTAAAGGTTTCCAAACATTTCTTATGACAGGGGAGATGATAATTGACACCAACCCAGCTGTCACTGAGAAGCTGGTGAAACAAGATAGTCATGTGAAGACAGATAAGGAGAGCCACATCCCCAGGTTAGGTCCCAGCGATCATAGACTGATCACTCAAAGTCCTAAGGGACCCAAACCACAACATCAGCAATCAAGTGGTACGGCATCTCCAACACTTCATTCTCAAATACCTGGTCTCCTCAAGAATCACAACGCTCAAAAGCTGCCTGCTTCACCACATCACCCAGTACACCCTTGTCCATCACCTGAATTCAGTGCTTATAGCCAGATGACAATGTCAACTCCTGTGAGAGATTTTCCCTTGGTTTATGCACCTGTCGCGGAAATGGAGGAACTTTCAGACCTCTCGCAGTCATCCTGCTCTGAGAGTGAGTTAGGTTTGGATGTGGACCAGACAAGTCTTCCAGTCGGCAGCAGTCTGTCTGAAGGTCATCTTCTACATTCTCCCAACACAGATGATGCCAGACTGGACCAGGCTGTGGAGAGTTTAAGTAAACTGCAGCCATCACTGCCAGGCCTCAGCACAGGTGGCTTCTCGGACACATCCTTCTCAGAGCCACCTAGTTCAGCAGACAGTGGCTTTGTGCATGATGGGCACACCTCTGACCTAGAGCTGGCATCCAGGGGATTGATGACTTGTGAGCCCACATTCTCCATCGCAGGCAGCTACCTATCAGATGAAACCCTCACTGACAGACCAGCAGCATCATTTACTGACACCATGACTTACAGTGTGGGCCCAGTTTGCCAGGGCCAGGACAAAAGCTCAAACCAGACAATTGTGGCCAGCAGCAGCGGTGAGAAATTTTCAGTCCACACTGGCAGCACAGAGCAGCGACCTTTAGTTCGTACCAGCAAGTCTCATGAGAACTACCTGCAGGCAGGAACTAATATAGCACTTGTAAGCATAGACATCGACGATAACCTAGCATATTCCTTGGATACTCTGACCTATCGTGACAGCTTGGAGTCTTCTCTGGATAATGTCACCTCAGAACCTCTTCAGATGTCCAGAAGTTTAGACAACTCTCCAGAGAAAAAGTCTGATAAATCTTCAGCCATTGAGCGAGAGTTTCTACCAGGATTTATAAACTTAGATGACTCAAAACCTTTGAAGTTAAAGCTAAACAAACACAGAGAGGAATGTGCTGATGACAGGCTGTGTCAGACAAACAATTCTGGAAACTTCTGTACAAAATTTGCTTCACCAACACCATCATCTCATGTACTTCATCCATCAAGTCTATCCAACGATGATGTCAAGTCTAGTGGGAGATGGCACATCAATGTTTGTCCCACACAGTGCCGAGGGTCCACTCAACCTCCATCTACATGGTGAAGACATAGACACTGATGGTCTGTACCACCAGCCCAGCAAGGCTGTTGACCGACCCAGCGCTGAGAGACTGGCCAAGAGGCTTTTCCTTCTGGAAGGATTTCGTAAATCTGATGTCTCCAGACACCTGTATAAAAAGTAAGTGTTTACAGACACTGCACAGGTAGTACACACATGCTACACTGATTGAGAGAGAGAGAGAGACAGACAACACACACACACACACACCCACAAAGTTTATCTTTCTTTTGACCTGTCATCCCCACTTTTTCAGTTGTCACCCTCTCTAGGCGACATGACTGTTTCAGTTGTCACCCTCTCTGGGAGACATGACTGTTTCAGTTGTCACCTTCTCTGGGAGACATGACTGTTTCACTTGTCACCCTCTCTGGGGGACATGACTGTTTCAGTTGACACCCTCTCTGGGAGACATGACTGTTTCAGTTGTCACCCTCTCTGGGAGACAACTGTTTGAGTTGCCACCCTCTCTGGAAGACATGACTGTTTGAGTTGCCACCCTCTCTGGAAGACATGACTGTTTGAGCTGCCACCCTCTCTGGGGGACATGACTGTTTGAGCTGCCACCCTCTCTGGGGGACATGACTGTTTGAGCTGCCACCCTCTATAGGAGACATGACTGTTTCAGTTGTCACCTTCTCTGGGAGACATGACTGTTTCACTTGTCACCCTCTCTGGGGGACATGACTGTTTCAGTTGACACCCTCTCTGGGAGACATGACTGTTTCAGTTGTCACCCTCTCTGGGAGACAACTGTTTGAGTTGCCACCCTCTCTGGAAGACATGACTGTTTGAGTTGCCACCCTCTCTGGAAGACATGACTGTTTGAGCTGCCACCCTCTCTGGGGGACATGACTGTTTGAGCTGCCACCCTCTCTGGGGGACATGACTGTTTGAGCTGCCACCCTCTCTAGGAGACATGACTGTTTGAGCTGCCACCCTCTCTAGGAGACATGACTGTTTGAGCTGCCACCCTCTGTAGGAGACATGACTGTTTGAGCAGCCATCCTCTCTGGGAGACATGACTGTTTGAGCTGCCACCCACTCTGGGAGACATGACTGTTTGAGCTGCCACCCTCTCTAGGAGACATGACTGTTTGAGCTGCCACCTACTCTGGGAGACATGACTGTTTGAGCTGCAACCCACTCTGGAAAACATGACTGTTTGAGCTGCCACCCTCTCTAGGAGACATGACTGTTTCAGTTGACACCCTCTCTGGGAGACATGACTGTTTCAGTTGTCACCCTCTCTGGGAGACAACTGTTTGAGTTGCCACCCTCTCTGGAAGACATGACTGTTTGAGTTGCCACCCTCTCTGGAAGACATGACTGTTTGAGCTGCCACCCTCTCTGGGGGACATGACTGTTTGAGCTGCCACCCTCTCTAGGAGACATGACTGTTTGAGTTGCCACCCACTCTAGGAGACATGACTGTTTAAGCTGCCACCCTCTCTAGGAGACATGACTGTTTAAGCTGCCACCCACTCTGGGAGACATGACTGTTTGAGCTGCCACCCTCTGTAGGAGACATGACTGTTTGAGCTGCCACCCTCTGTAGGAGACATGATTGTTTAAGCTGCCACCCTCTGTAGGAGACATGACTGTTTGAGCTGCCACCCTCTGTAGGAGACATGACTGTTTAAGCTGCCACCCTCTGTAGGAGACATGACTGTTTGAGCTGCCACCCACTCTGGAAGACATGACTGTTTGAGCTGCCACCCTCTCTGGAAGACATGACTGTTTGAGCTGCCACCCACTCTGGGAGACATGACTGTTTGAGCTGCTACCCGCTCTAGGAGACATGACTGTTTGAGCTGCCACCCTCTGTAGGAAACATGACTGTTTGAGCTGCCCACCCTCTCTAGGAGACATGACTGTTTGAGCTGCCACCCTCTGTAGGAGACATGACTGTTTGAGCTGCCACCCTCTCTAGGAGACATGACTGTTTGAGTTGCCACCCACTCTGGGAGACATGACTGTTTGAGCTGCCACCCTCTCTGGAAGACATGACTGTTTGAGCTGCCACCCTCTCTAGGAGACATGACTGTTTGAGTTGCCATCCACTCTAGGAGACATGACTGTTTAAGCTGCCACCCTCTCTAGGAGACATGACTGTTTAAGCTGCCACCCACTCTGGGAGACATGACTGTTTGAGCTGCCACCCTCTGTAGGAGACATGACTGTTTGAGCTGCCCACCCTCTCTAGGAGACATGATTGTTTGAGCTGCCACCCTCTGTAGGAGACATGACTGTTTGAGCTGCCACCCTCTGTAGGAGACATGACTGTTTGAGCTGCCACCCTCTGTAGGAGACATGACTGTTTGAGCTGCCACCCACTCTGGTAGACATGACTGTTTGAGCTGCCACCCACTCTGGTAGACATGACTGTTTGAGCTACCACCCACTCTGGAAGACATGACTGTTTGAGCTGCCACCCTCTCTGGAAGACATGACTGTTTGAGCTGCCACCCACTCTAGGAGACATGCCTGTTTGAGCTGCCACCCTCTCTAGGAGACATGACTGTTTGAGCTGCCACCCTCTGTAGGAAACATGACTGTTTGAGCTGCCCACCCTCTCTAGGAGACATGACTGTTTGAGCTGCCACCCTCTGTAGGAGACATGACTGTTTGAGCTGCCACCCTCTCTAGAAGACATGACTGTTTGAGCTGCCACCCTCTGTAGGAGACATGACTGTTTAAGCTGCCACCCTCTGTAGGAGACATGACTGTTTGAGCTGCCACCCTCTGTAGGAGACATGACTGTTTGAGCTGCCATCCTCTCTGGGAGACATGACTGTTTGAGCTGCCATCCTCTCTGGGAGACATGACTGTTTGAGCTGCCACCCACTCTGGGAGACATGACTGTTTGAGCTGCCACCCACTCTGGGAGACATGACTGTTTGAGCTGCCACCCTCTCTGGGGGACATGACTGTTTGAGCTGCCACCCTCTCTGGGGGACATGACTGTTTGAGCTGCCACCCACTCTGGGGGACATGACTGTTTAAGCTGTCACCCACTCTGGGAGACATGACTGTTTGAGCTGCCACCCTCTCTGGGGGACATGACTGTTTGAGCTGCCACCCACTCTGGGAGACATGACTGTTTGAGCTGCCACCCACTCTGGGAGACATGACTGTTTGAGCTGCCACCCACTCTGGGAGACATGACTGTTTGAGCTGCCACCCTCTCTGGGGGACATGACTGTTTGAGCTGCCACCCTCTCTGGGGGACATGACTGTTTGAGCTGCCACCCTCTCTGGGGGACATGACTGTTTGAGCTGCCACCCACTCTGGGGGACATGACTGTTTGAGCTGTCACCCACTCTGGGAGACATGACTGTTTGAGCTGCCACCCTCTCTGGGGGACATGACTGTTTGAGCTGCCACCCACTCTGGGAGACATGACTGTTTTGAGCTGCCCACCCACTCTGGGAGACATGACTGTTTGAGCTGCCACCCACTCTGGGAGACATGACTGTTTGAGCTGCCACCCACTCTGGGAGACATGACTGTTTGAGCTGTCACCCACTCTGGGAGACATGACTGTTTGAGCTGCCACCCTCTCTGGGGGACATGACTGTTTGAGCTGCCACCCACTCTGGGAGACATGACTGTTTGAGCTGCCACCCACTCTGGGAGACATGACTGTTTGAGCTGCCACCCACTCTGGGAGACATGACTGTTTGAGCTGCCACCCACTCTGGGAGACATGACTGTTTGAGCTGCCACCCTCTCTGGGAGACATGACTGTTGTGTGCTGATTCGTGTGGATTCTGAATTGTTGTAATATTGCTAGAGACAATGTCATGTGAATTGTGTTTTCGAGAGTCCGCTATAATGTCCGGTGACCTGAGTCAGTATTTGGTGCAGTGTTACTTAAGCCAAGAGATGTCAGTTCGACTTGAGTTAGTATTATTGCAAGTGGATGTTGACTTAGGGCTGGATGGACCTGTGGATTCACGAAGTTATTAGCCCAATGTGGGCTAATTATCATACTTAGTGCGTGGATAGCAGCTATCCCACGGAAAAATATGGAGTTCTCAGTGAAGTGGAATCAAGCATAACTGTGAGCGTCTTGTGTGCATGGAGGCTTACAAGAGACAGGCGTGTGTACGTAATGGGGTTAAGTTCAGTTGAGAGAACAAAGAGATCTGCTAGAACGTGTTGAGAGAACAGTTTAATTAAGAGTGTTAGAGAACAGTCGAGAGTGCAAAGAAATGAGAAGTCCAGTTGGCAGAGTTAGGCCAAGAGAGCTGGACTACTTCAAGAAGCAGCTGTCTTGGGTGATGACGCATGCCAGGCGGTAGGACTACTAGTGAAACAAGACAGCAGGGATGTCAGCAACGGCTGTGAGCTGAAGAGGACTCAGGCTTGAAGTTCAGACAGGGTTCCCTTGACGAGGCTGATATGCTGTGTGCACATACTGGAGAGCGAGAATTAGAAGCTTTCCAGTCGCCGAAGTGACAGTGTCTGCTATGTGTAGAGCAACGAAGGTCAAGTTTAGTAGGAGATGTAACATGTTCATCTGTATAGCGAGCCTTGCAGTGAGGGGAGCGGAAGACCTAGGCACTGTATCTGTCTCACGGGTAGTGGCAGCTAGTGTAGGCTGTCCGAGAGAGCGCCGCCGAAGTGAGGGACATTTATTTCATAATTAGTCTGCGACATGTATGGTTACTTCGCTTGCATCATTATATGTACGGGTCTGTTTATACCCGCTTGAAATTGTGACAATAAATGTGCATATGTGGCGGCAACATGTCATTGAGTTTTCATGAAAGTTGAGACAACTGAGACATTGTAGTCTTGGCAGACATTATTCCAGGACACTGAGATATTGTAATCTTGGCAGACATTATTCCTGGACACTGAGATATATCTTTGACATTATTCTGAGATATTGTAATCTTGGCAGACATTATTTCCTGAGATTGTAATCTGCAGACATTATTCTGGACACTGAGATATTGTAATCTTGGCAGACATTATTCCTGGACACTGAGATATTGTAATCTTGGCAGAACATTATTCCTGGACTGAGATATTGTAATCTTGGCAGACACTGGAGATATTGTAATCTTGGCAAACATTATTCCTGGACACTGAGATATTGTAATCTTGGCAGACATTATTCCTGGACACTGAGATATTGTAATCTTGGCAGACATTATTCCTGGACACTGAGATATTGTAATCTTGGCAGACATTATTCCTAGACACTGAGATATTGTAATCTTGGCAGACATTATTCCTGGACACTGAGATATTGTAATCTTGGCAGACATTATTCCTAGACACTGAGATATTGTAATCTTGGCAGACATTATTCCTGGACACTGAGATATTGTAATCTTGGCAGACATTATTCCTGGACACTGAGATATTGTAATCTTGGCAGACATTATTCCTGGACACTGAGATATTGTAATCTTGGCAGACATTATTCCTGGACACTGAGATATTGTAATCTTGGCAGACATTATTCCTGGACACTGAGATATTGTAATCTTGGCAGACATTATTCCTAGACACTGAGATATTGTAATCTTGGCAGACATTATTCCTGGACACTGAGATATTGTAATCTTGGCAGACATTATTCCTGGACACTGAGATATTGTAATCTTGGCAGACATTATTCCTAGACACTGAGATATTGTAATCTTGGGCAGACATTATCTTCAGACATTGGACACACTGAGATATTGTAATCTTGGCAGACATTATTCCTGGACACTGAGATATTGTAATCTTGGCAGACATTATTCCTGGACACTGAGATATTGTAATCTTGGCAGACATTATTCCAGGACACTGAGATATTGTAATCTTGGCAGACATTATTCCTGGACACTAGACACTGGACACTGAGATATTGTAAGTCTTGGCAGACATTATTCCTGGACACTGAGATATTGTAATCTTGGCAGACATTATTCCTAGACACTGAGATATTGTAATCTTGGCAGACATTGGCAGACATTATTGTTCTTGGCAGACATTATTCCAGGACACTGAGATATTGTAATCTTGGCAGACATTATTCCTGGACACTGAGATATTGTAATCTTGGCAGACATTATTCCTGGACACTGAGATATTGTAATCTTGGCAGACATTATTCCTAGACACTGAGATATTGTAATCTTGGCAGACATTATTCCTGGACACTGAGATATTGTAATCTTGGCAGACATTATTCCTAGACACTGAGATATTGTAATCTTGGCAGACATTATTCCTGGACACTGAGATATTGTAATCTTGGCAGACATTATTCCACTGAGATACACTGGCAGATATTCCTTGTAATCTTGGCACTGAGACATTATTCCATTATTCCTTTGACTGAGATATTGTAATCTTGGCAGACATTATTCCAGGACACTGAGATATTGTAATCTTGGCAGACATTATTCCTAGACACTGAGATATTGTAATCTTGGCAGACATTATTCCTAGACACTGAGATATTGTAATCTTGGCAGACATTATTCCTGGACACTGAGATATTGTAATCTTGGGCTAGACACTGAGATATTTAATCTTGGCAGACATTATTCCTGGACACTGAGATATTGTAATCTTGGCAGACATTATTCCTGGACACACTGAGATATTTCCTGGACACTGAGATATTGTAATCTTGGCAGACATTATTCCTAGACACTGAGATATTGTAATCTTGGCAGACATTATTCCAGGACACTGAGATATTGTAATCTTGGCAGACATTATTCCTGGACACTGAGATATTGTAATCTTGGCAGACATTATTCCTAGACACTGAGATATTGTAATCTTGGCAGACATTATTCCTGGACACTGAGATATTGTAATCTTGGCAGACATTATTCCTGGACACTGAGATATTGTAATCTTGGCAGACATTATTCCTGGACACTGAGATATTGTAATCTTGGCAGACATTATTCCTAGGACACTGAGATATTGTAATCTTGGCAGACATTATTCCTAGACACTGAGATATTGTAATCTTGGCAGACATTATTCCTGGACACTGAGATATTGTAATCTTGGCAGACATTATTCCTGGACACTGAGATATTGTAATCTTGGCAGACATTATTCCTAGACACTGAGATATTGTAATCTTGGCAGACATTATTCCTAGACACTGAGATATTGTAATCTTGGCAGACATTATTCCTGGACACTGAGATATTGTAATCTTGGCAGACATTATTCCTAGACACTGAGATATTGTAATCTTGGCAGACATTATTCCTGGACACTGAGATATTGTAATCTTGGCAGACATTATTCCTAGACACTGAGATATTGTAATCTTGGCAGACATTATTCCTGGACACTGAGATATTGTAATCTTGGCAGACATTATTCCAGGACACTGAGATATTGTAATCTTGGCAGACATTATTCCTAGACACTGAGATATTGTAATCTTGGCAGACATTATTCCAGGACACTGAGATATTGTAATCTTGGCAGACATTATTCCTGGACACTGAGATATTGTAATCTTGGCAGACATTATTCCTAGACACTGAGATATTGTAATCTTGGCAGACATTATTCCTGGACACTGAGATATTGTAATCTTGGCAGACATTATTCCTAGACACTGAGATATTGTAATCTTGGCAGACATTATTCCTAGACACTGAGATATTGTAATCTTGGCAGACATTATTCCAGGACACTGAGATATTGTAATCTTGGCAGACATTATTCCAGGACACTGAGATATTGTAATCTTGGCAGACATTATTCCTAGACACTGAGATATTGTAATCTTGGCAGACATTATTCCTAGACACTGAGATATTGTAATCTTGGCAGACATTATTCCTAGACACTGAGATATTGTAATCTTGGCAGACATTATTCCTAGACACTGAGATATTGTAATCTTGGCAGACATTATTCCTAGACACTGAGATATTGTAATCTTGGCAGACATTATTCCTAGACACTGAGATATTGTAATCTTGGCAGACATTATTCCTGGACACTGAGATATTGTAATCTTGGCAGACATTATTCCTAGACACTGAGATATTGTAATCTTGGCAGACATTATTCCAGGACACTGAGATATTGTAATCTTGGCAGACATTATTCCTAGACACTGAGATATTTGTAATCTTGGCAGACATTATTCCTGGACACTGAGATATTGTAGTCTTGGCAGACATTATTCCTAGACACTGAGATATTGTAATCTTGGCAGACATTATTCCAGGACACTGAGATATTGTAATCTTGGCAGACATTATTCCTAGACACTGAGATATTGTAATCTTGGCAGACATTATTCCTAGACACTGAGATATTGTAATCTTGGCAGACATTATTCCTAGACACTGAGATATTGTAATCTTGGCAGACATTATTCCTGGACACTGAGATATTGTAATCTTGGCAGACATTATTCCTGGACACTGAGATATTGTAATCTTGGCAGACATTATTCCTGGACACTGAGATATTGTAATCTTGGCAGACATTATTCCTGGACACTGAGATATTGTAATCTTGGCAGACATTATTCCTAGGACACTGAGATATTGTAATCTTGGCAGACATTATTCCTAGACACTGAGATATTGTAATCTTGGCAGACATTATTCCTGGACACTGAGATATTGTAATCTTGGCAGACATTATTCCTGGACACTGAGATATTGTAATCTTGGCAGACATTATTCCTAGACACTGAGATATTGTAATCTTGGCAGACATTATTCCTGGACACTGAGATATTGTAATCTTGGCAGACATTATTCCTAGACACTGAGATATTGTAATCTTGGCAGACATTATTCCTAGACACTGAGATATTGTAATCTTGGCAGACATTATTGGACACTGAGATATTGTAATCTTGGCAGACATTTCCTAGACACTGAGATATTGTAATCTTGGCAGACATTATTCCTGGACACTGAGATATTGTAATCTTGGCAGACATTATTCCTGGACACTGAGATATTGTAATCTTGGCATTATTCCTGGACACTGAGATATTGTTCCTAGACATTATTCCTGGACACTGAGATATTGTAATCTTGGCAGACATTATTCCTAGACACTGAGATATTGTAATCTTGGCAGACATTATTCCTGGACACTGAGATATTGTAATCTTGGCAGACATTATTCCTGGACACTGAGATATTGTAATCTTGGCAGACATTATTCCTGGACACTGAGATATTGTAATCTTGGCAGACATTATTCCTGGACACTGAGATATTGTAATCTTGGCAGACATTATTCCTGGACACTGAGATATTGTAATCTTGGCAGACATTATTCCTGGACACTAAGATATTGTAATCTTGGCAGACATTATTCCTAGACACTGAGATATTGTAATCTTGGCAGACATTATTCCTGGACACTGAGATATTGTAATCTTGGCAGACATTATTCCTGGACACTGAGATATTGTAATCTTGGCAGACATTATTCCAGGACACTGAGATATTGTAATCTTGGCAGACATTATTCCTGGACACTGAGATATTGTAATCTTGGCAGACATTATTCCTAGACACTGAGATATTGTAATCTTGGCAGACATTATTCCAGGACACTGAGATATTGTAATCTTGGCAGACATTATTCCTGGACACTGAGATATTGTAATCTTGGCAGACATTATTCCTGGACACTGAGATATTGTAATCTTGGGCAGACATTATTCTTGGGACACTGAGATATTGTAATCTTGGCAGACATTATTCCTGGACACTGAGATATTGTAATCTTGGCAGACATTATTCCTGGACACTGAGATATTGTAATCTTGGCAGACATTATTCCTGGACACTGAGATATTGTAATCTTGGCAGACATTATTCCTGGACACTGAGATATTGTAATCTTGGCAGACATTATTCCTGGACACTGAGATATTGTAATCTTGGCAGACATTATTCCTGGACACTGAGATATTGTAATCTTGGCAGACATTATTCCTAGACACTGAGATATTGTAATCTTGGCAGACATTATTCCTGGACACTGAGATATTGTAATCTTGGCAGACATTATTCCTAGACACTGAGATATTGTAATCTTGGCAGACATTATTCCTGGACACTGAGATATTGTAATCTTGGCAGACATTATTCCTAGACACTGAGATATTGTAATCTTGGCAGACATTATTCCTGGACACTGAGATATTGTAATCTTGGCAGACATTATTCCAGGACACTGAGATATTGTAATCTTGGCAGACATTATTCCTGGACACTGAGATATTGTAATCTTGGCAGACATTATTCCTGGACACTGAGATATTGTAATCTTGGCAGACATTATTCCTGGACACTGAGATATTGTAATCTTGGCAGACATTATTCCTGGACACTGAGATAAGATATTGTACTGAGATATTGTAATCTTGGCAGACATTATTCCTGGACACTGAGATATTGTAATCTTGGCAGACATTATTCCTGGACACTGAGATATTGTAATCTTGGCAGACATTATTCCTAGACACTGAGATATTGTAATCTTGGCAGACATTATTCCTGGACACTGAGATATTGTAATCTTGGCAGACATTATTCCTAGACACTGAGATATTGTAATCTTGGCAGACATTATTCCTGGACACTGAGATATTGTAATCTTGGCAGACATTATTCCTGGACACTGAGATATTGTAATCTTGGCAGACATTATTCCTGGACACTGAGATATTGTAATCTTGGCAGACATTATTCCTGGACACTGAGATATTGTAATCTTGGCAGACATTATTCCTGGACACTGAGATATTGTAATCTTGGCAGACATTATTCCTGGACACTGAGATATTGTAATCTTGGCAAACATTATTCCTAGACACTGAAACATTGTAATCTTGGCAAACATTATTCCTGGACACTGAGATATTGTAATCTTGGCAGACATTATTCCTGGACACTGAGATATTGTAATCTTGGCAGACATTATTCCTGGACACTGAGATATTGTAATCTTGGCAGACATTATTCCTGGACACTGAGATATTGTAATCTTGGCAGACATTATTCCTAGACACTGAGATATTGTAATCTTGGCAGACATTATTCCTGGACACTGAGATATTGCAATCTTGGCAAACATTATTCCTGGACACTGAGACATTGTAGTCTTGGCAAACAATATTCCTGGACACTGAGATATTGTAATCTTTTCAAACATTATTCCTGGACACTGAGACATTGTAGTCTTGGCAAACATTATTCCTGGATACTCAGACACTTACAAATTGTTTGTGTGATCTCGGCACAGTCTGTCTCCAGACATACTGCTCAAGCATGCTTATCTTCCTTGTGTTGACCAGCTGTAAACTCTGGTGGAAAGTTCCAGTTGTTCGTCCACTTCTGGGCTGCAATCCTGTTCCAGAACCTGAGTGTTGCGTGTGCATCCATTTGGCAGATCTGACACATTTGTGTGCAGACTGTTGGTTTCTTATCTCTCAGGCAGATGCACTCCGACTTCGAAGGAAGCTCCCAATCAGTCGACTCTTACAACATGCTTTTGGGTGGGCAGTGGGTCCATTCTTGTTTTCCCTATAATAGGGCCCCGGAACCCACAGGGGGAAGCATGCTTATATATTTGATAACTATACGTCACTGTTTGTGTGATCTTGGCCCAGTATGTCTTATGATAACACAGATCTTTGTAGAATAACAATGAAATGCTAAGGGAAATGTTTTCATTACTGGCAGCTGCAGGTTGCACACCGATATCTAGCAACTGGGACAGCATTATGGAGTCATACCTGTCACCACGATCATCTTCCTGATATGCATCTCACATGATGATGCTGCTTCTGACCAGTGTGCCAGGGCTGTCGTAATAGCCGCATTGTCTGCCAGATTATCTGCTCACTGTAAGATACAGAAAAGATCAAGGGCAGACTAGCCATTCCACATGCATTGAGACAAACCATTTTTGTCTAATGAAACAGGCCTAGAATGGAGTATGTCGATTGAGCTTGGAACCTCAGGATTCACTTAACTGGTGTGACTATGTTGTAAGACTTTGGAATTAAGAAGTTTTATTTAAAAGTAAAAAAAGTAAATTTGTGACTGCATTTTTTGCAGTTTATTGGATTAAGGAAGGAGTAGACTCAAGAATTTGATGACACATAAAGTGGAAGGGAGGGGGGAGGGGCAAACAGATAAAATACCTGGGTGGTTTGCTGTGATACTGCTGATCATATACAATGACAGATAATTACTGCACATACTTATCGGCATGGTACATGATAATTGTGATATTTCCTGGGATGGGGGGGGGGGGGGGGGGGGCGCACTGAGTAAATTGTATTTTTGAAAAGTGGGCTGGCAAAAAAAAAAGTTTTAGAAACACTGCTTGATGCATTTAAGATTGACAGATCTGTTTCATGTACTCAGCATAATTGTGAGACAAACTTAGATGTGAAAATATAAAAATACCTTTGGCAAATTTCCTGGTTTTGTTTTCTCACTGTGCAGAAATGATTTTAGCAATCTGGTGGCGGAGGAGTATCTCAAGTTCTTCGACTTCCAGGAGGACACCCTGGACCAAGCTTTGCGCAAGTTCCTGCTGAGGTTTTCCTTGTACGGAGAAACTCAAGAAAGAGAACGAGTACTAGCACATTTCTCTCACAGATTCATGGAATGTAACCCAGGATCTTTCAATTCTGAAGGTAAGTGAGCTTTGCTTGAATCGTTTTTCTTGTGTCAGTGAGTCCTTTCTGTACCATCTTGTGTGTCCTCCCTGTACCATCTTGTTAATCCTCCCTGTAACATCTTGTTAATCCTTTCTGTACCATCTTGTGAGTCCTTTCTGTTCCATTTTGTTAATCCTTTCTGTTCCATTTTGTGAGTCCTTCCTCTGCCATCTTGTGAGTCCTCCCTCTGCCATCTTGTGAGTCCTCCCTGTACCATCTTGTTAATCCTTCCTGTACCATCTTGTGAGTCCTTCTTGTACCATCTTGTGAGTCCTTCTTGTATCATCTTGTGAATCCTTCCTGTATCATCTTGTGAATCCTTCCTGTATCATCTTGTGAATCCTTCCTGTACCATCTTATGAGTCCTTTCTGTACCATCTTATGAGTCCTTTCTGTACCATCTTATGAGTCCTTTGTGTACCATCTTGTGAATCCGTCCTTTTGCAGCTTGCAAACTTTCATGTTATATTTTGTTGTCTTTGAGATCATTAAGGCAGTGTCATCTAGGGTCTGTTAACTCTGAGGATAGTTTCCCATTGCAAGATCTCTCTTCATCTCCTCGTCTTATGAGCAGTTGTGACCGTGTTCATTCATGTTGACCATCTGTCTGGAATTGACCTCATATCTCCAGACTGATTGTCTGTGAGCACAGCCTTGTTTCCTTCCTTGTCTAACTATCTAGTAGCAGTATTCCAGTCTCGGCCATTGATTGTCTGGACATCTGCTGATACACTGGTCTTTTGTCTTCTTGGATGCCTCCTTGTTATGTTCAACATCAGGTTTGTATTGCTTCTGTCAGAAACTTTGTTTAACATGCTGCTTCTGCTCTGGGTGCCTGCCTGGAGCAGACATCAGGGATCATGATCCTCCATCCCTGTCTGTTCACTCTCATCTTGGTGAGGTTTCTCTTGCTTGGTGTGTTTTATGTTGCCCAGCTGTTTCAGTTGTCACAAGGGAAGGAGGGGGCTAAATCCAGACCCATTGTACTCTCAATACCTAAGTAAAGTAAAGTAAAGGACTTTCCTCCAGGCCTTTGGGCATATTGAGCTAGACCTGTTATTTTATAGACCAGTCGGCACTTGGTCGGTGATATGGTCAACATCAGGCTAGCTGGATTTACCCTGGTACCCATTTAAGGCTAGGTGGATCTGTGAGCCAAGCTCATAAAAAAAAAAAAAAAAAAACCATGACCTTCTGACCCACAGGCGAGCATCTCGCCATTATACCACGGTGGCTACCAGGGCACAAGAGGAAAGACTAAACAAGATCTCAGTATTGTGCTCTGATAGTATACTGAGATCTTGTTTAGTCTCTGCACTGAAGGAGATGGAGGTCAGTCCATGGCTGGTGAATTGGGTTGCAGCTGTCCTGTATTCACGTCGGGTTGCTCTCCGACTGGGCTCATGGACCTCAGAACCATGCACTTTGGCCCCAGGACTGCCACAGGGATCCGCCATCTCGCCTGTGGTCTTCAACGTGCATACGAGCAAGGTTGCAAACCTAGAAGCATCAGGAGTTGGAAGGATACTTACTTTTGCGGATGATATGCTTGCATATAGGCAGGGAGAAGAGAGGGAACACACAGCTACAAGCGACAGTAGACGAAGTGATTGAGTGGTGTACAGAAATGAGGGCTGTCGTCCACCGGGAAAAGGCGTCTATTTTGTAGTGTTTTCTGAACAGAATCGTTAAAGCTAACGTCCCAAGTTTCACGATAGATGGTAGAAACATCAATATAGAGAGCAAACAGAAGTATCTGTGAATTACATTTGACAGGAGTCTGTCCTTTAAGGACCATGTGGAGAGTGGTGTGACAAGATGCCAAAAAGAACTTGGTGCACTTAAGACTATGGTTGCAATTGACATAGAGCAGAAAATGCTTTTCATACTATGTCAGTGGTTGATTATGGCCTGGGACTGCTCATCGTCGCAAAGATTCAGATGGACAAACTAAAGCGCAGCCAGAACGCAGCTATGCGGGTCATTCTGGGTTGCACCAGAGACACCCCAGTGGTGTGTATGCGATACATCCTTGGTTTGCCTACTGTTGCAGGTAGGCACAAGGTTCTGCAGGCGAAGTCATATCTCAGGGTAGCTGCAGACACAGACTACCCTTTGCCCCTTTGCACGAAGCTCTGGGTGCAGTTAAGTGTCAGCGGCTGATACGAGGGAAGTCATGGATGGCTCAGGCAGAAGACATAGTCGGGCAGTTTTGCATCCTTGAGAACATAAGGTGAGGAGAGGAGTGTGTCAAAGTGCCACCTGAACAGTGTAGGGTCATAATCACACTGAGCCGGGAATGCAGAGACTGGCCAGCAGGTGGAAATTCGGCAATTAATTCAAGATAATGCCTGTCATACTCACACTTGTTATATTATCCACACAGATGCCTGTCATACTCTCACTTGTTATATTATCCACACAGATGCCTGTCATACTCACACTTGTTATATTATCCACACAGATGCCTGTCATACTCACACTTGTTATATTATCCACACAGATGCCTGTCATACTCTAACATGTTATATTATCCTCACAGATGCCTGTCATACTCTCACTTTTTATATTATCCTCACAGATGCCTGTCATACTCTAACATGTTATATTATCCTCACAGATGCCTTCCATACTCTCACTTGTTATATTATCCTCACAGATGCCTGTCATACTCTCACTTTTTATATTATCCTCACAGATGCCTGTCAAATTCTCACTTGTTATATTCTCCCCACAGATGCCTGTGATACTCTCACTTTTTATATTATCCTCACAGATGCCTGTCAAATTCTCACTTGTTATATTCTCTCCACAGATGCCTGTCATACTCACACTTGTTATATCATCCCCACAGATGCCTGTCATACTCTCATTTGTTATATCATCCACACAGATGCCTGTCATACTCTCATTTGTTATATTATCCCCACAGATGCCTTCCATACTCTCTCTTGTTATATTGTCCCCACAGATGCCTGTCATACTCTCACTTGTTATATTATCCCCACAGATGCCTGTCATACTCTAACATGTTATGTTATCCCCACAGATGCCTGTCATACTCTAACATGTTATGTTATCCCCACAGATGCCTGTCATACTCTCACTTGTTATATTGTCCCCACAGATGCCTGTCATACTCTAACATGTTATATTGTCCCCACAGATGCCTGTCATACTCTAACATGTTATATTGTCCCCACAGATGCCTGTCATACTCTAACATGTTATTTTGTCCCCACAGATGCCTGTCATACTCTCACTTGTTATATTATCCTCACATATGCCTGTCATACTCTAACATGTTATATTATCCCCACAGGAGGCTGTCATACTCTCACTTGTTAATATTATTCCCGCACAGATGCCTGTCATAAAGACTCTTACATGATTATATTATCCCCGCAGCAGATTCCTGTCATACTCTTAACATTTATATTATCCCCACAGATCCTGTCATACTCTTAAATGTTTTATTATCCCCACAGATGCCTGTCTACTCTTAACAAAATTTTGGGTGGGGTTTTATATATTATCCCCACAGATGCCTGTCATACTCTTAACATGTTATATTATCCCCACAGATTCCTGTCCATACTCTTACTCCATGTTACTTATCCCCACATATGCCTGTCATGACTCTTAACATGTTATGTTATTCCCCCACAGATGCCTGTGCATTACTCTCACTTGTTATAATATCCCCACAGATGCCTGTCATACTCTAACATGTATATTATCTCCCCCACAGATGGCATGTCATACCCTCTAACAGGTTATATTATCCCCACAGATGCCTGTCATAACTCCACAACTTGTTATATAATCCCCACAGATGCCTGTCATACTCTAACATGTTTATTATCCCCACAGATGCCTGTCATACTCCACAGTTGTTTATATCCACCACAGTATGCCTGTCATACTCACACTTGTTATATTATCCCCACAGATGCCTGTCATACTCACACTTGTTATATTATCCCCACAGATGCCTGTCATACTTACAACTTGTTTATATTAATCCCAACAGATCTGGCATACTCCATCTTGTTACAGTATCGCCACGATGCCTGTCATACTCTAAACATGTTATGTTATCCCCACAGATGCCTGTCATACTCTAACATGTTATATTGTCCCCACAGATGCCTGTCATACTCTAACATGTTACTATTATCGCCACAGATGCATCTTCAGTACTCTAAACATGCTATGGTTATCCCCACAGATGCCTGTCATACTCTAACATTTATGTTATCCCCACAGATGACCTGGTCATACTCTAACATGTTATATTATCGCCACAGATGCCCTGTCATACACTCTAAACATTTTATATTATCCCCCACAGATGCCTGTCCATACTCTAACATGTTATATTATCGCCACAGATGCCGTCATACTCTCTAACATGTTATATTATCCCCCACAGATGCATGTCATTACTCACACTTGTTTATATTATCCCCACAGATGCCTGGTCATACTCTAACATGGTTATGTTATCCCCACAGATGCCTGTCATACTCTAAACAATGTTACTATTGTCCCACAAGATGCTGTCAATTACTCGAACATGTTATATTATCGCCACAGATGCCTGTCATACTCTAACATGCTATGTTATCCCCACAGATGCCTGTCATACTCTAACATGTTATGTTATCCCCACAGATGCCTGTCATACTCTAACATGCTATGTTATCCCCACAGATGCCTGTCATACTCTAACATGTTATATTGTCCCCACAGATGCCTGTCATACTCTCACTTGTGCAATTATGCTGCTGAACTCTGACCTGCATTCTCCGGTATGTTGACACCTGATTTTTTTTAATTTAAACATCAGTGGAGGGAGAAGAAGTGTGGGGAAGGAGAAGTGTGGGGGGGGGGGGGGGGGGGGGGGGGAGAAGGGGGGGCGGGGAGGAGAAGTGTGGGGATGGGTGTGTGTGTGTGTGTGATTCTACATGGAACTGTTTCGTTAATTTTATTGTGTTGACAGATATAGCCTTGCAACAGTGGACAGAAGAGCTCAATATTTGCCCAGCTCCACCAGAGCTATAGACTACGGGTCAGGCATTTCAGCAGAAACAGTCTAGTGTGACAGCAGTTGTATATGCTGCCAGCTGTGAGATGTTTTTACCCAAGCAATGAGATAGTCAGTTGACCCCAAGATTGTTTAATGTGACCAGCAAGACCCACATTTGCTGCACATATATACTGGCTATCTACACTGATTTGCTTTAGTAGTGCAGGGAATCCATAGACTGAAGCCCTGTGGCACAGCAGCTGAACATGAGTTCAGTAACAGTTTTGAGATTCTGTGTCTTTTCTGTGGTAACTTGTGGGTGTCAGCCATAGTAACTTGTGGATGTCAGCCATAGTAACTTGTGGATGTCAGCCATAGTAACTTGTGGATGTCAGCCATAGGCTTCCCTAGTAACTTGTGGATGTCAGCCATAGGCTTTCCTAGTAACTTGTGGATGTCAGCCATAGTAACTTGTGGATGTCAGCCCTAGTAACTTGTGGATGTCAGCCATAGGCTTCCCTAGTAACTTGTGGATGTCAGCCATAGGCTTCCCTAGTAACTTGTGGATGTCAGCCATAGGCTTCCCTAGTAACTTGTGGATGTCAGCCATTGGCTTCCCTAGTAACTTGTGGATGTCAGCCATTGTAACTTGTGGATGTCAGCCATAGGCTTCCCTAGTAACTTGTGGATGTCAGCCATTGGCTTCCCTAGTAACTTGTGGATGTCAGCCATAGTAACTTGTGGATGTCAGCCATTGGCTTCCGCTGTAACTTGTGGATGTCAGCCATTGGCTTCCACTGTAACTTGTGGATTTCAGCCATTGGCTTCCACTGTAACTTGTGGATGTCAGCCATTGGCTTCCGCTGTAACTTGTGGATGTCAGCCATTGTAACTTGTGGATGTCAGCCATAGGCTTCCCTAGTAACTTGTGGATGTCAGCCATTGGCTTCCCTATTAACTTGTGGATGTCAGCCATAGTAACTTGTGGATGTCAGCCATTGGCTTCCGCTGTAACTTGTGGATGTCAGCCATTGGCTTCCACTGTAACTTGTGGATGTCAGCCATTGGCTTCCGCTGTAACTTGTGGATGTCAGCCATAGTAACTTGTGGATGTCAGCCATTGGCTTTTGCTGTAACTTGTGGATGTCAGCCATACTAACTTGTGGATGTCAGCCATTGGCTTCCGCTGTAACTTGTGGATGTCAGCCATTGGCTTCGGCTGTAACTTGTGGATGTCAGCCATGGGCTTCCATAGTAACTTGTGGATGTTAGCCATGGGCTTCCCTGATAACTTGTGGATGTCAGCCAGTGGTCACTAGATGCATATCACAGCTTTGGTGCTGGTTGCAGCTGCATTCTCTCTACACATGGGGGTGTAATTATGGGGGGGGGGGGGGGGTATAAAAATATACATTGTAATTTTCTCATTGTAATGTCATAATAAACTTATAATGACCTCGCTTTGCCCAGCTTGGCTATGTTCACAAAACTATATCTTTGTGGTCAGAGGAAGGACAAACAGTTCTTTTTTGTCTCTGTATTTAATGGTAAAATCCCTTACCAGAAGGCAATTCTGTGGACTTGACAAATACCGCAAAAAGAAATATGTTATCTGAATTGTGTGTAGTGACTTGAGGGCTCTGTTGTCACACTCTGTCTACTGATGAGGCAGTAGGTAACGGGCCTGCTTGTCTACTGATGAGGCAGTAGGTAGCGGGCCTGCTTGTCTACTGATGAGGCAGTAGGTAACGGGCCTGCTTGTCTACTGATGAGGCAGTAGGTAGCGGGCCTGCTTGTCTGGTGATGAGGCGGTAGGTAGCGGGCCTGCTTGTCTGGTGATGAGGCAGTTGGTAGCGGGCCTGCTTGTCTACTGATGAGGCAGTAGGTAGCGGGCCTGTATGTTTGGTGATGAGGCAGTAGGTAGCGGGCCTACATGTCTGGTGATGAGGCAGTAGGTAGCGGGCATGTATGTCTGCTGATGAGGCAGTAGGTAGCGGGCCTGTATGTCTGCTGATGAGGCAGTAGGTAACGGGCATGCTTGTCTACTGATGAGGCAGAGGTAGTGGGCCTGTATGTCTGGTGATGAGGCGGTAGGTAACGGGCCTGTATGTCTGCTGATGAGGCAGTAGCTAACGGGCTTGTATGTCTGGTGATGAGGCAGTAGGTAAGGGGCCTGCATGTCTGGTGATGAGGCAGTAGGTAGCGGGCCTGTATGTCTGGTGATGAGGCAGAAGGTAGCGGGCCTGTATGTCCGCTGATGAGGCAGTAGGTAACGGGCCTGTATGTCTACTGATGAGGCAGTAGGTAGTGGGCTTGTATGTCTGGTGATGAGGCAGTAGGTAACGGGCCTGTATGTCTTGTGATGAGGCAGTAGGTAAGGGGCCTGTATGTCTGGTGATGAGGCAGTAGGTAACGGGCCTGCTTGTCTACTGATGAGGCAGTAGGTAGTGGGCCTGTATGTCTGGTGATGAGGCAGTAGGTAAGGGGCCTGTATGTCTGGTGATGAGGCAGTAGGTAAGGGGCCTGCATGTCTGGTGATGAGGCAGTAGGTAACGGGCCTGCTTGTCTACTGATGAGGCAGTAGGTAAGGGGCCTGTATGTCTACTGATGAGGCAGTAGGTAACGGGCCTGCATGTCAGGTGATGAGGCAGTAGGTAGTGGGCCTGTATGTCTGGTGATGAGGCAGTAGGTAGCGGGCCAGCATGTCTGGTGATGAGGCAGTAGGTAAGGGGCCAGCATGTCTGCTGATGAGGCAGTAGGTAACGGGCCTGCTTGTCTACTGATGAGGCAGTAGGTAGTGGGCCTGTATGTCTGGTGATGAGGCAGTAGGTAGTGGGCCTGTATGTCTGGTGATGAGGCAGTAGGTAGTGGGCCTGTATGTCTGGTGATGAGGCAGTAGGTAAGGGGCCTGTATGTCAGGTGATGAGGCAGTAGGTAAGGGGCCTGCTTGTCAGGTGATGAGGCAGTAGGTAGCGGGCCTGTATGTCTGGTGATGAGGCAGTAGGTAAGGGGCCTGCTTGTCAGGTGATGAGGCAGTAGGTAGCGGGCCTGTATGTCTGGTGATGAGGCAGTAGGTAAGGGGCCTGATTGTCTGGTGATGAGGCAGTAGGTAGTGGGCCTGTATGTCTGCTGATGAGGCAGTAGGTAGTGGGCCTGTATGTCTTGTGATGAGGCAGTAGGTAGTGGGCCTGTATGTCTTGTGATGAGGCAGTAGGTAGTGGGCCTGCATGTCTGCTGATGAGGCAGTAGGTAACGGGCCTGCTTGTCTACTGATGAGGCAGTAGGTAGTGGGCCTGTATGTCTGGTGATGAGGCAGTAGGTAGTGGGCCTGTATGTCTGGTGATGAGGCAGTAGGTAGTGGGCCTGTATGTCTGGTGATGAGGCAGTAGGTAGTGGGCTTGTATGTCTGGTGATGAGGCAGTAGGTAGTGGGCCTGTATGTCTGGTGATGAGGCAGTAGGTAGTGGGCCTGTATGTCTGGTGATGAGGCAGTAGGTAAGGGGCCTGTATGTCAGGTGATGAGGCAGTAGGTAAGGGGCCTGCTTGTCAGGTGATGAGGCAGTAGGTAAGGGGCCTGCTTGTCAAGTGATGAGGCAGTAGGTAGTGGGCCTGCATGTCTGGTGATAAGGCAGTAGATAGACGGCCTGTATGTCTGGTGATGAGGCAGTAGGTAGCGGGCCTGCATGTCAGCCCAGCAGGCACAGCTGTCAACTCCTACAATGTTTATCTTATCAAGACTCCAGATTTAGTCTGCTTCTTGTTCTGTTCCTGTAGTTTCTTTGAGCCAAGTTTCTGGGAGTTTTAACGATGCCTCTACACAAATGACATCTGGACAAAGGTCATTGCTTTCAGGTTCTGACAGAATCAAAGTGTTCATTCCCTCGGTGGTCTGGGGACAAATGCTGATGAAGGTTACAGTTTCCACAAACGAGACAGAAGCAGACTTCTGTGAAGGTTTATACACAACATTAAAGATGCATTGACTAGCAAAGCACATAGGGCTGAAAATTGGCCAGAGAGCGACACTCTCTGAAGAACCTGCTGATTGATAATGATTAGCACTGAATGCATACCCTGACTGTGTGGATCCACCCATACATATAGTCAAACTCAACTCCTGTTGGGGAGTTTCTAGAGGGGAATATGTTGCATTCATCATAACATCCCCGACCACTTGACATGGTGATCTACTTATTCCTATTGAGCATTTCACTGATGTCATACCGAGATTTCTGTTACCTTTAAGCATTGTCTCTTTATGTCTTCCCCCCCCCCCTCTGTCTCTCTATGTCTCCCCCCCCCCCTCTGTCTCTCTGTCGCCCCCTCTCTGTCCCTCTGTCTCCCCCTCTCTGTCCCCTCTGTCTCTCTGTCCTTCCCCCCCCCCTTTTTTTTTTTTTTTTCCTTTCTGTCTCATTCTTTCTGCTTTTCTCAAGTCTTTGATTCACTAGAGAAGTGTTTAGGTCTTTCCATGAACTCTGTATTAGTAATTATTCTAGGCCATATAATTCTTTCTATTCTCTGCAGACATCTCCATCTCTCATCCCCCCCCCCCCCCCCCCCCCCCCCCCCACCCTCCTTACCACCAAACACGCATTAAGTCTTTGCTTACATCAATTTTCCCAGAATGTTGGCCGGAGAATGACTTGCCAGGAGTTTATTGAAAACCTGGCTGGACTCAATGACGGAGACAATTTCTCCAAGGAGGTGCTGAAGGCTATCTACCAGGCAATCAAGAGTGAGCCACTTGAATGGGCCATGTGAGTTCTTGTTTGCTGCTTTCTAGGGTTGTAACAGTAGGCACCTAGTAGACAGAAAACTGAGATAGTGACAGTGGACACATGGTAGACAGAAAACTGAGATAGTGACAGTAGACACATGGTAGACAGAAAACTGAGATAGTGACAGTGGACACATGGTAGACAGAAAACTGAGATAGTGACAGTGGACACATGGTAGACAGAAAACTGAGATAGTGACAGTGGACACATGGTAGACAGAAAACTGAGATAGTGACAGTGGACACATGGTAGACAGAAAACTGAGATAGTGACAGTGGACACATGGTAGACAGAAAACTGAGATAGTGACAGTGGGACACATGGTAGACAGAAAACTGAGATAGTGACAGTGGACACATGGTAGACAGAAAACTGAAATAGTGACAGTGGACACATGGTAGACAGAAAACTGAGATAGTGACAGTGGACACATGGTAGACAGAAAACTGAGATAGTGACAGTGGACACATGGTAGACAGAAAACTGAGATAGTGACAGTGGACACATGGTAGACAGAAAACTGAGATAGTGACAGTGGACACATGGTAGACAGAAAACTGAGATAGTGACAGTGGACACATGGTAGACAGAAAACTGAGGTAGTGACAGTGGACACATGGTAGACAGAAAACTGAGATAGTGACAGTAAACACATGGTAGACAGAAAACTGAGATAGTGACAGTGGACACATGGTAGACAGAAAACTGAGATAGTGACAGTGGACACATGGTAGACAGAAAACTGAGATAGTGACAGTGGACACATGGTAGACAGAAAACTGAGATAGTGACAGTGGACACATGGTAGACAGAAAACTGAGATAGTGACAGTGGACACATGGTAGACAGAAAACTGAGATAGTGACAGTGGACACATGGTAGACAGAAAACTGAGATAGTGACAGTGGACACATGGTAGACAGAAAACTGAGATAGTGACAGTGGACACATGGTAGACAGAAAACTGAGATAGTGACAGTGGACACATGGTAGACAGAAAACTGAGATAGTGACAGTGGACACATGGTAGACAGAAAACTGAGATAGTGACAGTGGACACATGGTAGACAGAAAACTGAGATAGTGACAGTGGACACATGGTAGACAGAAAACTGAGATAGTGACAGTGGACACATGGTAGACAGAAAACTGAGATAGTGACAGTGGACACATGGTAGACAGAAAACTGAGATAGTGACAGTAAACACATGGTAGACAGAAAACTGAGATAGTGACAGTAAACACATGGTAGACAGAAAACTGAGATAGTGACAGTAAACACATGGTAGACAGAAAACTGAGATAGTGACAGTGGACACATGGTAGACAGAAAACTGAGATAGTGACAGTGGACACATGGTAGACAGAAAACTGAGATAGTGACAGTGGACACATGGTAGACAGAAAACTGAGATAGTGACAGTAAACACATGGTAGACAGAAAACTGAGATAGTGACAGTAAACACATGGTAGACAGAAAACTGAGATAGTGACAGTGGACACATGGTAGACAGAAAACTGAGATAGTGACAGTGGGACACATGGTAGACAGAAAACTGAGATAGTGACAGTGGACACATGGTAGACAGAAAACTGAGATAGTGACAGTAAACACATGGTAGACAGAAAACTGAGATAGTGACAGTGGACACATGGTAGACAGAAAACTGAGATAGTGACAGTAAACACATGGTAGACAGAAAACTGAGATAGTGACAGTGGACACATGGTAGACAGAAAAACTGAGATAGTGACAGTGGACACATGGTAGACAGAAAACTGAGATAGTGACAGTGGACACATGGTAGACAGAAAAACTGAGATAGTGACAGTGGACACATGGTAGACAGAAAACTGAGATAGTGACAGTGGACACATGGTAGACAGAAAACTGAGATAGTGACAGTGGACACATGGTAGACAGAAAACTGAGATAGTGACAGTGGACACATGGTAGACAGAAAACTGAGGTAGTGACAGTGGACACATGGTAGACAGAAAACTGAGATAGTGACAGTAAACACATGGTAGACAGAAAACTGAGATAGTGACAGTAAACACATGGTAGACAGAAAACTGAGGTAGTGACAGTGGACACATGGTAGACAGAAAACTGAGATAGTGACAGTGGACACATGGTAGACAGAAAACTGAGGTAGTGACAGTGGACACATGGTAGACAGAAAACTGAGATAGTGACAGTGGACACATGGTAGACAGAAAACTGAGATAGTGACAGTAAACACATGGTAGACAGAAAACTGAGATAGTGACAGTGGACACATGGTAGACAGAAAACTGAGATAGTGACAGTGGACACATGGTAGACAGAAAACTGAGATAGTGACAGTAAACACATGGTAGACAGAAAACTGAGGTAGTGACAGTGGACACATGGTAGACAGAAAACTGAGATAGTGACAGTGGACACATGGTAGACAGAAAACTGAGATAGTGACAGTAAACACATGGTAGACAGAAAACTGAGATAGTGACAGTGGACACATGGTAGACAGAAAACTGAGATAGTGACAGTAAACACATGGTAGACAGAAAACTGAGATAGTGACAGTAAACACATGGTAGACAGAAAACTGAGATAGTGACAGTAAACACATGGTAGACAGAAAACTGAGATAGTGACAGTGGACACATGGTAGACAGAAAACTGAGATAGTGACAGTGGACACATGGTAGACAGAAAACTGAGGTTGTGACAGTGGACACATGGTAGACAGAAAACTGAGATAGTGACAGTGGACACATGGTAGACAGAAAACTGAGATAGTGACAGTAAACACATGGTAGACAGAAAACTGAGATAGTGACAGTAAACACATGGTAGACAGAAAACTGAGGTAGTGACAGTAAGTACATAGTAGACAGAAAACTGAGGTAGTGACAGTAAGTACATAGCAGACAGAAAACTGAGATAGTGACAGTAAGTACATAGTAGACAGAAAACTGAGGTAGTGACAGTAGGCACATGGTAGACAGAAAACTGAGGTAGTAACAGTAGGCACATGGTAGACAGAAAACTGAGGTAGTGACAGTAGACACATGGTAGACAGAAAACTGAGGTAGTGACAGTGGACACATGGTAGACAGAAAACTGAGATAGTGACAGTAAACACATGGTAGACAGAAAACTGAGGTAGTGACAGTGGACACATGGTAGACAGAAAACTGAGATAGTGACAGTAAACACATGGTAGACAGAAAACTGAGATAGTGACAGTAAACACATGGTAGACAGAAAACTGAGATAGTGACAGTAAACACATGGTAGACAGAAAACTGAGGTAGTGACAGTGGACACATGGTAGACAGAAAACTGAGGTTGTAACAGTAGGCACATGGTAGACAGAAAACTGAGGTAGTAACAGTAGGTAGTAACAGTTAGTGGCTGTAGGTAAAGAACGGCTAAGTTAGTGGCTGTAGGTTGAGAACAAAATAACAGCTGGGGTAGTGGCTATAGGTAGAGAACAGAACAACAACTGAGGTACTGGCTGTAGGTAGAGAACAGAACAACAACTGAGGTAGTGGCTGTAGGTAGAGAACAGAACAACAACTGAGTTAGTGGCTGTAGGTAGAGAACAGAACAACAACTGAGGTAGTGGCTGTAGGTAGAGAACAGAACAACAACTGAGGTAGTGGCTGTAGGTAGAGAACAGAACAACAACTGAGGAAGTGGCTGTAGGTAAAGAACAGAACAACAACTGAGGTAGTGGCTGCAGGTTGAGAACAAAACAACAACTGAGGTAGTGGCTGTAGGTAGAGAACAGAACAACTGAGGAAGTGGCTGTAGGTAAAGAACAGAACAACAACTGAGGTAGTGGCTGCAGGTAGAGAACAAAACAACAACTGAGGTAGTGGCTGTAGGTAAAGAACAGAACAACAACTGAGGTAGTGGCTACAGGTAGAGAACAGAACAACAACTGAGGTAGTGGCTACAGGTAGAGAACAGAACAACAACTGAGTAAGTGGCTGTAGGTAGAGAACAGAACAACAACTGAGGTAGTGGCTGCAGGTAGAGAACAGAACAACAACTGAGGTAGTGGCTGTAGGTAGAGAACAGAACAACAACTGAGGTAGTGGCTGTAGGTAGAGAACAGAACAACAACTGAGGTAGTGGCTGTAGGTAGAGAACAGAACAACAACTGAGGTAGTGGCTGTAGGTAGAGAACAAAACAACAACTGAGGTAGTGGCTGCAGGTAGAGAACAAAACAACAACTGAGGTAGTGGCTGTAGGTAGAGAACAGAACAACAACTGAGGTAGTGGCTGTAGGTAGAGAACAAAACAACAACTGAGGTAGTGGCTGTAGGTAGAGAACAAAACAACAACTGAGGTAGTGGCTGCAGGTAGAGAACAAAACAACAACTGAGGTAGTGGCTGCAGGTAGAGAACAAAACAACAGTTGAGTTAGTGGCTGTAGGTAGAGAACAAAACCACAACTGAGGTAGTCGCTGTAGGTAGAGAACAGAACAACAACTGAGGTAGTGGCTGTAGGTAGAGAACAGAACAACGACTGAGGTAGTGGCTGTAGGTAGAGAACAAAACAACAACTGAGGTAGTGGCTACAGGTAGAGAACAAAACAACAACTGAGGAAGTGGCTGTAGGTAGAGAACAAAACAACAACTGAGGTAGTGGCTGTAGGTAGAGAACAGAACAACAGCTGAGTTAGTGGCTGCAGGTAGAGAACAAAACAACAACTGAGGTAGTGGCTGTAGGTAGAGAACAGAACAACAACTGAGGTAGTGGCTGTAGGTAGAGAACAGAACAACAACTGAGGTAGTGGCTGTAGGTAGAGAACAGAACAACAACTGAGGTAGTGGCTGCAGGTAGAGAACAAAACAACAACTGAGGTAGTGGCTGCAGGTAGAGAACAAAACAACAACTGAGGTAGTGGCTGTAGGTAGAGAACAGAACAACAACTGAGGTAGTAGCTGTAGGTAGAGAACAGAACAACAGCTGAGTTAGTGGCTGCAGGTAGAGAACAAAACAACAACTGAGGTAGTGGCTGTAGGTAGAGAACAAAACAACAACTGAGGTAGTGGCTGTAGGTAGAGAACAGAACAACAACGAATAAGTGTCTGCAGGTAGAGAACAGAAGAACAACTGAGGTAGTGGCTGTAAGTAGAGAACAGAACAACAACGAATAAGTGTCTGCAGGTAGAGAACAGAAGAACAACTGAGATAGTGGCTGTAGGTAGAGAACAGAACAACAACTGAGGTAGTGGCTGTAGGTAGAGCACAGAACAACAACTGAGGTAGTGGCTACAGGTAGAGAACAGAACAACAACTGAGGAAGTGGCTGTAGGTAGAGAACAGAACAACAACTAAGGTAGTGGCTGCAGGTAGAGAACAGAACAACAACTGAGGTAGTGGCTGTAGGTAGAGAACAGAACAACAACTGAGGTAGTGGCTGTAGGTAGAGAACAGAACAACAACTGAGGTAGTGGCTGTAGGTAGAGAACAGAACAACAACTGAGTTAGTGGCTGTAGGTAGAGAACAGAACAACAACTGAGGAAGTGGCTGTAGGTAAAGAACAGAACAACAACTGAGGTAGTGGCTGCAGGTTGAGAACAAAACAACAACTCAGGAAGTGGCTGTAGGTAGAGAACAGAACAACTGAGGAAGTGGCTGTAGGTAAAGAACAGAACAACAACTGAGGTAGTGGATGCAGGTAAAGAACAAAACAACAACTGAGGTAGTGGCTGTAGGTAGAGAACAAAACAACAACTGAGGTAGTGGCTGTAGGTAGAGAACAAAACAACAACTGAGGTAGTGGCTGCAGGTAGAGAACAAAACAACAACTGAGGTAGTGGCTGCAGGTAGAGAACAAAACAACAGTTGAGTTAGTGGCTGTAGGTAGAGAACAAAACCACAACTGAGGTAGTCGCTGTAGGTAGAGAACAGAACAACAACTGAGGTAGTGGCTGTAGGTAGAGAACAGAACAACGACTGAGGTAGTGGCTGTAGGTAGAGAACAAAACAACAACGAATAAGTGTCTGTAGGTAGAGAACAGAACAACAACTGAGGTAGTGGCTGTAGGTAGAGAACAGAACAACAACTGAGGTAGTGGCTGCAGGTAGAGAACAGAACAACAACTCAGGTAGTGGCTTCAGGTAGAGAACAAAACAACAACTGAGGTAGTGGCTGTAGGCAGAGAACAGAACAACAACTGAGGTAGTGGCTGTAGGTAGAGAACAGAACAACAACTGAGGTAGTGGCTGTAGGTAGAGAACAGAACAACAACTGAGGTAGTGGCTGTAGGTAGAGAACAGAACAACAACTGAGGTAGTGGCTGTAGGTAGAGAACAAAACAACAACTGAGGTAGTGGCTGTAGGTAGAGAACAGAACAACAACTGAGGTAGTGGCTGCAGGTAGAGAACAGAACAACAACTGAGTTAGTGGCTGTAGGTAGAGAACAGAACAACAACTGAGGTAGTGGCTGTAGGTAGAGAACAGAACAACAACTGAGGTAGTGGCTGCAGGTAGAGAACAGAACAACAACTGAGGAAGTGGCTGCAGGTAGAGAACAAAACAACAGCTGAGTTGATGATCGCTTCCATCCAACTGTATCCTCTAAAGCTCATTATACAACTTGTCTTTGACATTCCAGAGACGATGTTTCGCCAGAACAAGAGGGAGCTCCATTACTGGAGCAGACGGGGCCTCCACAGTCTCCAGTTCTTTCATCTCTGGGCAGTAATCCTTTTCTTGAGGTAACATAGTTGAAGTATCAAATATAGACATGATAACTGTGAGCACAGTAACATCGTTACACTTCAGCCTGGTGTAGTAGTGCTTAGTCTTCTCTTATTATTCGTTTTGACTGTTTTGTTTTTTTGCTAAATGTTACAGTTGTAGTGGTTTTTGTATTTATCATCATCGTCGAAACTGGGATCTACTTCGTCTTCTTGTTCATGTTCACTTGCTCTTAACTCTGGCGGAAAGTTCTGGTCAACCTCTAGACTTTAGTCTTGTTGCAGAACCTGAGTGTTACATACACATCTTTGTCACAGATCACCAAAACCTGAGTGTTACGTACATGTCTATGTCACAGATCACTAGAACCTGAGTGTTACGTACACATCTATGTCACAGATCACCAGAACCTGAGTGTTACATACACATCTTTGTCACAGATCACCAGAACCTAAGTGTTACGTACACATCTATGTCACAGATCAATCTAATCTGTATGCAAATTGTTCATTCGTTGCCTCTGAGGCAGATGCACTCCGACTTGGAAAGAATCACCCAGTTAGTTGTCTCTGAGGCAGATGCACTCCGACTTGGAAGGAATCACCCGGTTAGTCGACTCTGAGGCAGATGCACTGCGACTTGGAAAGAATCACCCAGTTAGTTGTCTCTGAGGCAGATGCACTGCGACTTGGAAAGAATCACCCAGTTAGTTGTCTCTGAGGCAGATGCACTGCGACTTGGAAAGAATCACCCAGTTAGTTGTCTCTGAGGCAGATGCACTGCGACTTGGAAAGAATCACCCAGTTAGTTGTCTCTGAGGCAGATGCACTGCGACTTGGAAAGAATCACCCAGTTAGTTGTCTCTGAGGCAGATGCACTGCGACTTGGAAAGAATCACCCAGTTAGTTGTGTCTCTGAGGCAGATGCACTGCGACTTGGAAAGAATCATCCAGTTAGTTGTCTCTGAGGCAGATGCACTGCGACTTGGAAAGAATCACCCAGTTAGTTGTCTCTGAGGCAGATGCTTTGCGACTTGGAAAGAATCACCCAGTTAGTCGTCTCTGAGGCAGATGCACTGCGACTTGGAAAGAATCACCCAGTTAGTCGTCTCTGAGGCAGATGCACTGCGACTTGGAAAGAATCACCCAGTTAGTCGTCTCTGAGGCAGATGCACTCCGACTTGGAAAGAATCACTTAGTTAGTCATCTCTGAGGCAGATGCACTCCGACTTGGAAAGAATCACTTAGTTAGTCGTCTCTGAGGCAGATGCACTGCGACTTGGAAAGAATCACCCAGTTAGTCGTCTCTGAGGCAGATGCACTGCGACTTGGAAAGAATCACCCAGTTAGTTGACTCTGAGGCAGATGCACTGCGACTTGGAAAGAATCACCCAGTTAGTTGTCTCTGAGGCAGATGCACTCCGACTTGTCAGCATACGAACTAATACATGCTGCAGCAGATCGCAGATTGTGGCGAGGCATAATCGTCCACGTCGGTCGGCAAGGCACCTGATGATGATGATACACTATTCGTATTCGTATTCGGCCGAATAGTTGGCCCCACTATTCGTATTCGGCCGAATAGTGACAATCACTATTCGGTACAGCCCTAATATATACACACACATATATGTCTATACACATACACATATATGTCTACACACACACATATATGTCTACACACACACATATATATCTATACACACACACATATATATCTATACACACAAATATATATCTATACACACACATATATTTCTATACACACACATATATATCTATACACACAAATATATATCTATACACACACATATATATCATTACACACACACATATATATATCTATACACACACATATATATATCTATACACACACATATATATATCTATACACACACACATATATATCTATACACACAAATATATATCTATACACACACATATATATCATTACACACACACATATATATCTATACACACAAATATATATCTATACACACACACATATATGTCTATACACACACATATATATATCTATACACACAAATATATATCTATACACACACATATATATTATTACACACACACATATATGTCTATACACACACACATATATGTCTATACACACACACATATATGTCTATACACACACACATATATGTCTATATATTTCTCACTGATGTGCCTACAGGTGCCAGACCCCAGCAAGACCACAGAGTACAAAAAAGGTTACGTCATGCGCAAGTGTTGTATGGATGCAGACAGAAGGAGAAGTATGTCACAACCATCATTTTCTGTTAAACACATATTCTATTTTGTTGTTTAGAAATCAGGATTTGGGTGTTTTCTGTGGTCAGTGCTGTTTTGTTAAATGTGATTGTGTTAATTGTAGATCATTTCTAGTGATGTGATCATTGTAGATAAATTCTGGTAATGTTGAATTAAGAATTAATTGAATCAACATTATAGCATTTGGAACACTTCCATAAGCGCTTCATTCCCATCTTCAGTAGCAAGCGAAGAGTTCCAATTCAGATGGTACCAGTGACTGTCTGATTGTACATTGTCTCACCTTTTTCTTGAGAGTTGAGCGTCAGCCAGATCCTGGGGTGACTCCTTACAGCACCCTTCTCCTTAAACCCTAATGATCTGTTTGTGCCTCCTTACTGTACACTCACTCACAAAGGGCCCTCACAACGTCTAGTTTGTCTGCATCAGTTCACAACCAAGTGGTGCAGAGCCATCCAGTCTAACTGCCTGCTCATTTCCTAAAACACCAGCGTTACCTGGAGAAAATATCAAAAAGATGCTATCTACCATGGAACTCTGAAGCGATACTTGCTACTCTGCATGGTGCATGCCTGTCTCCACACTTTTAAAGATACTCTGTGAGTCAGTAACAATTACGAAGTGTGTACAGCTGATTCTCAATCCAGCGGAATGCAACAGTGACTGCCTCCACCTCCATTCTCTAAAGCGGTTGGGGCTGACACATATCAGTTTCAAATTTGTGCCAGGGCATGCAGGCATGCAAGGAAATGAGCAGGCTGATCGGCTTGCAGGTAAAGAAGCTGTGGAGGACAAAAAAAAAGACATGGACCAATCTGATATTCTGAATGCTGTACAAGAAGCAAGACGTTTGCGAGAACCAAGAGATGACTGTGAATCTGCAACCATGACCAGACTGCCAGAACCAAGAGATGACTGTGAATCTGCAGCCACGACCAGACTGCCAGAACCAAGAGATGACTGTGAATCTGCAACCACGACCAGACTGCCAGAACCAAGAGATGACTGTGAATCTGCAGCCACGACCAGACTGCCAGAACCAAGAGATGACTGTGAATCTGCAGCCACGACCAGACTGCCAGAACCAAGAGATGACTGTGAATCTGCAGCCACGACCAGACTGCCAGAACCAAGAGATCACTTTGAATCTGCAACCACGACCAGACTGCCAGAACCAAGAGATGACTGTGAATCTGCAGCCACGACCAGACTGCCAGAACCAAGAGATGACTTTGAATCTGCAACCATGACCAGACTGCCAGAACCAAGAGATGACTGTGAATCTGCAGCCACGACCAGACTGCCAGAACCAAGAGATGACTGTGAATCTGCAGCCACGACCAGACTGCCAGAACCAAGAGATGACTGTGAATCTGCAGCCACGACCAGACTGCCAGAACCAAGAGATCACTTTGAATCTGCAACCACGACCAGACTGCCAGAACCAAGAGATGACTGTGAATCTGCAGCCACGACCAGACTGCCAGAACCAAGAGATGACTTTGAATCTGCAACCATGACCAGACTGCCAGAACCAAGAGATGACTGTGAATCTGCAGCCACGACCAGACTGCCAGAACCAAGAGATGACTGTGAATCTGCAGCCACGACCAGACTGCCAGAACCAAGAGATGACTGTGAATCTGCAGCCATGACCAGACTGCCAGAACAAGACGTTAAGAGGAGTGTGGTCAGACAAGCACTATACAGGAAGCCAAAGAAAAACAAGAAACCAACACAGAACTGGTGTCGTGAGCTTTTACACTGGGGGACTTCTAAGGATGGGATCTGAGCACTTATGGACTAAATGATTTGATGTGCAATGAGGATAATCTGTCGACTAATAAACTAACTAACCTCCAATCTCATCCTAGACATGATATCATATGCCAGGCTTTGCTGCACCAAGCGATTCCCATTTGCTTTTGCTATGAACCCCCATGCACTCAATCTACCTCTCAACACAGAGCCATCTGTATAGATAATCACATCACTTGGGCGGCAATTGTTGTGAATCATTTGTTGAACCCCTGATTCTGCAGCAACAGGTGGCCAGTCCCTGCACTCATAACCTCAAGGGATTAGAACCCTACACAAGTCTGATTCTTGCTAGGACACTATCTCCTCGCCCAAATGTATCAAGTCTGCACACATGTCTCAATCTGTTTTCTGCTTGTGCCATCACTAACTTTACTTAAGTCTTGATGCAGAAGATGCTTCTTGTCTGCAGCTACTCTGAGATGTGACTTAGATTGCAGCACTTTGAGCCTATCTGCAATAGTGATGTTGTGATAGTAAATAATTGATAGTGATGTTTGTGATGATTGTTGATAATTACTAGTGATGTAAAGATTGTAGACAGTTGTCCATGGTGAGATGTGAAAGGTTGTATGTGGTCAAGACTTATCTTATGTCATTATGTCATTATGTTATTGTAAGTATTATCAATTTTTTGTGATATGGTGTGATGATAGTAGATAATCAATAGTGATGTGTATCAAATTATATTGTGTAAGTTTTCTTGCATATGAACTCTGTATATTCTGTCTGTCAGCTGTGGTGCCAGCCTATAGAGATTATGTTGACTGTCTGAATCTTGTATGCTCTGTCAGCTGTCTAAATCTTCACTATAGAGATTATGTTGACTGTCTGAATCTTGTATGCTCTGTCAGCTGTCTAAATCTTCACTATAGAGATTATGTTGACTGTCTGAATCCTGTATGCTCTGAAAGCTGTCTAAATCTTCACTATAGAGATTTTGTTGACTGTCTGAATCCTGTATGTGCTGTTTATCAGCTGTCACAATTTTCACAAAAGAGATTATGTTGACTGTCTGAATCCTGTATGCTCTGTCTCTGCCAGCTGTCACTATCCTCACTACAGAGATTCTGTTGACTGAATCCTGTATGCTCTGTCAGCTGTCACAGTCTTCAGTATAGAGATTATGTTGACTGTCTGAATCCTGTATGCTCTGTCTCTGTCAGCTGTCACAGTCTTCAGTATAGAGATTATGTTGACTGTCACAATCTTCACTGCAGAGATTCTGTTGACTGAATCCTGTATGCTCTGTTTGTCAGCTGTCACAGTCTTTACGATAGAGATTATGTTGACTGTCTGAATCCTGTATGCTCTGTCAGCTGTCACAGTCTTTACGATAGAGATTATGTTGACTGTCTGAATCCTGTATGCTCTGTTTGTCAGCTGTCACAGTCTTTACGATAGAGATTATGTTGACTGTCTGAATCCTGTATGCTCTGTCAGCTGTCGCAATCTTTACAATAGAGATTATGTTGACTGTCTGAATCCTGGATGCTCTGTTTGTCAGCTGTCACAGTCTTTACGATAGAGATTATGTTGACTGTCTGAATCCTGTATGCTCTGTTTGTCAGCTGTCACAGTCTTCAGTATAGAGATTATGTTGACTGTCTGAATCCTGTATGCTCTGTCAGCTGTCACAGTCTTTACGATAGAGATTATGTTGACTGTCTGAATCCTGTATGCTCTGTTTGTCAGCTGTCACAGTCTTCAGTATAGAGATTATGTTGACTGTCTGAATCCTGTATGCTCTGTCAGCTGTCACAGTCTTTACGATAGAGATTATGTTGACTGTCTGAATCCTGTATGCTCTGTCAGCTGTCGCAATCTTTACAATAGAGATTATGTTGACTGTCTGAATCCTGGATGCTCTGTCAGCTGTCACAATCTTCACTGTAGAGATTCTGTTGACTGTCTGAATCCTGTATCCTTTGTCTCTGTCAGCTGTCACAATCTTTACGGTAGAGATTCTGTTGACTGAATCCTGTATCCTTTGTCTCTGTCAGCTCCTTTTGGGAAGCGGGGCTGGAAGATGCTGTATGCTGTACTCCGTGACATGATCCTCTACCAATATAAAGATGAGCACCAGTTGAAGAAGGGACATTTTGTGGAGAGCAGCCACAATGCCATCCGCATCCACCACTCGCTTGCAACCAAAGCCTTGGACTATACCAAGAAACAACATGTCTTCAGGCTGCAGACTGCAGACTTGGCTGAGTACCTCTTCCAGACAGGGTAGGTCAAACAGTATATGTTCACTGGCAGTGCAATCATACGTTTACTTCTTATCGTTTTAATTTTTATTCAGTCAGTGTCATAGCTTGTGGTATGATAGAGGGACAGAGATACCTGTAGAAAATAGAGGGAGACAAGGAGTGAACAAAAGGGCACTCATAACAGATAGTTAGGTCAACAAATGCAGGATGCACTTATTGTGCTAAAGAGGAGAGACAAGACAAAGAGTTTGCACGGCTGTTATGGAAACTGACCAGACCGTCAGACCTCTACCTGTTACCTAAGTAGTCCTAGTCTCATCAGTGCATCCTGACGGAATAGATCTGTTCAGTCAAGTATTTTAGAGTTAGTATTCGGCTGTTGTTGTTTGTTTTTGTTTTTCAAATAATATTAATCCAAGGGGTTAGACTTCATGAACAAAGGTCACGTGCACTTTGAGGTGGTTGAGGACACAAATATTTTTGCTAACACTTATTGTAGAATGTTGTCTTCCTGTCAGTGAGCAGGCAACACAGTAACATCATATGTCCTTTTAATCACCACCGCTGGATGCTTGATCTGATGAAGAGAACAAACTTGATATGCCATGGTCTATGTTCAATTGCTGAGCACCTATCAGCTGACCTGACAAAAATGTCAGTAAAGTGTTTGATCCAAGACAAGAGTTAAATTTGAGCATCAGTAGTAATAGCTGGGGACTAAAGGGGTTAGCAGGGGACAGGGAAAACAACTCACTGATTATGAAATGCTGACCTTTTGTGAAATGAGTAATGTCCTTTTGTTTTTCTGGAAATGGGCATTTGCTCCCCTAAAGCTGATGCAGCATTCATGTTTTCAGTTGATTTTGACTGTGTTCTTATGTTTGAGCAAACACGGCAATAACAAAACAATGGGATGAGAAAGGGTCAGCAAACATCATCATCTTGTCATCATGGTCTATGTTTGAGCTGTACAACAATCACTAACACCATGGTCTATGTTTGAGCTGTACAACAATCCCTTACATCAAGATCTATGTTTGAGCTGTACTACAATCACTGACACCATGGTCTAAGTTTGAGCTGAACTACAATCACTGACACCATGGTCTAAGTTTGAGCTGAACTACAATCACTGACACCATGGTCTATGTTTGAGCTGTACTACAATCACTGACACCATGGTCTATGTTTGAGCTGAACTACAATCACTGACATTATTGTCTGTTTTACACATACTACAATCACTGACATCTTGGTCTATGTTTTGCAGTGACAGTAAAGAGCTGCAAGAGTGGGTGGACACAATCAACTTGGTTGCAGCCTCTCTGTCTGCGCCTGTCTTGCCTGGTGCCGTTGGTTCCAGAACTAAATTTCAGCGCCAGCTGTTGCCTTCCTCCTGTACACGATTGAATGTGGTAGGTACAGTCTGAGCTGAAGTGAGAATTGTTGAAAGTAGCATCTGACACATTGGAGAATAGTCTGTGAAACATATCTTTGTCAGTTGAAAGTAGCCTCTAACACATTGGAGAATAGTCTGCAACATATCCTTGTCAGTTTAAAGTAGCCTCTTACAGGGTGAAGAGTAGTCTGTGCAACATATCTTTGTCTGTTGAAAGTAGCCTGTCATATGGTGGAGAATAGTCTGTGCAACATATCTTTGTCAGTTGAAAGTAGCCTCTCACAGGGTGAAGACTAGTCTGTGCAACATATCTTTGTCAGTTGAAAGTAGCCTCTCACAGGGTGAAGAGTAGTCTGTGCAACATATCTTTGTCAGTTGAAAGTAGCCTCTCACAGGGTGAAGAGTAGTCTGTGCAACATATCTTTGTCAGTTGAAAAAAGCCTCTTACAGGGTGGAGAATAGTCTGTGCAACATATCTTTGTCTGTTGAAAGTAGCCTGTCATATGGTGGAGAATAGTCTGTGCAACATATCTTTGTCAGTTGAAAGTAGCCTCTCACAGGGTGAAGACTAGTCTGTGCAACATATCTTTGTCAGTTGAAAGTAGCCTCTCACAGGGTGAAGAGTAGTCTGTGCAACATATCTTTGTCAGTTGAAAGTAGCCTCTCACAGGGTGAAGAGTAGTCTGTGCAACATATCTTTGTCAGTTGAAAAAAGCCTCTTACAGGGTGGAGAATAGTCTGTGCAACATATCTTTGTCTGTTGAAAGTAGCCTGTCATATGGTGGAGAATAGTCTGTGCAACATATCTTTGTCAGTTGAAAGTAGCCTCTCACAGGGTGAAGACTAGTCTGTGCAACATATCTTTGTCAGTTGAAAGTAGCCTCTCACAGGGTGAAGAGTAGTCTGTGCAACATATCTTTGTCAGTTGAAAGAAGCCTCTAAAAGGGTGGAGAATAGTCTGTGCAACATATCTTTGTCTGTTGAAAGTAGCCTCTCACATGGTGAAGAATAGTCTGTGCAACATATCTTTGTCTGTTGAAAGTAGCCTCTCACATGGTGAAGAATAGTCTGTGCAACATATCTTTGTTGAAAGTAGCCTGTCACAGGGTGAAGACTAGTCTGTGCAACATATCTTTGTCAGTTGAAAGTAGCCTCTCACAGGGTGAAGAATAGTCTGTGCAACATATCTTTTTCTGTTGAAAGTAGCCTGTCACAGGGGGTGAGAATAGTCTGTGCAACATATCTTTGTCTGTTGAAAGTAGCCTGTCACAGGGTGAAGACTAGTCTGTGCAACATATCTTTGTCTGTTGAAAGTAGCCTCTCACAGGGTGAAGACTAGTCTGTGCAACATATCTTTGTCTGTTGAAAGTAGCCTGTCACATGGTGAAGAATAGTCTGTGCAACATATCTTTGTCTATTGAAAGTAGCCTCTCACAGGGTGAAGACTAGTCTGTGCAACATATCTTTGTCAGGTGAAAGTAGCCTCTCACAGGGTGAAGAATAGTCTGTGCAACATATCTTTGTCTGTTGAAAGTAGCCTCTCACATGGTGAAGAATAGTCTGTGCAACATATCTTTGTCAGTTGAAAGTAGCCTGTCACAGGGTGAAGACTAGTCTGTGCAACATATCTTTGTCTGTTGAAAGTAGTCTTGTTCCAGAACTGGAGTCTTATGCATACACATCTGTTTCACAGATCTGGCTTGTTTCTACACAGACTGTTGGTTTCTTGCCCCTCAGGTGGATGCAGTGCCACTTTGAAGGAAACCTCCACTTGGGCTACTCTTACGGCATGCTTGTTGGGGAGGCAGTAGGTCTATTCTTGTCCTCCCCCCCCCCCCCCACCTCCACAATGGGACCCCAGAACCCACATGGGGAAACTAATTCTAAACTGTTAACCACATGGAAAGCTACAATATCAGACAGCAGTAGAAACAGCAGTCAGCATGGCTGTGCTTGGAGAGTCATCGGTTCTGTCCGGCATGGAAATGTGAAATGGCAATCTGAGCCAAGCTGGCCAAACTGAAAATATGGAATGGCAGTCAAGGAGACCGGCAACATAGAGAAATGGCTGTGAGGGAATACTCACTAAATGCAGAAAGAATACAGCTGTGGAAATGACAGGTAGTTTGACCTTAAATTGGACAGAGCATCTGGTGCCTTATGGTGTATTGAATGATACCTGTGGAGGTCAAGGGAGGAGTTGCCATATCTTGGTTATCTCAAACAGCTGAAGTCTGGCCAGACTGCTGTGGGGGAGCACTCAAGCAGAGACCATGCAGATCCTAGGCTGTTGCTGGGTGTTATCAATACTGTTTTTTTCATACTACACCTGGAATTTTCCTGGAAATATATCGGTGTCGAAATATATATTAATAATGTATGGTGTGTGCAGGAGTTATGCTTATGTTACTTCTGTTGCAGATAGTAGTCCTGTATGTATGTTTAGACAACAGGAACATCTGACACTTTGATCATCCTATTGTCATGTGTCACTGACTAGTGTCAGCTTTAAGAAGAAGAAGAAGGTGTCTCTGCTTCATGCTTGTATCTTAAGCTAGACCTGCATTCAGCACAGGGTGAACATGATTGGTAAGATTGTATTACTTGTCTGACATGTGTGGTTGAAGGAGATATTCTGGTCTAATACCAGACAGAGTTTGCATGTGGCTGTGCTTGTGTGTATGAGAGTTTTTCAAGTTTATTTGGTAAAAGCGACCACTTATTCACTGATGTATGCTGAACTGACACAGAGAGAACAGCTGCACAGCCACCAGGCAAAGTTGGAAGACCTGGAGCAGGAACTTCACTTACATCGAGTTGCCGCTCCAGAGAAAGGAGCAAAGTCATCCCTAATCCAAGAATATCTGGACAAGGAGAGCTACCTGGAGTTTGAGGTACTGTCTGCTCACTTCTTCAGTTGACTCTCTGCCACTGTCTGATGTTGAACGTTTGAGGTACTGTCTGCTCACTTCTTCAGTTGACTCTCTGCAACTGTCTGATGTTGAACGTTTGAAGTACTGTCTGCTCACTTCTTCAGTTGACTGTCTGATGTTGAACGTTTGAGGTACTGTCTGCTGTTGAACGTTAGAAGTACTGTCTGCTCACTTCTTTAGTGACTGTCTGGTCTTCTAAAAGTACACTGTAGTCTCCCACTATTTATTCTAAAAGTACACTGTAGTCTCCCACTTATATTCTCTCTTAAAGTATACTGTAGTCTCCCACTTATATTCTCTCTTAAAGTATACTGTAGTCTCCCACTTATATCCTTTCTCTCTTAAAGTATACTGTAGTCTCCCACTTATATTCTCTCTTAAAGTATACTGTAGTCTCCCACTTATATCCTTTCTCTCTTAAAGTATACTGTAGTCTCTGACTTATATTCTCTCTTAATGTACACTGTAGTCTCCCACTTATATTCTCTGTTAAAGTATACTGTAGTACCCCACTGTTTTATTCTCTCTAAAAGTATACTGTAGTTCCATTGTAACCCCTTTGTCAATTATAGCACTCTAGTGGTATATTCCCTCTAAACCTCTTCCTTTGTTATCTCATGTTTCCAGATAAAACGCTTCAAGACCTATGTCTGCCTGCTGCAAGGAAAAGTGCCGGCATACCCAGAGCTGGAGCCCTCCCTGGTGGAGACCACAATTGGGGAGTACGAGGAGATGGGGGCAGGCCCCTCACAGCTCACATCCAACCAGGTCCCAGCCAAGTCTGGCTGTGTCCTTAACCCAGTGCAGCGGAGCATGTCAGATAGGTATAGTTACAAAGCTGCCATTTATCACACAGACCACATAGAATATGACATGGTGTGACTAGGGGACCGCATGCAGTATGACATGGTGTAACTAGGGGACTGTGTGCAGTATGGCATGGTGTGACTAGGTGATTGTGTGTGGTATATGCTGTGACTTGAGCATTGTATGTGGTATGACTAGGGGACTGCATGCTGTATGACGTGGTGTGACTAGGGGATTGTGTGTGGTATATGGTGTGACTGGAGCATTGTATGCCATGTGACTAGGGGACTGCATGCAGTATGATGTGGTGTGACTAGGGGATTGTGTGTGGTATATGGTGTGACTTGAGCATTGTATGTGGTATGACTAGGGGACTGCATGCCGTATAATGTGGTGTGACTAGGGTGTGTGGTATATGGTGTGACTGGAGCATTGTATGTGGTATGACTAGGGTACCGCATGCAGTATGACATGGTGTGACTAGGGGATTGTATGTGGTTTATGGTGTTACTGGAGCATTGTATGTGGTGTGACTAGGGGACTGCATGTAGTATGACATGGTGTGACTAGGGGATTGTATGTGGTCTGACTAAGGGATTATGTGTTGTGTTTGGTGTGACTGGAGCATTGTATGTGGTGAGACTAGGGGATTATGTGTGATATATGGTGTTACTGGAGCATTGTATGTGGTGTGACTAAGGGAATTATCTGTGGTATATGGTGTGATGAGAGTTGCATGATATAACCAAGGGGTTGTATGAGAGATATTCTGTGAGCAAGGTGAGAAATTTGTGGATGTATGTGGGAGGATGATACGAGATATATGGTGTGATTGAAGTGGTAAAATTGTGTGGTGAAGTGTGTAGACTGTTTGCTGTCATGACTAATATTTAGTCATCACCAATAAGACCCTATTGCTCAATCAGCTTCTGCTGTGTCGCCAATGTTTGCCTGCCCAGCCAATGGTCTTTGGTTTAGTCTCCTATTGAAGTGAGGATGTTTTTAAAATGCACATGAACTCCCAGCTAAACCCAGCTCAAATATTACCAGGAATTTTATGGAAAGTAAAGGCAGCTAGAATTATATTCACCATATCCTTGTTTGAGTACCGATTGGTCTAAAGAAATGTTTTGCCAACACCATCTAGCCATGTCACTCAAAGATTGGAAAGGGGTCCTTCAATGAGCATATTACTTAGAATAACTGTTGAAATCACAGGTTCACAGTATTTGATGACATAGAGCATTTAAGAAGAATCTGTGGAAGATATACCTCACAGTGGAGCAGAAACAACATGGTGCTTCTGCTGATTTCTACTCATAATTAATTTTAGAACACCTGTCAACCCAGCCACCATCTGTAGTCCTGCATTCCATCACCCTCAGTCATACCAGTTGTCACAGTGTTTCCCCCTCTTCTTGTGAGATTTGAAAACAGACAAACAAATAAATATCTTATTCTGATCTGTGGCTGGGTGTTGAATCCAAGTGAACCTCTCAGTAACTTGTCCATTGTCCTGCCACGGATCACAGTGTAGTCATTCGCAGCTCATATTCTGGTGATGATTGTCTTGTTTTTGTAATGGTAAAACACTGAGTTTCTACTGATGGTTCTTCTGGGTTTTATATGCTGTGACATCTTATATTGAAGGTTCTAATGATCATTATTTTATGATAGTAAAAGAGCTTCTATTGGAGGTTGTAATTGTGATTCTCTATATTTTTTTAAATTGATAAAACATCTGATTGGAATTTCTAACAATAGTCTTGGTTTGTATAATTATAAAACAGCTCATGTTCTACATTCTCATGATGACCCTCTAGTTTATTATGAAACTGTAAAACCACTCAAATTTAAGGTTCTATTGATGATCCTCTAGTTTATAAAACGGTAAAACCACTCATATTGAAGGTTCTGTTGATGATCCTCTAGTTTATAAAACTGTAAAACCACTCAAATTTAAGGTTCTATTGATGATCCTCTAGTTTATAAAACGGTAAAACCACTCATATTGAAGGTTCTGTTGATGATCCTCTAGTTTATAAAACAGTAAAACCACTCATATTGAAGGTTCTGTTGACGATCCTCTAGTTTATAAAACTGTAAAACCACTCATATTGAAGGTTCTGTTGATGATCCTCTAGTTTATAAAACAGTAAAACCACTCATATTAAAGGTTCTGTTGATGATCCTCTAGTTTATAAAACAGTAAAACCACTCATATTGAAGGTTCTGTTGATGATCCTCTAGTTTATAAAACAGTAAAACCACTCATATTGAAGGTTCTGTTGATGATCCTCTAGTTTATAAAACAGTAAAACCACTCATATTGAAGGTTCTGTTGATGATCCTCTAGTTTATAAAACAGTAAAACCACTCATATTGAAGGTTCTGTTGATGATCCTCTAGTTTATAAAACAGTAAAACCACTCATATTGAAGGTTCTGTTGATGATCCTCTAGTTTATAAAACGGTAAAACCACTCATATTGGAAGCTATGGTGACAATTATATTGTTTATAATGATATTATTTTGGAGGTTTTAGAAAATATTCCTTACATTTTATATTAGTACAAATATATAAAGCTCGTACTGGAGTTTCTAATGATGATTCTCTAAAATTTTTTTTTCAATGGTAAAATAGACATTAAATTGAATAAGTCATTTGTTGGCTGACAGTATCATTTGACTTGAAATTAACGAGGTGCTACCTTATACACTGGGTGGGTTTGCATGAAAATATTGTGTTGGTCCCTACTTGTGCTTATATGCAACACATTTGTCATCGAGAGACAACACTTTTAAACAGCCCTGAAATTACTGTTGATAATTTTTTTGTTAATTAATCTGTCAAATAGATCTGATCTTATAACTGTCACATAGATGTGATGTTGTCATTATCAGATAGATGTGATATCATAACTCTGTCAAATAGATCTGATGTTGTCATAACTATCTCATATAGATCTGATGTTGTCATAACTCTCTCATATAGATCTGATGTTGTCATAACTCTCTCATATAGATCTGATGATGTCATAACTTTATCAAATAGATCTGATGTTGTCATAACTTTATCAAATAGATCTCATGTTGTCAAAACTTTATCAAATAGATCTAATGTTGTCATAACTTGATCAAATAGATCTGATGATGTCATAACTTTACCAAATAGATCTGATGTTGTCATAATGTTATCAAATAGATCTGATGTTGTCATAACTTTATCAAATAGATCTGATGTTGTCATAACTGTATCAAATAGATCTGATGTTATCATAAATCTCTCATAAAGATCTGATGTTGTCATAACTCTCTCATATAGATCTGATGTTGTCATAACTCTCTCATATAGATCTGATGTTGTCATAACTCTCTCATATAGATCTGATGTTGTCATAACTCTCTCATATAGATCTGATAATATCGTAACTCTCTCATATAGATCTGATAATATCGTAACTCTCTCATATAGATCTGATGATGTCATAACTCTCTTATGTAGATCTGATATTGCTATAACTCTATCAGATAGATCTGATGTTGTCATAACTCTGTCATCTGTCATACAAGTATGATGTTGTCATAACCCTCTCATATAGATCTGATGTTTTCAGAACTCTCTCATATAGATCTGGTGTTTTCAGAACTCTCTCATATAGATCTGATGTTTTCAGAACTCTCTCATATAGATCTGGTGTTGTCATAACTCTCATATAAATCTGATGTCCTAAGTGTCACATAGATGTGATGTAATAATTATATCAAATAGATCTGATCTTTTAAGTGTCACCTAGATGTGATGTAATAACTGTCAAATAGATCTGATCTTTTAAGTGTCACCTAAATGTGATGTAATAACTGTCAAATAGATCTGATCTTTTAAGTGTCACCTAAATGTGATGTAATAACTGTCAAATAGATCTGATCTTTTAAGTGTCACCTAAATGTGATGTAATAACTGTCAAATAGATCTGATCTTTTAAGTGTCACCTAAATGTGATGTAATAACTGTCAAATAGATCTGATCTTTTAAGTGTCACCTAAATGTGATGTAATAACTGTCAAATAGATCTGATGTCATAAGCATCACATAGATAAAATGTAATAACAGTATTAAATAGATATGATGCCACAACATTGTCAGATAGATATGATGTCATAAATTTGTCAGATTAGATTGTAGCTGTTGAATAACAAACCTCTCTGTTGATGATTATGTGTTTGAGACAAGCCCCATGACTTTGGCCAACACAGGTCATTACCTGACTGTAGGTTTTGGCTGATTTCATGATGGGACTGTTGAATCCAAGGTAAAACCATCTCCTCCTTGAGATCCTGCTCAGAGAGTCTCTGCACAAACTCTGGCTCTGGCTTTGTCAACTAGCTACTCGTGCCTAGTATACATGAAAGCCTCTGGCTGGCTTTGTCAACTAGCTACTCGTGCCTAGTATACATGAAGCCTCTGGCTGGCTTTGGTCAACTAGCTACTCGTGCCTAGTATACATGAAAGCCTCTGGCTGGCTTTGGTCAACTAGCTACTCGTGCCTAGTATACATGAAAGCCTCTGGCTGGCTTTGGTCAACTAGCTACTCGTGCCTAGTATACATGAAAGCCTCTGGCTGGCTTTGGTCAACTAGCTACTCGTGCCTAGTATACATGAAAGCCTCTGGCTGGCTTTGGTCAACTAGCTACTCGTGCCTAGTATACATGAAAGCCTCTGGCTGGCTTTGGTCAACTAGCTACTCGTGCCTAGTATACATGAAAGCCTCTGGCTGGCTTTGTCAACTAGCTACTCGTGCCTAGTATACATGAAGGCCTCTGGCTGGCTTTGGTCTACTAGCTACTCGTGCCTAGTATACATGAAGGCCTCTGGCTGGCTTTGGTCAACTAGCTACTCGTGCCTAGTATACATGAAAGCCTCTGGCTCTGGCTTTGTCAACTAGCTACTCGTGCCTAGTATACATGAAGGCCTCTGGCTGGCTTTGGTCAACTAGCTACTCGTGCCTAGTATACATGAAGGCCTGGCTGGCATTTGGTCAACTAGCTACTATTACCTGCCTAGTATACATGAAGGCCTCTGGCTGGCTTTGGTCAACTAGCTACTCTGATCTAAGGCCTTGCTGGTACTGACTCAGCCACTTGCTCCCTGCCTTTGGCTGGCAAAGGTTTGTCAACTAGCTACTCGTGGCTAGTATACATGCGTCTGCCTCTGGCTGGCTCTTGGTCAACAAAGCTACTCGTCACTAGTATACATGAAAGCCTCTGGCTGGCTTTGTATGTTTGAGTTTGTCTCTGTAAGTCTTATCACACAAATATGTCCTTCACTACATATATGGTACTGCATGTTTGAGTTTGTCTCTGTAAGTCTTATCACACAAATATGTCCTTCACTACATATATATGGTAGTCTGACTATGTGTTTTTTAGTCATTACAGATCTTTCATGGAAGGATATGATGTGGGTGGGTAGAGGAGATAAAACAGAAGATGGGACATTGTGCCATGGGGATGGGTAGAGGAGATAAAACAGAAGATGGGACATTGTGCCATGTGGATGGGTAGAGGAGATAAAACAGAAGATGGGACATTGTGCCATGTGGATGGGTAGAGGAGATAAAACAGAAGATGGGACATTGTGCCATGTGGAAGGATATGAAGTGGGTGAATAGAGGAGATAAAACAGAAGATGGGACATTGTGCCATGTGGAAGGATATGATGTGGGTGGGTAGAGGAGATAAAACAGAAGATGGGACATTGTGCCATGTGGAAGGATATGAAGTGGGTGGGTAGAGGAGATAAAACAGAAGATAGCACATTGTGCCATGTGGAAGGATATGAAGTGGGTGGGTAGAGGAGATAAAACAGAAGATAGCACATTGTGCCATGTGGAAGGATATGAAGTGGATGGGTTCCCCACACACTCCTGGGTCTACCCCACACTCGCCACACTCCTGGGTCTCCCACACACTCCTGGGTCTCCCACATACATGAGGCCAGGCAGTGAAGACTGTTCTGTGTGCATTTATATCAGGTTTGTTATGATGGACTATCTGTTCTTCAGAATTGCTAATCCCTGGCTGCAATGAGAATCCAAACCAAATGGTTGTTTGTTTGTAAATGATTGTGCTGCATGTACTGCAGTCGTTCAGCCCCCTGCTCAGTCATGTTTTAACCTACTTTGCCCGTGCTTTCTTAATGCTGACATTTGTCTGCATTGTATTCATGTGTTATCCCAATTATTCACCTGCCAAACCTTTACCTCGGGTACAGAAATGATTTATTTGTTGTTTGTTCTGTGTCGGATGTTTCAACTTGAGATTGTTGTCAGAAACATATAATGTTGTGCTAAGGAACACAGTTAGCTACACAAAGGTTTGCATGATCAAATAATAACAAAAGTGTTAAGGAACAAAGTTGGCTACACAAAGGTTTGCATGACCAGATAATAACAAAAGTGTTATGGTGCACATTTGTGGTTGCCACCAGGTTTTGATAGTTTTGGTCATTGATGGTCTCCTGTGACAGTCACATGATCTGCTGATACGGTTGTGCAGTCTGTCAAGACTTTTATTTGTATGATGGTTTTCAGTTCTGTTGCTGCCAGTTGGTCACATATTTCTCATCGTTGGCTCAGTTCTGTTGCTGCCAGTTGGTCACATATTTCTCATCGTTGGCTCAGTTCTGTTGCTGCCAGTTGGTCACATGTTTCTCATCGTTGGCTCAGTTCTGTTGCTGCCAGTTGGTCACATGTTTCTCATCGTTGGCTCAGTTCTGTTGCTGCCAGTTGGTCACATGTTTCTCATCGTTGGCTCAGTTCTGTTGCTGCCAGTTGGTCACATGTTTCTCATCGTTGGCTCAGTTCTGTTGCTGCCAGTTGGTCACATATTTCTCATCGTTGGCTCAGTTCTGTTGCTGCCAGTTGGTCACATATTTCTCATCGTTGGCTCAGTTCTGTTTGCACTCCTTTTTTATTTTTTGGTTTAAAGAACTTTGTATACAGACTGAAAAAAAAAAATTTGCAGATTTTATCTTTTACACACAAGCTACTTGTACTTGAAAGTGATACTGTATTATGACAGCTGTTGTGTTCACATGACAATGGAAACTGCTCAAACATTCAGTTGACTGTTAAACCATAGATATCACTGCTCTGGTAAGCCTGCTAGTTGTAAAGGCTGCTATCTCATGTTTTTCCTCTGCTCATTGTCATATTTTTTCCCTTATTTGCTGCATCCATCATCATCCATTCAAGAGTTGATCATGTGTCGTAGTTGCATCCATCATTTAAATTGATCATGTGTCTTAGCTATAGATAGAGGAATATCACTATTATCTACAAGCTATAAGATACTATCAGCAGTACTGCTAAATAGACTAAAACCATATGTCGAAGACATATTGGGAGATTACCAAGCAGGTTTTTGACAGAACAGATCAACAGTAGATCAGATATTCATCTTACGTCAAATAGCAGAGCAAACTTGGGAATATAAAAAGATGCACATAATGTTTTGTGGATTTTAAAAAGGTGTTAGTGTACATGGAAACAGTTTATGGAATGCTATAAAGGACTGGAATACCACAGAAGTTAATGACCATGACCAAACTATGACTGGAAGACACTTGTAATTGAGTGAAACATAATGGCAGACCCTTGTCAAATAATGTCTGATTCAAAGCAAGGTGATGCTCTGTCCCCACTTCTTGTCAAATAACATCTGATTCAAAGCAAGGTGATGCTCTGTCCCCACTTCTTGTCAAATAACATCTGATTCAAAGCAAGGTGATGCTCTGTCCTCACTTCTTGTCAAATAATATCTGATTCAAAGCAAGGTGATGCTCTGTCCTCACTTCTTGTCAAATAATATCTGATTCAAAACGAGGTGATGCTCTGTCCCCACTTCTTGTCAAATAATATCTAATTCAAAGCAAGGTGATGCTCTGTTCCCACTTCTTGTCAAATAATATCTGATTCAAAGCAAGGTGATGCTCTGTCCCCACTTCTTGTCAAATAACATCTGATTCAAAGCAAGGTGATGCTCTGTCCCCACTTCTTGTCAAAAAACATCTGATTCAAAGCAAGGTGATGCTCTGTCCCCACTTCTTGTCAAATAACATCTGATTCAAAGCAAGGTGATGCTCTGTCCCCACTTCTTGTCAAATAACATCTGATTCAAAGCAAGGTGATGCTCTGTCCCCACTTCTTGTCAAATAACATCTGATTCAAAGCAAGGTGATGCTCTGTCCCCACTTCTTGTCAAATAACATCTGATTCAAAGCAAGGTGATGCTCTGTCCCCACTTCTTTTGAACTTGGCCCTGGAGAAAATTATAAGGAAATGGAAACAAGAGTGTACTATAGGAGAAACTACAAGAATACTTGGATATGCTGATGGAATTGATATCATTGGAGACAATTATAAGGAAATTGAAACAAGAGTGTACCATAGGAGAAACTACAAGAATACTTGGATATGCTGATGGAATTGATATCATTGGAGAAAATTATAAGGAAATGGAAACAAGAGTGTACTATAGGAGAAACTACAAGAATACTTGGATATGCTGATGGAATTGATATCATTGGAGAAAATTATAAGGAAATGGAAACAAGAGTGTACTATAGGAGAAACTACAAGAATACTTGGATATGCTGATGGAATTGATATCATTGGAGAAAATTATAAGGAAATGGAAACAAGAGTGTACCATAGGAGAAACTACAAGAATACTTGGATATGCTGATGGAATTGATATCATTGGAGAAAATTATAAGGAAATGGAAACAAGAGTGTACCATAGGAGAAACTACAAGAATACTTGGACATGCTGATGGAATTGATATCATTGGAGAAAATTATAAGGAAATGGAAACAAGAGTGTACCATAGGAGAAACTACAAGAATACTTGGATATGCTGATGGAATTGATATCATTGGAGAAAATTATAAGGAAATGGAAACAAGAGTGTACTATAGGAGAAACTACAAGAATACTTGGATATGCTGATGGAATTGATATCATTGGAGAAAATTATAAGGAAATGGAAACAAGAGTGTACTATAGGAGAAACTACAAGAATACTTGGATATGCTGATGGAATTGATATCATTGGAGAAAATTATAAGGAAATGGAAACAAGAGTGTACTATAGGAGAAACTACAAGAATACTTGGATATGCTGATGGAATTGATATCATTGGAGAAAATGATAAGGAAATGGAAACAAGAGTGTACCATAGGAGAAACTACAAGAATACTTGGATATGCTGATGGAATTGATATCATTGGAGAAAATTATAAGGAAATGGAAACAAGAGTGTACTATAGGAGAAACTACAAGAATACTTGGATATGCTGATGGAATTGATATCATTGGAGAAAATTATAAGGAAATGGAAACAAGAGTGTACTATAGGAGAAACTACAAGAATACTTGGATATGCTGATGGAATTGATATCATTGGAGAAAATGATAAGGAAATGGAACAAGAGTGTACCATAGGAGAAACTACAAGAATACTTGGATATGCTGATGGAATTGATATCATTGGAGAAAATTATAAGGAAATGGAAACAAGAGTGTACTTTAGGAGAAACTACAAGAATACTTGGATATGCTGATGGAATTGATATCATTGGAGAAAATTATAAGGAAATGGAAACAAGAGTGTACCATAGGAGAAACTACAAGAATACTTGGATATGCTGATGGAATTGATATCATTGGAGAAAATTATAAGGAAATGGAAACAAGAGTGTACCATAGGAGAAACTACAAGAATACTTGGACATGCTGATGGAATTGATATCATTGGAGAAAATTATAAGGAAATGGAAACAAGAGTGTACCATAGGAGAAACTACAAGAATACTTGGATATGCTGATGGAATTGATATCATTGAAGAAAATTATAAGGAAATGGAAACAAGAGTGTACCATAGGAGAAACTACAAGAATACTTGGATATGCTGATGGAATTGATACCATTGGAGAAAATTATAAGGAAATGGAAACAAGAGTGTACCATAGGAGAAACTACAAGAATACTTGGACATGCTGATGGAATTGATATCATTTGAGAAAATAAACTAGAGACTGTTAAAACACTGACTGTCTTAAAAGAAGCAGCTCAGAAAATGGAACGTTATTAATCAAGATAAGACAAAATACATAATAATAACTAGACAGGGAAGGATATAAACTCAGGCCACATACAAGTCAATAATATGAAAATCAGCGGAAACATACAAGTACTTGGGTGCAAACTTCAACTGCTCCATCATGCTGAGAGAGAAAATACAATCTAGAAAACAATCTGGAAATAAAGTTTACTATGCCCTTCAGCATCTGCTAAAGTCAAAGTGTCTGTCTCGCACCACCAAGATCAAAATATATAAAATGTTGATAAGACCAGTCGTTTTACGACAAATCTTTTGACCTATCAAAGATGCAAACAGCGGTGAATGGAGAGTGAGAAGCAACAAAATTCATAACCTGTTTAAATCACCACTGATCACTGGCATCATGAGAGCTAATAGACTAATATGGTTGGGACATGTTGAAAGAATTTCAGATGACAGAAGTAAAAACTGTATACTTGAGGGAGTTGATTATGTGTGATAGTTACATCCATCATTCAGAAGTTTATCTTGAGTCATAGCTGCATCCATCATTCAAGAGTTGATCATGAGTCGTAGTTACATCCATCATCATCCATTTAAGAGTTGATTATGTGTCATAGTTGCATCCATCATTTAAATTGACCATTCAAGAATTGACGATTAGTCGTAGTAATATCAATCATCATCCATTAAAGAGTTGATCATGAGTCATAGTTGTTTTAATCTTTAGCTGTCATAGACTGCTGCCACAATTTGCCCTTTCCATTTCCAGTAGCTCCACTGCAAATGTCTTCAGTGCCAACTCCTGAGAGATAACATTACTGACATCACTGTTTTGTTAGTGATAAAGTTACATCATTATATTGTCAGTGATAAAGCGACATCATTATATCGTCAGTGATAAAGTTACATCATTATATTGTCAATAATAAAATTACTGACATCACTATATTGTCAGTGGTAAAGTTAAATTATTATATTGTCAGGGATAAAATTGCTAATGTCACTGTATTGCAATTATTGGTGTTGTTTTTGAACAGAGCCTTCACCTGTGCTGGCCTGGAAGGTAAGGCTTTCTGCTAGCTGGCATGGATCTCTGCTTGCTGGCTGTAGGACCCACTGTCTAGAGCTCTTGTTGTCTCCCTACTGTAGAGCTCTTGTTGTCTCCCAACTGTCTAGAGCTCTTGTTGTCTCCCCACTGTCTAGAGCTCTTGTTGTCTCCCAACTGTCTAGAGCTCTTGTTGTCTCCCAACTGTGGCTCTTCTCAGAGCTTGGCCTCTTGCAAACACTCAGCTTATGTTGGCTTCTTCATGAACTAACAAAAACCAGACTTGGTCCCATTCCTTGGCTTAAATGAACTAACAGAAGCCATAACATTGTCCCTTTCCTTCACTCACATGAACTAACATAAGCCATGACTTGGTTCCTTTCTCTCACTTACATGAACTAACAGAAGCCATGTCTTGGTTCCTTCCCTTCACTTACATGAACTAACAGAAGCCACGCCTTGGTCCCTTTTCCTTACTTACATGAACTAACATAAGCCATGACTTGGTTCCTTTCTCTCACTTACATGAACTAACAGAAGCCATGTCTTGGTTCCTTCCCTTCACTTACATGAACTAACATAAGCCATGTCTTGGTTCCTTTCCTCACTTACGTGAACTAACAGAAGCCATGTCTTGTTCCTTTTCCTTACTTACATGAACTAACAGAAGCCATGTCTTGGTCCCTTTTCCTTACTTATGTGAACTAACATAAGCCATGGCTTGGTTCCTTTCCCTCACTTACATGTACTAACATAAGCCTTGTCTTGGTCCCTTTCCCTCACTGACATGAACTAACAGAAGCCATGTCTTGGTTCCTTGCCTTCACTTACATGAACTAACATAAGCCATGTCTTGGTCCCTTTCCCTCACTTACATGAACTAACACAAGCCATGTCTTGGTCCCTTTCCCTCACTTACATGAACTAACAGAAGCAATGACTTGGTTACTTACATGAACTAACATAAGCCATGTCTTGGTTCCTTTCCCTCACTTACATGAACTAACAGAAGCCATGTCTTGGTTACTTACATGAACTAACATAAGCCATGTCTTGGTTCCTTCCCTTCACTGACATGAACTAACAGAAGCCATGTCTTGGTTCCTTTCCCTCACTTACATGAACTAACAGAAGCCATGTCTTGGTCCCTTTCCCTCACTTACATGAACTAACAGAAGCAATGACTTGGTTACTTACATGAACTAACATAAGCCATGTCTTGGTTCCTTTCCCTCACTTACATGAACTAACAGTAGCCATGTCTTGGTTACTTACATGAACTAACAGAAGCCATGTCTTGGTTCCTTCCCTTCACTGACATGAACTAACAGAAGCCATGTCTTGGTCCCTTTCCCTCACTTACATGAACTAACAGAAGCCATGTCTTGGTCCCTTTCCCTCACTGACATGAACTAACAGAAGCCATGACTTGGTCCCTTTCCCTCACTTACATGAACTAACAGAAGCCATGTCTTGGTCCCTTTCCCTCACTTACATGAACTAACAGAAGCCATGTCTTGGTCTCTTTGCCTCACTTACATGAACTAACAGAAGCAATGACTTGGTCCCTTTCCCTCACTGACATGAACTAACAGAAGCAATGACTTGGTCCCTTTCCCTCACTTATATGAACTAATAGAAGCCGTGTCTTGGTCCCTTTTTCTCACTTACATGAACTAACAGAAGCTGTGTCTTGGTCCCTTCCCTCAATAGTGCAGAATATTTTCTGTTCTGTTCATGTTTAGTACCCTTGATCTATTTCTTTTAAACATGCATGTAAATGAATTTTTTCAAACATTTATTAGTGACCTTAGCTTGTTTTAACTGGCAATTCCCAGGTTCTGTGCCATTTGTCTAAAGAGTTTGCAAGTTGACACAAAACTCATCTGTCTATTTCATTGGACCTGATTGTCTTGTTCTTTTTGTTCACATCAGTTTATTGTCACCAAACATTCATACTTTTGGATGTCAGGGGCAGAGTGATGTTGTGTGTTTTGTGTTTGTTGTATACACATAATGCTTTGTGAGGTGTCCATTGCTCACAGAAGATGCTTTATGGTGTCTTGTTTCTGGTCTGAAAGGTTTTCACATGTAGGATGTTGAAGCACATGAAATTTTGTCTTTTTCAGACATAAATGGTGTATAAACTGCGTTTACTGAACATCAAAGTTTATTGTCCCACCTCCAAAAGCCCTGTGTCAGCCATGTTTCCTACACCAGTTTGATTGTTGACAGACTTTAACCCCCCGAGGACTGGCCAGTTCTCCGGCAGGGGAGACAACAGTGACTGCAAGTCACTGGGCAGACAAGCCACCAGACAACAGCTACCACTGAGGAGCACAATCTATCCCATAGACTCCCCAAACAAAACACTGCAGCCCAGAGAAACATCATCGCCCTTGTTCCTCCTGTGGCGCTGTGTATTTTATTGTCAGTTGATTTGTTTGAGATGTCTTGTTCACTAACATGTCTGCCAACTATCCCATTTATCTTGTGTGTGACACTGAGATTGTGTATTTCTGCCAACAATCCCATTTATTTATTGTCTGACACCGATTCCACTCAATATTTGTGTGCTATTTTCTGCAAATTCTTTGTTTTTTCCCTCTCAACAATGCCTCTAGAATTCTAAACTTTAAAAATTCCATTATCTGGTTGCAAAACAAATATATTTTTATATGCATGTTGTTTAAAAAAAAAAAAATTTTTGGAGAAATATGTTCACATCAGTTCCCACAACTTGTTATAAATTTGGGAGAAATATGTTCACATCAGTTCCCACAACTTGTTATAAATTTGGGAGAAATATGTTCACATCAGTTCCCACAACTTGTTATAAATTTGGGAGAAATATGTTCACATCAGTTCCCACAACTTGTTATAAATTTGGGAGAAATATGTTCACATCAGTTCCCACAACTTGTTATAAATTTGGGAGAAATATGTTCACATCATTTCCCACAACTTGTTATAAATTTGGTTCAGGTACTAATATTTAACAATTGTAGATTTAGAAATTAACATTTAAATTGTTTTTCAAGAAATGTTTCATCATACATTTTCTAGAACTAATATTTTCTCAGAGTAATTCTAGGCCTCATATTTAAGCAGTTAGATATAGGCCTATAGACCTCATTAATAACTGACCGGTTTCACCAGTTCTATATAGATCCCTCATTCGGTCAGTTAGATATAGACCCCACATTTGACCAGTTAGATATAAACCCCCTCATTTGACCGGTTATAAAAAGACCCCACATTTAACCAGTTACATATAAACCCCACATTTGACACATTAAAGATCCCACATTTGGCAGATTAGATATAGACCCCACATATGGCCGGTTCGATAAAGATCCCACATATGGCTGTTTCAATAAAGATCCCACCAATGGCCCGTTCGATAAAGATTCCCCATTGTTGCCAGTTCCATTAAGGTCTGACATATGGACCGGTTTGATAAAGAACCCACATATGGCCGGTTCGATAAAGATCCCACACATGGCCGGATTGATAAAGATACCACATTTAACCATGTATCTGATGTGAACTTCAATGTCCAAGATGAGTGGCCTCGAGTGACCATTACAGTTGATATTAGAGACATTACAGTTGATATTAGAGACATTACAGTTGATATTAGAGACATTACAGTTGATATTAGAGACATTACAGTTGCTATTAGAGACATTACAGTTGATATTAGAGACATTACAGTTGATATTAGAGACATTACAGTTGATATTAGAGACATTACAGTTGATATTAGAGACATTACAGTTGATATTAGAGACATTACAGTTGATATTAGAGACATTACAGTTGATATTAGAGACATTACAGCTGATATTAGAGACATTACAGTTGATATTAGAGACATTACAGTTGATATTAGAGACATTATAGTTGATATTAGAGACATTATAGTTGATATTAGAGACATTACAGTAGCTATTAGAGACATAACAGTTGAAATTAGAGACATTACAGTTGATATTAGAGACATTTATGTTGTTGTAACTTAGCAGTGTTGTGAAGACAACGTGAGTACAACTGTGACCATTATTGTAAATTGTTTGTCCTATTTTATATGGACATAAAAGGTAAATTGCTGTTGTGTAGTAGACAGTTACTTTGCATCATTTGAAAGCATGTTTGTTCCTGGTGTTTTGATTGTTTGAAAAATTATTTAAATTTTGCTTGGTGGGCTCATTAAAAAGTATATGTGGTCAATTTCTCACCTAGATGTGTGAAAGTTGATGAATTAGTGTGTGGCATCCATATCTCGCGCAGCTGTGTGGAAGTTGATGAATTAGTGTGTGGCATCCATATCTCGCCCAGCTGTGTGGAAGTTGATGAATTATTGTGTGGCATCCATATCTCGCCCAGCTGTGTGGAAGTTGATGAATTATTGTGTGGCATCCATATCTCGCCCAGCTGTGTGGAAGTTGATGAATTAGTGTGTGGCATCCATATCTCGCGCAGCTGTGTGGAAGTTGATGAATTAGTGTGTGGCATCCATATCTCGCCCAGCTGTGTGGAAGTTGATGAAATTAGTGTGTGGCATCCATATCTCGCCCAGCTGTGTGGAAGTTGATGAATTAGTGTGTGGCATCCATATCTCGCGCAGCTGTGTGGAAGTTGATGAATTAGTGTGTGGCATCCATATCTCGCGCAGCTGTGTGGAAGTTGATGAATTAGTGTGTGGCATCCATATCTCGCCCAGCTGTGTGGAAGTTGATGAATTAGTGTGTGGCATCCATATCTCGCCCAGCTGTGTGGAAGTTGATGAATTAGTGTGTGGCATCCATATCTCGCCCAGCTGTGTGGAAGTTGATGAATTAGTGTGTGGCATCCATATCTCGCCCAGCTGTGTGGAAGTTGATGAATTAGTGTGTGGCATCCATATCTCGCCCAGCTGTGTGGAAGTTGATGAATTAGTGTGTGGCATCCATATCTCGCCCCAGCTGTGTGGAAGTTGATGAATTAGTGTGTGGCATCCATATCTCGCCCAGCTGTGTGGAAGTTGATGAATTAGTGTGTGGCATCCATATCTCGCCCAGCTGTGTGGAAGTTGATGAATTAGTGTGTGGCATCCATATCTCGCCCAGCTGTGTGGAAGTTGATGAATTAGTGTGTGGCATCCATATCTCGCCCAGCTGTGTGGAAGTTGATGAATTAGTGTGTGGCATCCATATCTCGCCCAGCTGTGTGGAAGTTGATAAATTAGTGTGTGGCATCCATATCTCGCCCAGCTGTGTGGAAGTTGATGAATTATTGTGTGAGACATCTCAGTTTATTATTATGTCTCATGCTTGCTGTCAGTAGTGGTCAAACAAAGCAGATCTGATTATGATAGTGGTGTGTTTGATGTCAATAGTGGTCAAACAAAGCAGATCTGATTATGATAGTGGTGTGTTTGATGTCAATAGTGGTCAAACAAAGCAGATCTGATTATGGTAGTGGTGTGTTTGATGTCAATAGTGGTCAAACAAAGCAGATCTGATTATGGTAGTGGTGTGTTTGATGTCAGTAGTGGTCAAACAAAGCAGATCTGATTATGGTAGTGGTGTGTTTGATGTCAATAGTGGTCAAACAAAGCAGATCTGATTATGATAGTGGTGTGCTTGCTGTCAGTAGTGGTCAAACAAAGCAAATCTGATTATGATAGTAGTGTGTTTGATGTCAGTAGTGGTCAAACAAAGCAGATCTGATTATGATAGTGGTGTGTTTGATGTCAATAGTGGTCAAACAAAGCAGATCTGATTATGGTAGTGGTGTGTTTGATGTCAGTAGTGGTCAAACAAAGCAGATCTGATTATGGTAGTGGTGTGTTTGATGTCAATAGTGGTCAAACAAAGCAGATCTGATTATGATAGTGGTGTGCTTGCTGTCAGTAGTGGTCAAACAAAGCAAATCTGATTATGATAGTAGTGTGTTTGATGTCAGTAGTGGTCAAACAAAGCAGATCTGATTATGGTAGTGGTGTGTTTGATGTCAATAGTGGTCAAACAAAGCAGATCTGATTATGGTAGTGGTGTGTTTGATGTCAATAGTGGTCAAACAAAGCAGATCTGATTATGATAGTGGTGTGCTTGCTGTCAGTAGTGGTCAAACAAAGCAAATCTGATTATGATAGTAGTGTGTTTGATGTCAGTAGTGGTCAAACAAAGCAGATCTGATTATGGTAGTGGTGTGTTTGATGTCAATAGTGGTCAAACAAAGCAGATCTGATTATGATAGTGGTGTGCTTGCTGTCAGTAGTGGTCAAACAAAGCAAATCTGATTATGATAGTGGTGTGTTTGATGTCAGTAGTGGTCAAACAAAGCAGATCTGATTATGATAGTGGTGTGTTTGATGTCAGTAGTGGTCAAACAAAGCAGATCTGATTATGATAGTGGTGTGTTTGATGTCAGTAGTGGTCAAACAAAGCAGATCTGATTATGATAGTGGTGTGTTTGATGTCAGTAGTGGTCAAACAAAGCAGATCTGATTATGATAGTGGTGTGTTTGATGTCAGTAGTGGTCAAACAAAGCAGATCTGATTATGATAGTGGTGTGTTTGATGTCAGTAGTGGTCAAACAAAGCAGATATGATTATGATAGTGGTGTGTTTGATGTCAGTAGTGGTCAAACAAAGCAGATCTGATTATGATAGTGGTGTGTTTGATGTCAGTAGTGGTCAAACAAAGCAGATCTGATTATGATAGTAGTGTGTTTTGATGTCAGTAGTGGTCAACAAAGCAGATCTGATTATGATAGTGGTGTGTTTGATGTCAGTAGTGGTCAAACAAAGCAGATATGATTATGATAGTGGTGTGTTTGATGTCAGTAGTGGTCAAACAAAGCAGATCTGATTATGATAGTAGTGTGTTTGATGTCAGTAGTGGTCAAACAAAGCAGATCTGATTATGATAGTGGTGTGTTTGATGTCAGTAGTGGTCAAACAAAGCAGATATGATTATGATAGTGGTGTGTTTGATGTCAGTAGTGGTCAAACAAAGCAGATCTGATTATGGTAGTGGTGTGTTTGATGTCAGTAGTGGTCAAACAAAGCAGATCTGATTATGGTAGTGGTGTGTTTGATGTCAATAGTGGTCAAACAAAGCAGATATGATTATGATAGTAGTGTGTTTGATGTCAGTAGTGGTAGAACAAAGCAGATCTAATTATGATAGTGGTGTGTTTGATGTCAATAGTGGTAGAACAAAGCAGATCTAATTATGATAGTAGTGTGTTTGATGTCAATAGTGATAAAACAAAGCAGATCTGATTATGATAGTGGTGTGTTTGATGTCAATAGTGGTAGAACAAAGATTTGATTATGATATTGGTGTGTTTGATGTCAATAGTGGTAGAACAAAGATATGATTATGATAGTGGTGTGTTTGATGTCAATAGTAATAGAACAAAGATTTGATTATGATAATGGTGTGTTTGATGTCAATAGTGGTAGAACAAAGCAGATCTGATTATGATAGTGGTGTGTTTGATGTCAATAGTGGTAGAACAAAGTTCTGATTATGGTAGTGGTGTGTTTGATGTAAATAGTGGTAGAACAAAGCAGATCTGATTATGCTAGTGGTGTGGTTGATGTAAATAGTGGTAGAACAAAGCAGATCTGATTATGATAGTGGTGTGGTTGATGTAAATAGTGGTAGAACAAAGCAGATCTGATTATGATAGTGGTGTGTTTGATGTAAATAGTGGTAGAACAAAGCAGATCTGATTATGATAGTGATGTGTTTGATGTAAATAGTGGTAGAACAAAGATTTGATTATGATATTGGTGTGTTTGATGTCAATAGTTGTAGAACAAAGATTTGATTATGATAGTGGTGTGTTTCATGTAAATAGTGGTAGATCAAAGATTTCATTATGATATTGGTGTGTTTGATGTAAATAGTGGTAGAACAAAGATTTGATTATGATAGTGGAGTGAATGAGCCTGGCTATTAATCGCAACAGACTCACTAACGATGTTTGACAGAGAAATCCAGTTCTCACATTGCATTTGCATTTAGAAAGTCCAGACTTGGGTCTATTGTTGAAGATTGTATATAAATGAATGTAGTGTTAGGCCTGTCATGTCAGATCTTGGTCTATGTGGCAAGTCTAGTAGAGTGTGGCAGTGTACCTGGCTAGTGTGTGCTAGAGCATATAGCTGTATCTATTTTGCTTGTACATATCTATATTATATACAGATAGTGTGGAATAAAATGCTAAAATTTTCTTGGATTTTCAAAAAGTTTTTGACTTTGACTTTTTCCTTGCTTGTTGATGTGTGCATTTAACCCAGCTATCACTAACCCAATAACATGATGCTGCTCTGGCCAGCATGACTGTCTGCTCAATTGTTCAAATTCTGCTACACATGATAGGTTTATGTTTCCAGCTTCACAAATTGCAAACTTTAGTTCAGTACAGAAATCACACAGATGTTAACCAGGCATTCAGAAAGAACAGACCTAGTGGATCGTTACAGTTGTTCATTGTATAGACCAAGTTAAACTATTACCATTATTCATTGCATGGACCAGGTTAAATCTTTACACTCATTCATTAGATAGACCAAGTTAAACTATTAGTTATTCATTAGACAGACCAAGTTAAACCTTTACAATTATTCATTATGTAGACAAAGTTGAACCATTAAAGTTATTCATTGTGCAGAACAAGGTAAACCCTTACAATTATTCATTATATAGAACAAGCTAAACCATTACAGTTATTCCTTATATAGAACAAGCTAAACCATTACAGTTATTCCTTATATAGAACAAGCTAAACCATTACAGTTATTCATTATATAGAACAAGTTAGACTGTTACAATTATTCATTAAATAGACCAAGTTAAACCATTACAATTATTCATTGTATAGACGAAGTTAAAAACTAGATTATACTGTTGGGTCTCAGTGTGTCATACAAGAGTTCACAAACAGTGGACAGGACTCCACTCTGAAGTTAACTATTACATGATTGAAATAGACACCAGACAGGACTTCACTCTGATTATATAAGAGACACACAAACTAGAAACTGATTATATAAGGACACCCAGACATGGGTCTCAGTGTGTCATACAAGAGTTCACAAACAGTGGACAGGACTTCACTCTGATTATATAAGAGACACCCAAACATAGACAGGACTTCACTCTGATTATATAAGAGACACCCAAACATAGACAGGACTTCACTCTGATTATATAAGAGACACACAAACATAGACAGGACTTCACTCTGATTATATAAGAGACACCCAAACATAGACAGGACTTCACTCTGATTATATAAGAGACACACAAACATAGACAGGACTTCACTCTGATTATATAGGAGACACACAAACATAGACAGGACTTCACTCTGATTATATAAGAGACACCCAAACATAGACAGGACTTCACTATGATTATATAAGAGACACCCAAACATAGACAGGACTTCACTCTGATTATATAAGAGACACCCAAACATAGACAGGACTTCACTCTCTGATTATATATAAAGACACACTGATTATATAAGAGAACAAACATAGACAGGACTTCTTCTTCTTCAAACATAGACACTTCCTCTATTACTGCTTCACTTCCTCTTTTACCGCTGGGTGTCGAGGGAGATATAAGGTTCTGTTTCTAGCTCTTCTGGCCGCCTCGACCATAGGCACATCGTGCTGTTGTAGAGTTTCTCTGATGTTATCCTTCCATATTGTTCTTGGTCTACCTCGTGCTCTACGTCCTTCTTCTCTTTCCATGTATGCTTTGTATGGTATGGTGTCACAAGGCATTCTCTCTAAGTGGGCAAACCATTTCACTTGCTGTCTTTGTATGTAATCCAGAATTGGTTTCTGTGCCGACTTTTTCTCTTATGATCTCATTCCTGATCTTATCTCTTATGGTCACTCCTACAGCCCTTCTCAGACATCTCATTTCCATGGTTACTAATTTTCTTTTATGGTTTGTTGTGAGTGACCATGTCTGGCACTGGTAGCACAGAGTTGGAATAAATATGCTTTGAATAAGATGTCTCTTTGTGCTGATTGGGATTGTCTTATGCGGTAAGAGGGGGGCTAGCTGTCCCAATACTTGGTTTGCTTTACTGCATCTAATGTTAATTTCTTTATCCAATTTCCCATCTTCGGTAAATGTAGTTCCCAGATATTTAAACTCAGATGCCTGTTTAATGCCTTTGCACTCTATTGCTGTTTAGATCTGTCTTCTTTTTTCCTATTGACATTACTTCTGTCTTTTCAGTGTTGATTCTCATATTATTTGTTTTACATTCTTCATTCATGGGTGTTAGATGTTGTTGCAATTTCATGGCTGTATCTGCTATCAAGGCCTGGTCATCTGCAAAGAGTAATTCGTTGATCTTACTAACATTTTCATTCATGGGCTTGGCATTCTTACATATACTGTCCATGTAGGTGATAAACAGCAGTGGTAATAAGACACACCCCTGTCTTACTCCAGATGTTACTGTGAATGGATGAGATGTTCCCTGATTTATTCTAACTACACTTCTACAATCCCTGTATAAACTTTTGCACACTTCAATGAGGTGTTCGCTTACTCCATATCTTGTCATTACTTTCCATAATAATTGTCTGCCGACTCTTGTCAAATGCCTTCTCCTGGTCTACGAATGCCACAAATAAAATCTTATTGTATTCAATGTTCTTTTCTATTAACTGTTTAAGTGTGAAGATTGCATCTGTGCAGCTTCTATTTCTCCTAAATCCCATCTGTTCTTCTGCCAGCTGTGGTTCTATCACTGGTCTCAGTCTTGTTTCTATTATCTTGGCATACATTTTGCCAACATGGCTTAAAAGAGAGATGCCTCGGTATTGACCGCATTCTCGTTTGCTTCCTTTGTTCTTCCACAATGGTATAACTATTGCATGTTGCCAATCAATCGGGGCAGTTTGTTGTACCATACCCATGCTGCATTAAATATTCTGTGAAGCCATCTGATGCTGCTTTCACCTGCTGTTTGAATTATTTCTGTTGGTAATCTATCAGCTCCTGGTGCTTTATATTTGGGAGACTGCTTAATGACTTTTTCTATTTCATCCATTAGTATGTGTGGTTCTAACACTGTTGCTCTGTGCTCTTCAGCTGTTCTTCCCTGATGGTCTCCTAGAGGATTAAAGAGCTCATTGAAGTATTCCCTCCATCTTTCTGCTATCTCGGGTGGATCTATCAATGGCCTTCCTGTCTTATCATTAATTATTTCAGTGGGGTTGTAGCTCTCATCTCTTTTCCGCATATTTTTAACTACTTTGAAAAATTTTCTGCTGGTTGTTTTCTCATTTTCTGCTAGTGACTCACCGAAACGTTCCCAGGATGCTTGTTTTGCTTTCTTGACACTCCTATTGGTTTCTCTCCTTTGCAGTCTATAGTTTATATAATCTTCTTCTTTCTTTGATTTTATCCATTGTTTACATAAGTCCTTTTTCTTTTTAATTGCGTCTTTTACTTCTTTGCACCGCCATGGTGAATATTTGTTATTTCCCCGTCTGTTTCCACTCTTTCGTTTTCCACATAATTCTTCTGCAATACTAAGCATAGTGTTTTTATATTTACTCCTTTCTTCCTCAATATTGCCAACTACATGTGGAAGTTGTTTGAATGCTGTCTCTACTTTCTGTTGTAACTGTTCTTTTACTCTTTCCTGTTTCAGATTTGCTATCTTGATGAGAGCCTTGTTTTTGGTTAATTTCTTTTTGTGTTTCTTTAATGTAAGATGTTTTGCTGTTAACACAACTATTTTTTGGTCAGTGTCACATAGACCATTAGGGATTGCTCTTGAATCAAGAATTCTCCTTCTTCCTTGAACTCTGGTAAGTATAAAGTCAATCTGGCTCTTGATGGAGACATCATTCCATTTGTACCAAGTGTAAAGTTGTGAATCTCTATGGTCAAAGAATGTGTTCGTAATAAAAAGATTGTGCTGACTGCATCGATAGACATGACTTCACTCTCATTATATAAGAGACACCCAAACATAGGACTTCACTCTGATTATATAAGAGACACCCAAACATAGGACTTCACTCTGATTATATAAGAGACACACAAACATAGGACTTCACTCCGATTATATAAGAGACACCCAAACATAGGACTTCACTCTGATTATATAAGAGACACCCAAACATAGGACTTCACTCTGATTATATAAGAGACACCCAAACATAGGACTTCACTCTGATTATATAGGAGACACACAAACCTAGACAGGACTTCACTCTGATTATATAAGAGACACCCAAACATAGACAGGACTTCACTCTGATTATATAAGTGACACCCAAACATAGACAGGACCTCACTCTGATTATATAAGAGACACCCAAATATAGACAGGACTTCACTCTGACTATACAAGAGACACACAAACATAGACAGGACTTCACTCTGATTATATAAGAGTCACACAAACATAGGACCTCAGTCTGATTATATCAGTTACACAGGCCATAAAAATTCTCCAATGGGCATGTTCTATTAGCTGTTGTGGCCTGCAAAGGACTATGCTCTAATACTGAATACTAGAAATGACCTTAATAATCTTTGTGACGAGACCTCTGATCAACTGCTCCATTATTTTCCATGTTTATAATGAATCTTCCACACCTGGATTCATGTCCACCACTGGTCAGGCTGTAACAAATCTTCCACACCTGGATTCATGTCCACCATTAGTCAGGCTGTAACAAATCTTCCACACCTGGATTCATGTCCACCATTAGTCAGGCTGTAACAAATCTTCCACACCTGGATTCATGTCCACCATTAGTCAGGCTGTAACAAATCTTCCACCACTGGTCAGGCTATAACAAATCTTCCATGCCTGGATTCATGTCCACCCCTGGTCAGGCTGTAACAAATCTTCCACACCTGGATTCATGTCCACCATTAGTCAGGCTGTAACAAATCTTCTATGCCTGGATTCATGTCCACCACTGGTCAGGTTGTAACAAATCTTCCACCACTGGTCAGGTTGTAACAAATCTTCCACACCTGGATTCATGTCCACCACTGGTCAGGTTGTAACAAATCTTCTATGCCTGGATTCATGTCCACCACTGGTCAGGCTGTAACAAATCTTCCACGCCTGGATTCATGTCCACCACTGGTCAGGTTGTAACAAATCTTCCACGCCTGGATTCATGTCCACCACTGGTCAGGCTGTAACAAATCTTCTACACCTGGATTCATGTCCACCATTAGTCAGGCTGTAACAAATCTTCCATGGCTGGATTCATGTCCACCACTGGTCAGGCTGGAGACTGACCACATTTCAAAGCCCCTGCAGCTCCCTCGGATGATCAGTGACCACTGAACCAGCGACAACACAGGCAGTTACAACAAGTGTGTCAGTGACTGATATCACGAGACAGATTTTAGTATTGGGTTACTGAACTGAGGTTGTTGAATACACAGGGACATGAGGAGGGTAACTGACACCCTCAAACATTGGCTAGATTTGCAACATGCACTTTCTGTTGGCTGGATTATTGGTATTGCTATCTATATATATTACATAACATACCTACTGGCACTGGTCATATCTTTTATATAACACCATAACTTGTTTTTTAACAACACCAACATATGTCTGTATTAATACCAGTCGACTTGATATATGTTACACAACACCGACATACGGCTGTATTAATACCAGTTGACTTTATATATTTTACACAACACCGACATACGGCTGTATTAATACCAGTTTAATTGATATATTTTACACAGCACCAACATACAGCTGTATTAATACCAGTTGACTTAATATATTTTCTACAACACCAACATATGGCTGTATTAACACCAGTTGACTTAATATATTTTTTACAACACCAACATATGGCTGTATTAATACCAGTTTAATTGATATATTTTACACAACACCGACATATGGCTTTATTAATACCAGTTGACTTAATATATTTTTTACAACACCAACATATGGCTGTATTAATACCAGTTTAATTGATATATTTTACACAACACCGACATATGGCTTTATTAATACCAGTTGACTTAATATATTTTTTACAACACCAACATACGGCTGTATTAATACCAGTTGACTTGATATATTTTACACAAAGCCAGTAGCTTCCTTATCTCCATACTACCATCTGTGTGCCTTTTTTTTTTTACCCTTCCTTTTACATCTGCCACCCACAGTTAGACCAGAGATGGATGTCTCATGTGTAATTGTGTCTACTGGTCCTGTTCTCACATGTGTTCAATGTTCTACTACTGCACAACAGGCTTACATATATCCAGGAATATCTTGCAGACAGTTAGCGAAGGTTGGTGGAAACATTGTTTAACTAATGCAAGAAACAAATGGTTTGCCAGAAAAACCCATCTCCAAATAACCAGATGACTGTCTGGGCACACTGTCCATACATCAAGTGGAAGTACATCATGTGGAAGTACATCATGTGGAAGTACATCATGTGGAAGTACATCTTGTGGAAGTACATCTAGTGGAAGTACATCATGTGGAAGTACATCATGTGGAAGTACATCATGTGGAAGTACATCATGTGGAAGTACATCTAGTGGAAGTACATCTAGTGGAAGTACATCATGTGGAAGTACATCTAGTGGAAGTACATCATGTGGAAGTACATCATGTGGAAGTACATCTAGTGGAAGTACATCTAGTGGAAGTACATCATGTGGAAGTACATCTAGTGGAAGTACATCATGTGGAAGTACATCAAGTGGAAGTACATCATGTGGAAGTACATCAAGTGGAAGTACATCATGTGGAAGTACATCATGTGGAAGTACATCATGTGGAAGTACATCAAGTGGAAGTACATCATGTGGAAGTACATCAAGTGGAAGTACATCATGTGGAAGTACATCATGTGGAAGTACATCATGTGGAAGTACATCTAGTGGAAGTACATCATGTGGAAGTACATCATGTGGAAGTACATCATGTGGAAGTACATCATGTGGAAGTACATCATGTGGAAGTACATCATGTGGAAGTACATCATGTGGAAGTACATCATGTGGAAGTACATCTAGTGGAAGTACATCATGTGGAAGTACATCATGTGGAAGTACATCATGTGGAAGTACATCATGTGGAAGTACATCATGTGGAAGTACATCATGTGGAAGTACATCTAGTGGAAGTACATCTAGTGGAAGTACATCATGTGGAAGTACATCATGTGGAAGTACATCTAGTGGAAGTACATCTAGTGGAAGTACATCATGTGGAAGTACATCATGTGGAAGTACATCTAGTGGAAGTACATCTAGTGGAAGTACATCATGTGGAAGTACATCATGTGGAAGTACATCTAGTGGAAGTACATCATGTGGAAGTACATCATGTGGAAGTACATCATGTGGAAGTACATCATGTGGAAGTACATTATGTGGAAGTACATCATAGAAATGCACAGGTCACTTAGTAGAACCAAGACAGCAGTGGTCCGCTGCTTCACCCAGTAATGGTTGTGGATCTAACTGCTGTGTCCATTGACAGCCAGGCTGTGATTGTTGTGGATCTAACTGCTGTTTCCATTGACAGCCAGGTTGTTAAGGCTGTGGATCTAACTGCTGTGTCTATTGACAGCCAGGCTGTGAAGGTTGTGGATCTAACTGCTGTGTCCATTGACAGCCAGGCTGTGAAGGTTGTGGATCTAACTGCTGTTTCCATTGACAGCCAGGCTGTGATTGTTGTGGATCTAACTGCTGTTTCCATTGACAGCCAGGCTGTGATTGTTGTGGATCTAACTGCTGTGTCCATTGACAGCCAGGCTGTGAAGGTTGTGGATCGAACTGCTGTGTCCATTGACAGCCAAGCTGTAATAGTTGTGGATCTAACTGCTGTGTCCATTGACAGCCAGGCTGTAAAGGTTGTGAATCTAACTGTTGTGTCTATTGACAGCCAGGCTGTGAAGGTTGTGAATCTAACTGCTGTGTCTATTGACAGCCAGGCTGTGAAGGTTGTGGATCTAACTGCTGTGTCTATTGACAGCCAGGCTGTGGATCTAACTGCTGTGTCCATTGACAGCCAAGCTGTGAAGGTTGTGGATCTAACTGCTGTGTCTATTGACAGCCAGGCTGTGAAGGTTGTGAATCTTACTGCTGTGTCCACTGACAGCCAGGCTGTGAAGGTTGTGGATCTAACTGCTGTGTCCATTGACAGCCAGGCTGTAATAGTTGTGGATCTAACTGCTGTGTCTATTGACAGCCAGGCTGTGATTGTTGTGGATCTAACTGCTGTGTCCATTGACAGCCAGGCTGTGAAGGTTGTGGATCTAACTGTTGTGTCTATTGACAGCCAGGCTGTGAAGGCTGCGAATCTAACTGTTGTGTCTATTGACAGCCAGGCTGTGAAGGTTGTGGATCTAACTGTTGTGTCCATTGACAGCCAGGCCGTGAAGGTTGTGGATCTAACTGTTGTGTCCATTGACAGCCAGGCCGTGAAGGTTGTGGATCTAACTGCTGTGTCCATTGACAGCCAGGCTGTGATTGTTGTGGATCTAACTGCTGTGTCTATTGACAGCCAGGCTGTGAAGGTTGTGGATCTAACTGCTGTGTCCATTGACAGCCAGGCTGTAATTGTTGTGGATCTAACTGTTGTGTCCATTGACAGCCAGGCTGTGAAGGTTGTGGATCTAACTGCTGTGTCCATTGACAGCCAGGATGTGAAGGTTGTGGATCTAACTGCTGTTTCCATTGACAGCCAAGCTGTAATAGTTGTGGATCTAACTGCTGTGTCTATTGACAGCCAGGCTGTGAAGGTTGTGGATCTAACTGCTGTGTCCATTGACAGCCAAGCTGTGAAGGTTGTGGATCTAACTGCTGTGTCCATTGACAGCCAGGCTGTGATAGTTGTGGATCTAACTGCTGTGTCTATTGACAGCCAGGCTGTGATAGTTGTGGATCTAACTGCTGTGTCTATTGACAGCCAGGCTGTGATAGTTGTGGATCTAACTGCTGTGTCCATTGACAGCCAGGCTGTGATAGTTGTGGATCTAACTGCTGTGTCTATTGACAGCCAAGCTGTGAAGGTTGTGAATCTAACTGTTGTGTCTATTGACAGCCAGGCTGTGAAGGTTGTGAATCTAACTGCTGTGTCTATTGACAGCCAGGCTGTGATAGTTGTGGATCTAACTGCTGTGTCCATTGACAGCCAGGCTGTGATAGTTGTGGATCTAACTGCTGTGTCTATTGACAGCCAGGATGTAATAGTTGTGGATCTAACTGCTGTGTCTATTGACAGCCAGGCTGTGATTGTTGCATAATAATTGTTTACCTCCACCAGCCCAGACAAATACTGGTCTGTTTGATTTCACTTAACCTGTACAGACAGACACTACAGAACAGAGCAGAATGGATGGAAAAGAGCAAGTATGGGAAACCTGATAGCACTGAAGTTGAAACCTCGACTAAGACAGAAACTAGTCTTTTTGATGTCACTCTACCTGAACAGACACTAGTCTGTTAGATTTCACTCCACCTGCACACAGACACTAGTTTATTTGAATTTTTTCTACCTGTACACAGACACGAGTCTATTTGATTTCACTGTACATGCACATACACGAAGTCTATTTGATTTAACTATACCTGCACACAGACACTAGTCTATTTGATTTCACTCTGCCTGCACACAGAAACTAGACTATTTCATTTCACTCCACCTGCACACAGACACTAGTTTATTTGAATTTTTTCTACCTGCACACAGACACTAGTCTATTTGATTTAACTATACCTGCACACAGACACTAGTCTATTTGATTTAACTATACCTGCACACAGACACTAGTCTATTTGATTTAACTATACCTGCACACAGACACTAGTCTATTTGATTTAACTATATCTGCACACAGACACTAGTCTATTTGATTTAACTATACCTGCACACAGACACTAGTCTATTTGATTTCACTCTACATGGGCACAGAAGCTAGTCTGTTATTTCACTGTGCATGCACAAACACTAGTCTATTTGATTTAGCTCTATATGCACAGACACTAGTCTTACACTGCTGAAGGGAGCAAGTATAGAGAAACCCAATTGCATGAAGTTAAAACCTCAACTAAGACTAAGGCAGACACCAACGAGTCTATTTGATTTCACTCTACATGCACAGACACCAATGAGTCTGTTTGATTTCACTCTACATGAATAGACAGACACCAATGAGTCTGTTTGATTTCACTCTACATGAATAGACAGACACCAATGAGTCTGTTTGATTTCACTCTACATGAATAGACAGACACTAGTCTTTTTGATTTCACTCTACATGAATAGACAGACACTAGTCTATTTGATTTCACTCTACATGAATAGACAGACACAAGTCTAGTCTGATTTCACTCTACATGCACAGACACCAACGAGTCTATTTGATTTCACTCTACATGCACAGACACCAACGAGTCTATTTGATTTCACTCATGAATAGACAGACATTAGTCTATTTGATTTCACTCTGCATGAATAGACAGACATTAGTCTATTTGATTTTACTCTACCTGGACAGACATCCAGAAATATTTTCTGTAAATATTTATTTCTGCTCTATTTACTTTCACATCACTTTTCTGTATCCCTCTAATGAAATTGAAAGTCTGTCTATATAATTGAAAGTCTGTCTATATAATTGAAAGTCTATATTATTGGAAATTTGTCTATACAAATTTTGGTTTATTTAGGTGGAAGTTGGTAGATGGTTTCTCACAAAACTGGAGACTTATTTACTATTAGTGGAATAGTATAAAATCATATCTATAGGACTGTCCAAGGAAGCTGCATCAATAGCATGAATCCTGAAAACATCTGTAAGTGGCTTCATTCTGATAATAGTTCTGGAAACAAGTGTGTGTAGCTTTTTTCTGGCATAAATCCTGAAAACTCACTCATGTGGCTCCACCCTGTTCCTTGAATCCTTATTAGAGGTGTAATGTTAAAGGTATAATGTTAGAGGTATCTTGGGTGGGACTGTTTTACCATGGCACAATTTGATGCAAGCACATGTTTCTGCCACTACACTGCTCTCATTAATGACATGATCCAATTGCCGAGACTGATATCAAGTGCCACTACACTGCTCTCATTAATGACATGATCCAAGACTGATATCAAGTGCCACTACACTGCTCTCATTAATGACATGATCCAATTGCCGAGACTGATATCAAGTGCCACTACACTGCTCTCATTAATGACATGATCCAAGACTGATATCAAGTGCCACTACACTGCTCTCATTAATGACATGATCCAATTGCCGAGACTGATATCAAGTGTCACTACTAATGTTCTATGACATCCTCAGTTTACCCCAAGACTCCACTGCCACCGACCCACTGAGGGAACCCCTGGTCAACAAGTTCTCAGAGTGCACCAAAATGTGACAACACTGAATTAATGCCCCAAAGTTCTCAGAATGAACAAAAATGTGACAACAACACTGAATTAATGCCCCAAAGTTCTCAGAATGAACAAAAATGTGACAACAACACTGAATTAATGCCCCAAAGTTCTCAGAATGAACCAAAATGTGACTACAACACTGAATCAATTCCACAAAGTTCTCAGAGTGCACCAAAATGTGACAGTACTGAATTAGTGACAAGTTTTCAGAGGGCATCAAAATGTGACAACAACACTGAAATAGTGACAAGTTCTCAGAGGGCACCAAATGTGACAATAACATTGAATTAGTAACAAGTTCTCCCAATGCACCAAAATGTGACAACAACACTGAATTAGTAACAAGTTCTCAGAGGGCACCAAATGTGACAACAACACTGAATTAGTAACAAGTTCTCAGAGGGCACCAAATGTGACAACATCATTGAATTAGTAACAAGTTCTCAGAGGGCACCAAATGTGACAACAACACTGAATAAGTAACAAGTTCTCAGAGGGCACCAAATGTGACAACAACACTGAATTAGTGGCAAGTTCTCAGAGGGCACCAAATGTGACAACAACACTGAATTAGTAACAAGTTCTCAGAGGGCACCAAATGTGACAACAACACTGAATTAGTAACAAGTTCTCAGAGGGCACCAAATGTGACAACAACACTGAATTAGTAACACATTCTAAGAGGGCACCAAATGTGACAACAACACTGAATTAGTAACAAGTTCTCAGACGGCATCACAAGGTGACAACAACACTGAATTAGTAACAAGTTCTCCCAATGCACCAAAATCTGACTACAACACTGAATGAATGCCCCAAAGTTCTCAGAATGAACCAAAATCTGACTACAACACTGAATTAGTAATAAGTTCTCCTAATGCACCAAAATCTGACTACAACACTGAATTAGTAATAAGTTCTCCTAATGCACCAAAATCTGACTACACTGAATGAATGCCCCAAAGTTCTCCCAATGCAGCAAAATCTGACAACACTGAATGAATGCCCCAAAGTTCTCAGAATGAACCAAAATCTGACTACAACATTGAAACAATGCCAGCAACTTCTGACAGTTCCATCTTTCAAATTCACTGGCAAGAAAAGTTACATGGGATATGAGTCAGACGTTGACCATCGACACAGTGGCAAGTCTTTGGCTCTATTTGTGGTCAGAAAAACTAAAGAAACTGTATTCAAAAATGTTATAAATTGCCAAAAGTTACTTCAGTATACTGTGGAAGTGTAATCAGTTGTCAGCAGTAAAATGGAAACAGCACAGCGTTGACTTATCAACAATAAACAGATCAAATATGGGTGCTGTGACTTTCACATATACGACCTTGGGAATTGTTTGACTATTTATTTATCCACTGACATTTGTTTGATGAATCTGAGGTACTGTAGAATATCTTGTATACAGTTAGTACTAGTACTGTGCCAATGATCTGTTTAACATTATACTACAACTGTAAGCAGCATTCTGTAGACCACGTCAGCCATTGAGGTGCGATTGTCTGCACTAACATGTCTGCTGCAAGCACCATGTGGCACTGGCCTTATAAAGGCCAGGTACTCAACGAATGTATGTGTGACCTATTTATTCGTGTAATAGTTCTGTATATGACTTATCGCACAAGCAGACGATGGCATAGGACATTTCCTAGAGTCAACATTGCTGCCAACTTAGGACCAAGCTAATGTACATACATACCATCTACAGCTAGTCTGGTGACATAGATCCCTGTCTGCTGACACAGATCCCTGTCTAGTGACACAGATCCCTGTCTGGTGACACAGATCCCTGTCTGGCTGACACAGATCCCTGTCTGGTGACACAGATCCCTGTCAGGCTGACAAAGATCAGATCCCTGTCTGGTGACACAGATCCCTGTCTGGCTGGCATGTTAAACTGAGATCAGTGTGCCATATCAGCCTATTTCTACAATTCTGCTGCTAACTGGCTTTTTCTGCTGCTTGTCTAACGTTTGATACAGTTCTGTACTAGCCCACACAGATTAACCTGTCCAGGCTGCTGCAGACTCACTAAGGGAGGCCAGCTGTTTTAGTCAAGTATAGCCCACTTTGAGAAACTGACTTAAATGTTGACTTGTGTACATAAACCACAAAATGTCAGAGTTGACAAGTTGAAAAAAAAAATTTCAAACATAGTAGTAGTGGCCAATCTGACAAGATCAGTCACAGAATGAATGTTGCGGCCAGAAAGCTTTCGGAGGGGGGGGGGGGGGGGGGGGGTCTGAGTTTATGTTACAACCTCTTAAAACAGGAGCCAATGTCATCAAAAACAGTCTGTGGACTTGCACATGACATGTTGCATGGTACAGAGTTCAAGTTTAAATCTTGGACTCACCAATGAACACATGACATGTTGCATGGTACAGAGTTCAAGTTTAAATCTTGGACTCACCAATGAACACATGACATGTTGCATGGTACAGAGTTCAAGTTTAAATCTTGGACTCACCAATGAACACATGACATGTTGCATGGTACAGAGTTCAAGTTTAAATCTTGGACTCACCAATGAACACATGACATGTTGCATAGTACAGAGTTCAAGTTTAAATCTTGGACTCACCAATGAACACATGACATGTTGCATGGTACAGAGTTCAAGTTTAAATCTTGGACTCACCAATGAACACATGACATGTTGCATGGTACAGAGTTCAAGCTTAGATCTTGGACTCACCAATGAACACATGTTGTATGGTACAGAGTTCAAGATTAAGATCCTGGTCTCACCTACAAACACATGACATGTTGCATGGTGCAGAGTTCAAGCTTCAATCCTGGATTCACCAATGAACACATGACATGTTGCATGGTACAGAGTTCAAGTTTAAATCTTGGACTTACCAATGAACACATGACATGTTGCATGGTACAGAGTTCAAGCTAAGATCCTAGAGTCAACAATGAACACATGACATGTTGCATGATACAGAGTTCAAGCTTAGGTCCTGAACTCAGTAGACTATCCTCAGGCTCTAACATAAAACAAACCTCAGGCTCTAACATAAAACAAAGTGCCATATTTCTGAGTAATTTCTCTGCAGTCATGTTTCAATGTTCGCATTTGTTTCATCTGCTGAGAAGGTCGTCGTGCCATAGTGTTCAACTTGTCAGTTGTGTGTATGTTCTTGTACCAGTGTTTTCCAGTTCTTGTCAAACATACTTATGTTATCTGTACAGCTTGCCTGCACTTGAAGCTATTTCATCTGTAGGCATTAGTCTATTGTAAATCTACAAGCAGTCTAGGGCTCCTATCTAAGATGTGGTGTCAGTAGACAAATGACTTGTCTTGTTTGTATATACACGTATTTGCTGCTGATTAGCTGACTGAGATTTTTTACAGCTGCTGCTGTTTTACTACTGTCTCTTTCATGTTAGAATCAGTCTTACAAACAATGTATTGGATGCATGATAAAAAGTTTTATAAAGAATGCAACTGGATGTCTTTTACAAGGAAAGCACTGGACAGTGTATGGATGTCTATCATATTACCAGTGCACAGGAAATGTGTGATATTGAATATTACAATCATGTTTGTGTGAAACAGACTGCTCAGACTATCATGTTTGTGTGAAACAGACTGCTCAGACTATCATGTTTGTGTGAAACAGACTGCTCAGACTATCATGTTTGTGTGAAACAGACTGCTCAGACTATCATGTTTGTGTGAAACAGACTGCTCAAACTATCATAACTAGATGCACACAGGGAGGATTCAGCCAAGTTCAGTTGTGACTGCTCGACTCTGTCCTGCCAGGTGACTGCTCAACTCTGTCCTGCCAGTGACCTCAAGCCTGTCTTAACTAGTTGCTCAAGTGAAAACCCTACAGCTGTATGCTGCGAGTCCCTGTCTCATCCACACAACAACAGTGGAAACACTGTCCCAAGGAACCCCTAAACCTGCTGTTGTGGGGACAAGCTGTGTCACAAGGAACCCCTACACCTGCTGTTGTGGGGACAAGCTGTCCCAAGGGACCCTTAAACCTTCTGTTGTGGGGACAAGCTCTGTCACACGTCCCTGGTTTTTCAGGTAAAGGCACCTACACTGTTGACTATTCAAAGTAGTTGAACTTCTATCTTTCACTATCCTCCCATTCACTTGTGTTGTGTATTGCCACCCAGACAGGACCCCACAAATCACTGAGCTATTTTTACAGATGATAATGTCGCCTGGACGAGCGTTTCCCTGGATGAGGGCCTTTATTTCGGCATCAGCGGCTGTTTGGCTCAATTTTCTACAACATCTACCCATGGTGCTATTATTTCAATGTATTTCGGCAATTTTCTGGTGCTTCTATCCATTCCGCACCAAACATGACATGTTCAAACTTGACTGACAATGTCTTCTGCTTTTGCCATCCAGGACCGCCCCTTACCTTTGTTCACTTACAGGCAGCTGTGCAGAGGCTGTTTGCTTACCTTTGTTCACTTACAGGCAATTTGCTTACCTTTGTTCACTTACAGGCAGCTGTGCAGAGGTTGTTTGCTTACCTCTGTTCACTCACAGGCAGCTGTGCAGAGGCTGTTTGCTTACCTCTGTTCACTCACAGGCAGCTGTGCAGAGGCTGTTTGCTTACCTCTGTTCACTTACAGGCTGTTTGCTTACCTCTGTTCACTCACTGGCTGTTTGCTTACCTCTGTTCACTCACAGGCAGCTGTGCAGAGGCTGTTTGCTTACCTCTGTTCACTCACAGGCTGTTTGCTTACCTCTGTTCACTCACAGGCTGTTTGCTTACCTTTGTTCACTCACATGCTGTTTGCTTACCTTTGTTCACTCACAGGATGTTTGCTTACCTCTGTTCACTCACAGGCAGCCATGCACAGGCTGTTTGCTTACCTTTGTTCACTCACAGGCTGTTTGCTTACCTCTGTTCACTCACAGGCAGCTGTGCAAGGCTGTTTGCTTACCTCTGTTCACTCACAGGCAGCTGTGCACAGGCTGTTTGCTTACCTTTGTTCACTCACAGGCTGTTTGCTTACCTCTGTTCACTCACAGGCAGCTGTGCACAGGCTGTTTGCTTACCTCTGTTCACTCACATGCAGATGTGCAGAGGCTGTTTGCTTACCTCTGTTCACTCACAGGCAGCTGTGCACAGGCTGTTTTATAAAAGCAGCAACACTCGGGTGTCTGGACCATCTTGTGTCTACTGACAAATGTCTGGCAGGTCAATGATGTATCGCATGGCGTGACACCAGCTGTCTCTCACACACCCAGGTATCGGTCTCATGACTCCATGTCGCACTTCCAATTTTCCCAGCTGATGTTATATCCATGCCAGTCCCTGTAATGTTTACATGCTGTGGGTTGGTCTACATGGTACATCTTTCACCAAGAGATCTATCAGAGGCTGATAGTCTAAAGCAGTGAGTGAGTACTGGTGATCCAGTACTGGGGAGTTGCTATAGGCTCTGTACATGAACCTAACACTCAGCTCCGTCCAGTGACTTTGAAAAATAAACACAGCAGATCAACCAGTAAGAGGTGATAACTTTCCCGGTGTTGTACGAGATATCTAAGAGGTTGATTTCAACTGCAGTCAGAACATGTGTGAGAATGCTGCCAGGTGTTATGTGACTGACAGGGTGCACTTTGTGTCTACAGCAGCTAGTGCCATATTAACAGCATGTGTTCTTACAATAAATGAGTATTTGACAACCCTGATCTAGCAGTATGTTCAGTTTCTGTATGCTTGCTGTTTTATCAACACAAGGGCTATTTAACTTGGCAGCCCGCTAAATAACTGGCTCTAAATTCTGCCAGAAACTCTGGTTTTTCATCCAGCTCTGGACTTTTTCCGGAACCTGAGTGGTGTGTGCACATCTGTTTTACAGATGTGATAGATATGCAGATTGTTGGTTTCTTACCTCTCAGGCAGATGCAGTCTAATATCAAAGGAGGCCCCCAATTATCCTACACTTACACGCATGTTGGGGAAGCAGGCACTCTATTCTTGTTTCCCCCCACAACGGGACCCATAACCCACACAGGAAGTCTGCGGATAAGCACCAGTTTATTGCACTCATGATCTTTTTACACTGGGGCTCGCGTCTGTCACAATCGCCATTTTATAAATGATGGCCACTGAGTACAGCCGTGCTCTCACTGCTGAACCACTGGCACTAATTTTTGGCTATCCTCCGACTTATGGTCAGTAAAGATGGTGGCCGCAAAAGATCCTTTCAAACCAGTCACGTGACTTAGTTGCGCACGCTGCTGCTCGCGGGTCCTAGCCATCTAGTTTAGCCCCATTCCACGCTGCGTGAGTGGCGCGGGGGACACGTGGCGGTGGCCCCCGGAAAACCGCAAATTAAGTCACATGACTGGCTCGAAAGGATATTTTGCGGCCGCCATCTTTACCAACCGTTCATCGGAGGATAGCCCATTTTTTTTAACCATTCATTTAGGTATCAAGACAACTCAATGAGGTTATTTATTGAGCAGCCAGCTGCCAAAGTTGTCACGACTGGATGTTCATGTCCCAAAGGTGTCACGACTGGATGTTTATGTGCCAAAGTTGTCACTACTGCCAATAATACATGGTGTTATTTTATTAACTCTAGCCAACAATACAGTGTGTCATTTCATCAACTCTAGTCAACAAAACACCAGACCACTGAAGGATGTGCTCAAACCTCAACTGATTCTCAAGTCAACCACATACATACATACATACACACACACACACACACAAAAACCTGGTGTGGGAAGAAATAAGTCATGTTTATTAAGAAAAAAGCAAGTGTGGCATCTACAGACGCCGACCTCTGCGGCCTCCCTTCCTTCGTGTACTGTCTGAAGGAATTGGGGTCACATCCTCTGTGGAAACAAAAAATTCAAATCAGGTCATTAACCAACTGCTCTAAAATCATGCGGTCATATCTCAGTCTCCATTGACTTCAAGGGCTTGTTCCTCACATGGAAGTCTCATAGTAAATATTTGATCTAAGAGTTTCTTGCAGGTTCCTCTCTCAGCATTCTGTCCACTAGCCATTTAATTCTACTGAGAATTATTTTACAGAAAGTCTTTGCCAATACTTGATGACCATACTGATGACATTACTTGATGACATTACTGATGACATTACTTGATGCCATTACATGATGACAGAGCAGTTGCTGGCCAGTTGTTGCAGTCAGTCAGTCAGATGATCTGTCTGTGTTATTGAACAACTTTTCCTTTCTTCCACTGAACTGTCATTGTGTCCTATGCCCATATTCTTGTAAACAAATCTGCCACTGGGCTCAAGGTCACATCACCTGAGGTCTTGAGCATGGCCTCAAGGTCACGTCACCTGAGGTCTTGAGCATAGGCCTCAAGGTCACATCACCTGAGGTCTTGAGCATAGGCCTCAAGGTCACGTCACCTGAGGTCTTGAGCATAGGCCTCAAGGTCACGTCACCTGAGGTCTTGAGCATAGGCCTCAAGGTCACGTCACCTGAGGTCTTGAGCATGGGCCTCAAGGTCACGTCACCTGAGGTCTTGAGCATAGGCCTCAAGGTCACGTCACCTGAGGTCTTGAGCATAGGCCTCAAGGTCACGTCACCTGAGGTCTTGAGCATAGGCCTCAAGGTCACGTCACCTGAGGTCTTGAGCATAGGCCTCAAGGTCACGTCACCTGAGGTCTTGAGCATAGGCCTCAAGGTCACGTCACCTGAGGTCTTGAGCATGGGCCTCAAGGTCACGTCATCTGAGGTCTTGAGCATGGGCTCAAGGTCACATCAACTGAGGTCTTGAGCATGGCCTCAAGGTCACATCACCTGAGGTCTTGAGCATGGGCTCAAGGTCACATCACCTGAGGTCTTGAGCATGAGCTCAAGGTCACATCACCTGAGGTCTTGAGCATGGGCTCAAGGTCACATCACCTGAGGTCTTGAGCATGGGCTCAAGGTCACATTAACTGAGGTCTTGAGCATAGGCCTCAAGGTCACATTAACTGAGGTCTTGAGCATAGGCCTCAAGGTCACATTAACTGAGGTCTTGAGCATAGGCCTCAAGGTCACATTAACTGAGGTCTTGAGCATAGGCCTCAAGGTCACATTAACTGAGGTCTTGAGCATAGGCCTCAAGGTCACATTAACTGAGGTCTTGAGCATAGGCCTCAAGGTCACATTAACTGAGGTCTTGAGCATAGGCCTCAAGGTCACATTAACTGAGGTCTTGAGCATAGGCCTCAAGGTCACATAACTTAGGTCTTGAGCATAGGCCTCAAGGTCACATTAACTGAGGTCTTGAGCATAGGCCTCAAGGTCACATCAACTGAGGTCTTGAGCATGGGCTCAAGGTCACATCAACTGAGGTCTTGAGCATGGGCTCAAGGTCACATCACCTGAGGTCTTGAGCATAGGCTCAAGGTCACATCAACTGAGGTCTTGAGCATGGGCTCAAGGTCACATCACCTGAGGTCTTGAGCATAGGCTCAAGGTCACATCAACTGAGGTCTTGAGCATAGGCTCAAGGTCACATCAACTGAGGTCTTGAGCATGGGCTCAAGGTCACATCAACTGAGGTCTTGAGCATAGGCTCAAGGTCACATCAACTGAGGTCTTGAGCATGGGCCTCAAGGTCACGTCACCTGAGGTCTTGAGCATGGGCTCAAGGTCACATCAACTGAGGTCTTGAGCATGGCCTCAAGGTCACATCACCTGAGGTCTTGAGCATGGGCCTCAAGGTCACATTAACTGAGGTCTTGAGCATAGGCCTCAAGGTCACATTAACTGAGGTCTTGAGCATGGGCCTCAAGGTCACATTAACTGAGGTCTTGAGCATGGGCCTCAAGGTCACATTAACTAAGGTCTTGAGCATAGGCCTCAAGGTCACATTAACTGATGTCTTGAGCATGGGCCTCAAGGTCACATTAACTGAGGTCTTGAGCATAGGCCTCAAGGTCACATTAACTGAGGTCTTGAGCATGGGCCTCAAGGTCACATTAACTGAGGTCTTGAGCATAGGCCTCAAGGTCACATTAACTGAGGTCTTGAGCATAGGCTCAAGGTCACATCAACTGAGGTCTTGAGCATAGGCTCAAGGTCACATCAACTGAGGTCTTGAGCATGGGCCTCAAGGTCACGTCACCTGAGGTCTTGAGCATGGGCTCAAGGTCACATCAACTGAGGTCTTGAGCATAGGCTCAAGGTCACATCAACTGAGGTCTTGAGCATGGGCCTCAAGGTCACGTCACCTGAGGTCTTGAGCATGGGCTCAAGGTCACATCAACTGAGGTCTTGAGCATGGCCTCAAGGTCACATCACCTGAGGTCTTGAGCATGGGCTCAAGGTCACATCACCTGAGGTCTTGAGCATGGGCTCAAGGTCACATTAACTGAGGTCTTGAGCATAGGCCTCAAGGTCACATTAACTGAGGTCTTGAGCATAGGCCTCAAGGTCACATTAACTGAGGTCTTGAGCATAGGCCTCAAGGTCACATTAACTGAGGTCTTGAGCATAGGCCTCAAGGTCACATTAACTGAGGTCTTGAGCATAGGCCTCAAGGTCACATTAACTGAGGTCTTGAGCATAGGCCTCAAGGTCACATTAACTGAGGTCTTGAGCATAGGCCTCAAGGTCACATTAACTGAGGTCTTGAGCATAGGCCTCAAGGTCACATCACCTGAGGTCTTGAGCATAGGCTCAAGGTCACATCAACTGAGGTCTTGAGCATGGGCTCAAGGTCACATCACCTGAGGTCTTGAGCATAGGCTCAAGGTCACATCAACTGAGGTCTTGAGCATAGGCTCAAGGTCACATCAACTGAGGTCTTGAGCATGGGCTCAAGGTCACATCAACTGAGGTCTTGAGCATGGGCTCAAGGTCACATCAACTGAGGTCTTGAGCATAGGCTCAAGGTCACATCAACTGAGGTCTTGAGCATGGGCTCAAGGTCACATCAACTGAGGTCTTGAGCATAGGCTCAAGGTCACATCAACTGAGGTCTTGAGCATAGGCTCAAGGTCACATCAACTGAGGTCTTGAGCATAGGCTCAAGGTCACATCAACTGAGGTCTTGAGCATGGGCTCAAGGTCACATCAACTGAGGTCTTGAGCATTTGTGGAGTAATATCCTCATCTCTAATGTCACAGTCAGTACTGTTGTATGGAGTGGGAACATGGGGTGTTGTATGGAGTGGGAACATGGGGTGTTGTATGGAGTGGGAACATGGGGTGTTGTATGGAGTGGGAACATGGGGTGTTGTATGGAGTGGGAACATGGGGTGTTGTATGGAGTGGGAACATGGGGTGTTGTATGGAGTGGGAACATGGGGTGTTGTATGGAGTGGGAACATGGGGTGTTGTATGGAGTGGGAACATGGGGTGTTGTATGGAGTGGGAACATAAGGTGTTGTATGGAGTGGGAACATGGGGAACAACTCAAGCAATTACTAATAAACTACAGACATTCAACTACTGGTGACTGCACAGAATAGAGGAATGAAATGTCATGACAGAATCATGTTGAGCTTTGGGGGAGAACTAAACAAGTTCCAGTGGACCAAGAGGTGAAGGAAAGATGGTGGCATTGGATAGGACACACGTTGAGAAAACCTGAGAACAATATAGCTAGAATGTCTTTGCACTGGAACCCACAGGGGCATAGAAATAAAGTAAGACCCAAAAAAAAAAAAAAAAAAGACTAAGAAGGGAGCTAGAGGGTGAAGCGAAAATAGCGAAGGATGAAATGACTTGGGGTGAGTTGGCTTAGGGCCTATGCTCCACTGAAAGACAGGCAGCAGTAGAATATCATCTTCACCTGCTGCTTGTCTGTGTGTGTCAATGAAGATAGAAAGGCAGCAGTAGGATATCATCTTCACCTGCTGCTTGTCTGTGTGTGCCAATAAAGATAGAAAGGCAGCAGTAGGATATCATCTTCACCTGCTGCTTGTCTGTGTGTGCCAATGAAGATAGAAAGGCAGCAGTAGGATATCATCTTCACCTGCTGCTTGTCTGTGTGTGCCAATGAAGATAGAAAGGCAGCAGTAGGATATCATCTTCACCTGCTGCTTGTCTGTGTGTGCCAATGAAGATAGAAAGGCAGCAGTAGAATATCATCTTCACCTGCTGCTTGTCTGTGTGTGCCAATGAAGATAGAAAGGCAGCAGTAGGATATCATCTTCCCTGCTGCTTGTCTGTGTGTGCCAATGAAGATAGAAAGGCAGCAGTAGGATCATCATCTCACCTGCTGCTTGTCTGTGTGTGCCAATGAAGATAGAAAGGCAGCAGTAGGATATCATCTTCACCTGCTGCTTGTCTGTGTGTGCCAATGAAGATAGAAAGGCAGCAGTAGGATATCATCTTCACCTGCTGCTTGTCTGTGTGTGCCAATGAAGATAGAAAGGCAGCAGTAGGATATCATCTTCACCTGCTGCTTGTCTGTGTGTGCCAATGAAGATAGAAAAGGCAGCAGTAGGATTTCCTTATCATCTTCACCTGCTGCTTTGTCTGTGTGTGCCAATGAAATGTCATTCAACCTGCTGCTTGTGTGTGTGTGTGCCAATGATTGCCTGCAGCATAGGATTGTCATCTTCATTCACCTGCTGCTGTGTGTGTGTGCCAATGCCAATAACTGATTGCCTGCCTGATTTCCTTGTCATTCTTCACCTGCTGCTGTGTGTGTGTGTGTGCCAATGAACTGCTTGTGTGTGTGTGCCTGATGATTGCCTGCCTGATTTCCTTGTCATTCATTCACCTGCTGCTTGTGTCAATGAACTGATTGCCTGCCTGATTTCCTTGTCATTCATTCACCTGCTGCTTGTGTCTGTGTGTGTGCCAATGAACTGATTGCCTGCCTGATTTCCTTGTCATTCATTCACCTGCTGCTTGTGTCTGTGTGTGTGCCAATGAACTGATTGCCTGCCTGATTTCCTTGTCATTCATTCACCTGCTGCTTGTGTCTGTGTGTGTGTGTGCCAATGAACTGATTGCCTGCCTGATTTCCTTGTCATTCATTCACCTGCTGCTTGTGTGTGTGTGTGCCAATGAACTGATTGCCTGCCTGATTTCCTTGTCATTCATTCACCTGCTGCTTGTGTCTGTGTGTGTGCCAATGAACTGATTGCCTGCCCTGATTTCCTTGTCATTCATTCACCTGCTGCTTGTGTCTGTGTGTGTGCCAATGAACTGACTGATTGCCTGCCTGATTTCCTTGTCATTCATTCACCTGCTGCTTGTGTCTGTGTGTGTGCCAATGAACTGATTGCCTGCCTGATTTCCTTGTCATTCATTCACCTGCTGCTGTGTGCCAATGTGATTGTGTGCCATTCATGAACTGATTGCCTGCCTGATTTCCTTGTCATTCATTCACCTGCTGCTTGTGTCTGTGTGTGTGCCAATGAACTGATTGCCTGCCTGATTTCCTTGTCATTCATTCACCTGCTGCTTGTGTGCTTGTGTGTGTGTGTGTGCCAATGAACTGATTGCCTGCCTGATTTCCTTGTCATTCATTCACCTGCTGCTTGTGTCTGTGTGTGTGTGTGTGCCAATCATTCAACTGACTGATTGCCTGCCTGATTTCTTGTCATTCATTCACCTGCTGCTTGTGTCACCTGCTGCTGTGTGTGTGTGTGCCAATGAACTGATTGCCTGCCTGATTTCCTTGTCATTCATTCACCTGCTGCTTGTGTCTGTGTGTGTGCCAATGAACTGATTGCCTGCCTGATTTCCTTGTCATTCATTCACCTGCTGCTTGTGTGTGTGTGTGTGCCAATGAACTGCTGCTTTGCCTGCCTGATTTCCTTGTCATTCATTCACCTGCTGCTTGTGTGTGTGTGTGCCAATGAACTGATTGCCTGCCTGATTTCCTTGTCATTCATTCACCTGCTGCTTGTGTGTGTGTGTGTGCCAATGAACTGATTGCCTGCCTGATTTCCTTGTCATTCATTCACCTGCTGCTTGTGTGTGTGTGTGTGCCAATGAACTGATTGCCTGCCTGATTTCCTTGTCATTCATTCACCTGCTGCTTGTGTGTGTGTGTGTGATGAACTGATTGCCTGCCTGCTTGTCATTCATTCACCTGCTGCTTGTGTGTGTGTGTGTGCCAATGAACTGATTGCCTGCCTGATTTCCTTGTCATTCATTCACCTGCTGCATTTGTGTGTGTGTGTGTGCCAATGAACTGATTGCCTGCCTGATTTCCTTGTCATTCATTCACCTGCTGCTTGTGTCTGTGTGTGTGTGCCAATGAACTGATTGCCTGCCTGATTTCCTTGTCATTCATTCACCTGCTGCTTGTGTGTGTGTGTGTGCCAATGAACTGATTGCCTGCCTGATTTCCTTGTCATTTTCACCTGCTGCTTGTGCCAATGAACTGATTGCCTGCCTGATTTCCTTGCATTCACCTGCTGCTTGTGTGTGTGTGTGCCAATGAACTGATTGCCTGCCTGATTTCCTTGTCATTCATTTCACCTGCTGCTTGTGTGTGTGTGTGTGCCAATGAACTGATTGCCTGCCTGATTTCCTTGTCATTCATTCACCTGCTGCTTGTGTCTGTGTGTGTGCCAATGAACTGATTGCCTGCCTGATTTCCTTGTCATTCATTCACCTGCTGCTGCCTGATTTTCTTGTCATTCATTCACCTGCTGTGTGTGTGTGCCAATGAACTGATTGCCTGCCTGATTTCCTTGTCATTCATTCACCTGCTGCTTGTGTCTGTGTGTGTGCCAATGAACTGATTGCCTGCCTGATTTCCTTGTCATTCATTCACCTGCTGCTTGTGTGTGTGTGTGTGCCAATGAACTGATTGCCTGCCTGATTTCCTTGTCATTCATTCACCTGCTGCTTGTGTCTGTGTGTGTGCCAATGAACTGATTGCCTGCCTGATTTCCTTGTCATTCATTCACCTGCTGCTTGTGTCTGTGTGTGTGCCAATGAACTGATTGCCTGCCTGATTTCCTTGTCATTCATTCATTCACCTGCTGCTTGTGTGTGTGTGTGTGCCAATGAACTGATTGCCTGCCTGATTTCCTTGTCATTCATTCACCTGCTGCTTGTGTGTGTGTGTGCCAATGAACTGATTGCCTGCCTGATTTCCTTGTCATTCATTCACCACTGCTGCTGCTTGTGTCTGTGTGTGTGTGCCAATGAACTGATTGCCTGCCTGATTTCCTTGTCATTCATTCACCTGCTGCTGCTGTCTGTGTGTGTGTGTGTGCCAATGAACTGATTGCCTGCCTGATTTCCTTGTCATTCATTCACCTGCCTGCCTGATTTCCTTGTCATTGTGCTGCTTGTGTGTGTGTGTGCCAATGAACTGATTGCCTGCCTGATTTCCTTGTCATTCATTCACCTGCTGCTTGTGTCTGTGTGTGTGCCAATGAACTGATTGCCTGCCTGATTTCCTTGTCATTCATTCACCTGCTGCTTGTGTCTGTGTGTGTGCCAATGAACTGATTGCCTGCCTGATTTCCTTGTCATTCATTCACCTGCTGCTTGTGTCTGTGTGTGTGCCAATGAACTGATTGCCTGCCTGATTTCCTTGTCATTCATTCACCTGCTGCTTGTGTGCCAATGTGTGTGTGCCAATGAACTGATTGCCTGCCTGATTGCCTCCTTGTCATTCATTCACATTCACCTGCTGCTGTGTCTGTGTGTGTGCCAATGAACTGATTGCCTGCCTGATTTCCTTGTCATTCATTCACCTGCTGCTTGTGTCTGTGTGTGTGCCAATGAACTGATGCCTGCCTGCCTGATTTCCTTGTCATTCATTCACCTGCTGCTTGTGTCTGTGTGTGTGCCAATGAACTGATTGCCTGCCTGATTTCCTTGTCATTCATTCACCTGCTGCTTGTGTCTGTGTGTGTGCCAATGAACTGATTGCCTGCCTGATTTCCTTGTCATTCATTCCCAGGCCACGGTCACCTGCCAGGATACGGTCACCTGCCAGGATACGGTCACCTGCCAGGCCACGGTCACCAGCCAGGATACGGTCACCTGCCAGGCCACGGTCACCTGCCCAACCAGATATTAGCCCACAGCTGGTACAAACACATTATCATCTTGTAGCGCGACCTTTGCAGAACGTCGCTCTCATCAAATTTTGCCTGAAAGAAACTTGGTTTATACACAAGAAAAGAAATAAAACCAAACGAAAAGTATATTAGCAAGCTTCACAATATAACAAATACAAACAAAACGTTGTGGCTTTGGAGCCCTAAAACTGAACTAAAAGTATATGACAAGTGTGATCAGACTGACATGACACCACACACAAAACATATATGACAAGTATGGTCAGACTGACACGCCACATGACACCACACTTCTATGACAAGTATGGTCAGATTGACATGCCACATGACACACTTCTGTGACAAGTCTGGTCAGACTCACCAATGCGTCCAATCTTCATGCCTGACCGGGCCAAAGCTCTCAATGCAGACTGAGCACCTGGACCTGGAGTCTTGGTCCTGCAGAAAAACAACATCCTAGATTTGGTCACAGAACCTAGCACTTGTTAGTCAGTCCTAGATTTGGTCACACAGAACCTAGCACTTGTTAGTCAGTCCTAGATTTGGTCACACAGAACCTAGCACTTGTTAGTCAGTCCTAGATTTGGTCACACAGAACCTAGCACTTGTTAGTCAGTCCTAGATTTGGTCACACAGAACCTAGCACTTGTTAGTCAGTCCTAGATTTGGTCACACAGAACCTAGCACTTGTTAGTCAGTCCTAGATTTGGTCACACAGAACCTAGCACTTGTTAGTCAGTCCTAGATTTGGTCACACAGAACCTAGCACTTGTTAGTCAGTCCTAGATTTGGTCACACAGAACCTAGCACTTGTTAGTCAGACCAAGATTTGGTCACACAGAACCTAGCACTTGTTAGTCAGTCCCAGGTTCTACCGTAACGTTTAGGCTACATTCATGAAGACAGTATTGCCAGATAGTCTAGGTTGTTGCTCTGCCATCTGACAGCCAAAACACCAGCATTACTACCAACATTTCGGCTTAACGAGAAGTCGTCAGCAAAAATCTCATCTGTGACACTGAGATAGTTAAATAATAAGAAAAATCCATACATTAAAAATTATTTATAGAAAGCACTTGTTGGAATCAAGTCAGTCTAAGCTGAAAAATCCCCATTGTTTGTTTCCATCTGTTAGCTAGAACAACCAGTAGTCATGCATCAACGGTTTTCAAAATCTGTCCCTAGATACTGGTCAGTGTTTAACCAATGGGCCTTTTGAACAAACAAACAAACTTTATTTTTAAAGGGTTAAGAATTGGGCCAGCCAAGCGATTGAAGCCAAGCGATTCCCTCACTCATTGCCTGTGAGAATCCAGTGTGACATGGACAGTCTAGGTCCCTGGGTCAAGGAAGTGTCTTCACTTTCAAACCCACTCTAATATGATCTGCATCAGATTTGGTTATCCATCAAGTTGCATCCATCCAGTTTCACTGTACACAACACAAACCACAGAATCAGGTGACTCAGCTGTGCTGGCCACACCTCAATTCTGCAGCAACTGTAACATCTTCACAATTGAGGTTTTAGACCTAGCGACTTCTGCTCAGCAACGTCCTTGACCCTCAGCCTGGCTGGGAATCTCAACAACAGTTCCCATCAAGGTTCACAACCAAGCCTACTACTACACTGTTTCTCCAGGCATATGTGTCTATAAACTACTGGACTGTCAATGCTGCCAACCCATCACACCACCCTGCCAACCCATCACACCACCGTGCCAACCCACATCACACCACCCTGCCAACCCACATCACACCACCCTGCCAACCCACATCACACCACCCTGCCAACCCACATCACACCACCCTGCCAACCCATCACACACCCTGCCAACCCACATCACACCACCCTGCCAACCCATCACACCACACCTGCCAACCCACATCACACCACCCTGCCAACCCACATCACACCACCCTGCCAACCCACATCACACCACCCTGCCAACCCACATCACACCACCGTGCCAACCCACATCACACCACCGTGCCAACCCACATCACACCACCCTGCCAACCCACATCACACCACCCTGCCAACCCACATCACACCACCCTGCCAACCCATCACACCACCCTGCCAACCCAAATCACACCACCCTGCCAACCCATCACACCACCCTGCCAACCCATCACACCACCCTGCCAACCCACATCACATCACCCTGCCAACCCACATCACACCACCCTGCCAACCCACATCACACCACTCTGCCAACCCATCACACCACCCTGCCAACCCAAATCACACCACCCTGCCAACCCACATCACACCACCCTGCCAACCCATCACACCACCCTGCCAACCCACATCACACCACCCTGCCAACCCATCACACCACCCTGCCAACCCACATCACACCACCCTGCCAACCCACATCACACCACCCTGCCAACCCACATCACACCACCCTGCCAACCCATCACACCACCGTGCCAACCCACATCACACCACCCTGCCAACCCACATCACACCACCCTGCCAACCCAAATCACACCACCCTGCCAACCCACATCACACCACCCTGCCAACCCACATCACACCACCCTGCCAACCCACATCACACCACCCTGCCAACCCATCACACCACCCTGCCAACCCAAATCACACCACCCTGCCAACCCATCACACCACCCTGCCAACCCATCACACCACCCTGCCAACCCACATCACACCACCCTGCCAACCCACATCACACCACCCTGCCAACCCACATCACACCACCCTGCCAACCCACATCACACCACCCTGCCAACCCATCACACCACCCTGCCAACCCAAATCACACCACCCTGCCAACCCATCACACCACCCTGCCAACCCAAATCACACCACCCTGCCAACCCACATCACACCACCCTGCCAACCCACATCACACCACCCTGCCAACCCACATCACACCACCCTGCCATGTGCCCAAGCAGAAAATCACATAGAGAAACTGTCAGATAAAAGAAACTATGAGATAAAAGAAAAGAAACTATAAGATAACAAAAACTATAAGATAAAATAAACTATAAGATAAAAGACTGCAAATAGAAATTGGGTGACAGCATACAAAAACTATTTAAAAAAAACAATCTACAAGACAAAATACAGACAGCAGCATACAGACTGCAGCATTCAGACAGCAGCATACAGACAGCAGCATACAGACTGCAGCATACAGACAGCAGCATATAGACAGCAGCATATAGACAGCAGCATACAGACAGCAGCATACAGGAGAGAAGGATGACAAACCTGTTGCCTCCGGTAGCTCTCAATTTGATGTGCAGAGCTGTGATGCCTAAAGCTTTGCATCGCTCAGCTACATCCTGGGCAGCCAACATGGCCGCATAAGGGGAGGCCTCGTCACGGTCAGCCTTCACCTTCATGCCACCAGTCACACGGGTGATGGTCTCCCTGTGGAGATAGATGAGAAATCTGTCAACTATGCCTGGAGTCAGAACTAAACATGTACAGTATACAGGTGAGAAATCACTTATCTATGCCTGGAGTGAGAACTAAACATGTACAGTATACAGGTGAGAAATCACTTATCTATGCTTGGAGTGAGAACTAAACATGTACAGTATACAGGTGAGAAATCACTTATCTATGCCTGGAGTGAGAACTAAACATGTACAGTATACAGGTGAGAAATCACTCATCCATGCCTGGAGGAAGAACTAAACATGTGCAGTATACAGGTAGGAAATCACTCATCCATGCCTGGAGTGAGAACTAAACATGTACAGTATACAGGTGAGAAATCACTTATCTATGCTTGGAGTGAGAACTAAACATGTACAGTATACAGGTGAGAAATCACTTATCTATGCCTGGAGTGAGAACTAAACATGTACAGTATACAGGTGAGAAATCACTCATCCATGCCTGGAGGGAACTAAGCGTAGAGTTTACAGGTGTGTGTGTGTGTGTGTATCTTTACCTAGAGCCCAGCTCTAACAAACCAAGTTTAATTGTGCATGTTCAGGTAAGTCCGTCCTGCCTAATGTGTCCACAAACATGGAATGATCTAAACTGAGGCAGTGCGTACTTTCCTGACAAGTCCGTCACGTGTACGAACGTGTCGTTGAAACTGGCAAAAATGTGAGCAACGCCAAACACGTATTCTCCTTCTTTGGCTTGTGGTCCCAGGACAACCTGCTCTTGTTGCTGGGGCTTTCCTCGTCTTGGCGGCATTTTGAGAGTCAACTGAAACAATCAAAACATGACAGTGTGACAATTCTGAGAGTTAAGTGAACAAATAAACATGACATCAGACACCAGTGTGACAACCATTCTGAGAGTTAAGCGAAGCAATAAAAACATGACATTACATCAGACATCAGTGTGAAAACCATTCTGAGAGTTAAGCGAAGCAATAAAAACATGACAGACATCAGTGTGACAACCATTCTGAGAGTTAATTTGAACAATAAAAACATGTGGCTATCTTCTAAAAAACGGTCCCAAATTATCGAGGCCAAAAATATACCCTAACAGGGCCTCAGTCACATGTCAATTACGTCTTCCGGCGACTTAAATTGCGCACTTCCCGCGACTATCACCGAGAGTATCCCCCACGCCGCTACGCGCTGTGTGAATTGGGGCTAAACTAGATGGCTGGGACTCAGGAGCAGCAGCTAGTGCATCTCCTGCAGCTCCCTTCATTTCATTTGCTCGTGAGTCACAGCAATTTAGTATAGATACTCATCTGAAGATACTCTCAGCTGTGGCGGAAATCCACGATTGATGCGTGACTGAGGCCCTGTTAGGGTATATTTTTGGCCTTGATAATTTAGGACACATATTCAGAAGATAGCTAAACATGTCATCGGTAAGACAAGCATTCTGAGAGTCAAATGAAACACACACAAACATGTATCAGACATCAGTGTGACAACGACAACAATTCTGAGTCAGCTGAACCAATAAATAAAACATAAAATCAGACCCGAGTGTGACAACCATTCTGAGAGCCAAGTAAAACATCCCATTGGTGTGACAACCATTCTGAGAGCCAAGCAAAACAATGAAAACATCACATTGGTGTGACAACCATTCTGAGTCAAATTACAAATTTTAAATACAATCAACAAAACAAGATAGCCAGCATTTTTTATGACAAACTTTCTGAAAGTAAACATTGTGAAAGACACATGTCTACTGTGAAATAGATGAATTCAATGACATGATATTTAGCAAGCCTAGTCTGGTAGTCTTAGTTTCAGCTTCACAGCAAACGGGTCACCCCATCTTTGCTCCGCTCCTGTGCCAACGAAAAACACACAGAATGTTTATCACAGTATTAGAATTGCAGTTCATCATTGATGGTAGCAGAAGTCGCCAACAGATCAGCAGTTGCCCACGGGATCAATCGCAAGCCTAGAGACGGCAGCGTCCTGTAAACACTGAGAAACATGCTTAAATAAAGCAGAAGATGGGAGCAGCCATGTATGAGTATACCCGACGTGTGAACTGAGGTACCGACTGTCAACATCCTAAAATAAACATAAACACTAGAGAAAGTCTCCAGACTCCAGAATGAGAATTCATTTTAGCAATTTAAAAATAAAAAAGGGAGGGGGGGGGTGCCTCTAATTTACCTGCCTGCAATTTTAACTGTTCACAACGTGGTCATGAATAAACTGTTGCAAACTTATAAAACTACTCGATGTTCTCATGGATGAATAAATACCTGATATTGCTACAATCATCTTCCCTACCTACAAACAATTCCTTACTTAACTTTAACTTATCCCCACTCACATCCAACAACAAGAAAGTCTGTTTTTCTGGTAAATATAGTTGTATGCCTTCAAGAGACCTTTAACAACAAAAATACACATTTTCGTTTACGTTTATAAGTCTACTGTCTAAGAACTTGCGTTCTGCGTGGGGGATTACATCTGATTAGGTTTCAATGTTAACATTTGACAACAAACCTGCTCTACGAACGTAATCAGTTGTGTTGTGTGTGAGTTGTGATAACGAAAGGAAGTAGCTACGTTTTTATCATAACACTCTTCGGAAATTCAAACATTCGATTCCATTATAATTTATTGTTCATACACATCACCAATTTCCACTTCTATCGTTGAGCGTTATGGGGAAGGAACAGTTTACGATCCATTGCTTGATGGACAACAATGGCTAATGTCATTCCGTGTCGATATATAAGCTCTTTAATGCTATCAGTTCATCGTCTCCTAGGGCGGCCTATTGATTTCACTTCAGATCTTTTCATTGTAACGTCTACGTTGGTAGTTGTTCTGGCTGCATTTCTACTTCATGACCAAACCATTTTATTTTCCGTTTATCAATGGATTTGTTGCATGGTGTTGTTCCCACTTCCTGTCTGATAATATCATTTCTAACTTTGTCTCTGTAGTTAGGTTTGCGGCTTTTTCTCAGGCATCTCATTTCTTTCTTCTTCTTCTTCTTCTTTCTTCTTCTTCTTCGTCTTCTTCTTCTTCTTCTTCTTCTTCTTCTTCTTCTTCTTCTTCTTCTTCTTCTTCTTCTTCTTCTTCTTCTTCTTCTTCTTCTTCTTCTTCAGCATTCCGAGCTCTTAAGGTTTATTGCTGCAGATATTACCCGCCTCCATTCATCTCTCTGGTTGGCCTTCTCTTTCCAGTTGATGACAACAAGTGTTTGCAGATCTGTCTGGACGTTATCTTTCCATCGTCTTCTTGGTCAGCCTCGTAATCTATGACAACTCATCTCTCTTGTGTATACAGCTTTTACCTCAATGTCCGTTGACATTCTCTCAATATGTCCAAGCCATTTCAGTATATTAGATCTCATAATGCCAGTGATCAATAGTGATTTAAACAGATTATGAATTTCGTTGTTGCTTCCCACTCTCCATTTCCGCTGTTTGCATCTTTGATGGGTCCAAAGATTCGTCATAAGACTTTGGTTTCGAAAATATGTAATGAGGCTTCATCTCTTTTAGTTGTGCTCCAGGTTTCAGAGCCATATAACACGATTGGTCTTATCAACATTTTATATATTTTGATCTTGGTGTTGCGAGATAGAGACTTTGACTTTAGCAGATGTTGAAGGGCATTTCTTCTCTCAGCATGTTGGAGCAGTTGAAGTTTGCACCCAAGTATTTATATGTTTCTGTTCGTTTGATTTTCATATTATGGACTTGCATGTGGTCAGAGTTTATATCCTTTCGCTGTCTTGTTATTATCATGTATTCTGTCTTATCTGGATTGATAACTAGTCCTATTTTGTGAGCTGCTTCTCTTAAGAGAGTCAGTGTTTTTACAGTCTGTAGTTCATTTTCTCCAACGATATCAATGCCATCTTCATAACCAAGTATTCTTGTAGTTTCTCCTATAATACACTGTTGTTTCAATTTCCTTATAATTTACTCCAGGGCCAAGTTGAAAAGAAGTGCCTCTATATGTTACTATTATATTATATTATAAGTATCTTCCATTTATAGTTTCGTCATGGTAATTAACTTCTTTGGTATTCCAAAGTCCTTCTTGTCATTCCATAAACGGTTTCTGTGTACACTATCATGCGCGGGTTTTATTTTTTTTAATTCACAAAAACACTATGTCTGTCTCTTCCTTATTTCTAATTTTGCTCTGCTATTTGTTGTGAAATGAATATCTATTGGTGCAGAACGATCTCCTAAGCTTGATTCTTAATTTTGTACAAACCAGGTAGATGTCACAAAGACACTCAGCTCCTCTGTAGCTTCTAACTTGTTGTATGTTCGATCCATTTCTATTATTTAATAAAATGTTATCTATTTGATTATAAGTTATCTTGTCACGTGATTGCCAGGTTTGTTTATGTATATCTTTTCTTTGAAATCTGGTGCCGCTCATCTGTAGTCCTTCTGTAAGGTTGATTAATCTCCATGCATTATTGTTTGAAACTGTCTGTAGGCTTTCCATGCCTGCTACATATTGATACAACAGAGATTCAAGGAATAAGATGGCCAGGACAAGGTTCCATAGAGGAAAATGGAATGATTTATGGAGGAAACACTCAAAACAAGCATGAACTAGGGACAGGATTTGTCATTAAAAAAAGTTGTGAGAAAGAATACATTTTGAAGGATAGGATCAGTGAGTTATGAATAAAAGGAAAAATGGAAACATATCATGATGATTAATGTGCATGCCCCCACTGAAGTTAAAGAAGAAGATATTAAAGAAGATTTCTAAGATCCCCTTGAGAATATCATAGAGAAAGCTCAAACACGGTACATATTGATAATGTTAGGAAATTTCAATGCAAAAATAAGAGGGAATTCCTATAAATATGTAGCGGGCCGTACGTTTCACTGCAGAGTAATAAGATCAAATGCCTGGGTATGTCTAATGAAAGTATTTGTTCCCTGGTAGCCCATTGGGATGGGGGGGGGGGGGAATAGATCTACTCTCACTCTAACAAGCATGTCTTAGAATGCTACCAATTAGGAGCGTTTTATTCAAAGTTGGAGTGCATCTGTCTAAGAGGCAAGGAACCAACAGTCTGCATATACAAAAGCTCAGTCTGTTAAATGTGCACCCTCATTCAAGTTCTGGAACAAGACCAAAGTGGAGAAATGGACGAACGACCAAAACTGTCCACCAGAGTTTACAGTCAGTGAAAGCAAAATGTTCATTTTGTTTTTGTCAGGGGATGATTAAAATACATGGAAGAACACAGTACTTACTGAAACATCGAATTAGTTACATCTGTAATGCCTAGTTCAACCCCCCTGAGTTACAAATGGGATTTACAGTCGGTTTTTTTTTTTTTTTTTTTTTTTTTTTTTTTGTTTGTTTGTTTGTTTGTTTGTTTGTTTCTATGATAACGAATTTGTATTATTATTTCGACCTAATGTAGTTTAGATCATTACAGTATTTATATTACCCTTGTTACCTCTCTTGCTCTTTTTCTTCTTCCTCTTCTTCTTCAACCTTCTGAGTCCTTGAAGTTCAATTCTTTAGATATGACCCACATTATGTAATGGCCTTCTCTTTCCAGTCTGAGATAGCAACTCTTAAGTAATTGTAGGTCTGTGTGAATATTATCTCTTCATCGTCTCGTGGTCTAGTCTCATTGAATTCTTCTGTGTACGCAGTTCTTGTCTTTCTATTGTCTGCTATTCTCTCTATGCGACCCAGTCATCTCAGTCTATTAGCCTTCGAGAAACGAGTAATTATTGGCGATTAAAACAAATCACGAGTTTCTTTGTCGTAAACAGGGGTGACTGCATTCCAGCTAACTTTGTCGTAAACAGGGGTGACTGTGTCCAGCTAACTTTGTCGAAAACAGGGCTGACTGCGTTCAAGCTAACTTTGTCGTTAACAGGGGTGACTGCATTCCAGCTAACTTTGTCGTAAACAGGGCCGACTGCGTTCCAGCTAACATTGTCGGAAACAGGGGTGACTGTGTTCAGCTAACTTTGTCGAAAACAGGGCTGACTGCGTTCAAGCTAACTTTGTCGTTAACAGGGGTGACTGCGTTCCAACTAACATCAATAACCATATATACATATTTAATGTCGACTGTAGTCAAGTTGACATCAAGACTCCCCGCTGACCTTGTCGGCTGTTTAATTAGTCTGTTTCTGTGTTCGTTGATAAAGACGTGTCCAACCATCAACTAAAAATGATTATAAAGGGAGTTGATTAGCCATATGACATGAATTATGAAGATGTAAAGGTTCATTGACTGAGCGTTTCATGGAAACAGGAAAGTTGGAGGGAACGAGAAACAGTGTGAGACCTAGACAGGTGGTACACAGATAGGCGTCTAAATATGGAATGTAAATTAATGTAGAGAAAAACAAGATTCTAGTAAACAGTCACAATAATCAAGTACCTACCAACATACAAAGGAAAAAAGACTAGAAGTTAAAACCTTTAAATATCTTGGCTCCCACATATGCAACGACGGCAGTTGTTCCAAAGAGATCAAGACAAGACTTGATTGGCAACAGCCGCGATGTCGCAGCTGAAAACCATATGGAAGAGCAAAATCAGCATCGCAGTCAAGGTCAATATTTACAAATCACTTGGTATTGTGCATTCTCTCACCATACCTATTCAATATATACGCAGAAAATATAATGAGAAATGTCAAAAATGACCAGACTTATGACAGTTATGATCCGCTTAAAATTGGTGGCAACCCTATTCTTGAATTCCGCTACGCAGATGACACAGCGTAAAGAAAGTGTGAACATTTAATATTGTCTGTCCAAAAGCACAGCGAAGATCAAAATCTGTTGTTGAATTTAAAGAAAACGAAAATTATGTCCACAGATAAAACTGGCTGTCACCAAAAAATAAAAATAAATGATTAAGAAATTGAAAATGTCACACACTGAATATCTATAATAAACATCAATGGAGACTGTTCGACAGACGTTAAGGAGGATGGCCATAGCAATGCAGATTGAACAGCCTTAAAAGTCTATGGTTAAGCAGCAGCAAGGAGATCAAAATTAGAACGCTGTGTCATCTGCGTAGCGGAGTTCAGGAATAGGGTTGCCACCAATTTTAAAAAATATAACAGAAGGCATGGTACCAGGCAGGAGGAGCTGGGGCTGACCGACACTTTTTGGTTTGTCATGCTACAGAAGGCATGGTACCAGGCAGGAGGAGCTGGGGCTGACCGACACTTTTTGGTTTGTCATGCTACAGAAGCTCTGTCCTGCCAGACATAACTTACATAACATAACCTTGACCTACTATGGTCGTGGAGGTGTATTGATGGAAGCACTAGCGCATAAAACCTGCCATCTTTCTCTGTCTTTCGCTGGGTGAATAAGTGTATGATAACGTCATGGTTCATCGCTTTCCCTCCTTCTGTGTTTTATTGTACGCAGCCCGCGACTTTCATTTGTTGTGTGGACATCATCTGCTGTTGGCACAGACTTTGGGTTGCAGTGGGAATGGCTGGTTGATGAAGATCGTTAGGGGAGATTGGACGTGATAGTCGGTGTGGACCACCCTGATAGACTGGACCACGGCCTACTCTATTTAGAGAAGGCATTGACTGGACATGTCTGTAGCCGGTTCCCTGTAGTGTTTGACAGTCTGTCCTGAGTGTGCCATTGGTGGAAGTGACAGGTGTGCTGGCAGACGGCGTGACAGTGTATGTAGTGTAAGATGGAGTGACGCAGCAGGAGGGGATCTGGTCGGTTTAAACCCCAGATTACCTTCCTACCCTGTTGGGATTGTGTGTGTGTTTGTGTGTGCGTGTGCGCTTGCGCGTGTGTTTTTGTGTGCGTTTCACAGTCTCATACGTTCTAAGATTAAATGTTTGTTTTGACCAAGATAGATAGGCATTTACAGGATATTGTCTTTTATTATTTTGTGCAATAAATCCAGGTCATTAGACGTTAGGAAAAGAATGTTCGCATGCTACATAGAGCCAGTTTCAACAAACGGCTGTAAAGCCTGTACAATTAATAAACAAGCCGAACAATATCTCGAGGCCACGGAGATGTGGTTTTACAGACGAGTACTAAGAATTACTTGGAAAGATCAGAAGAGCGACCGGGGCGTTTTGAAAGAGGCGAGTGCCCCAATACAACTTTTCACAAATATCAGAACAAGACGGTCATAATTTTTTGTTCATGTTATGAGAAGAGGGAAAATGGAACATGTTGAGACCACAGGAAAGATTTGTGGAAAGAGAGGAAGACAGCGTGAGAAGATTCTTGACAGTGTTTTGTCATGGCATGAGGTGTGTCAGCTCACGAACTGACGCACGCAGTTGCAGATTGCAGATTATCTTTTACCCTGATGTTTTTCATATCATCGCAAACAGTTGTTAATAAGTCTGAGTAGGGTGGGTGTGGAGAGCGGGAGGAGGGGAGGGAAGTCGAGAAGAAGTGGTCAAACGGTTTACCCCGCCCACTGAAGGCCGTGAGTTTGTTTCTTGAACTGCGTCTACAAGCAGTTCACGAATGCAGTTTTTACTCAAAACCCTGGGATCGTTACTGGAGCTAGGTAGTTTGTGCGATGTACTAAGTAGGCGGCTCGCCATTCGGTGGAGAAAGACCGAGCCATTTGATATACAGTCTGAGGTAATGAACTAGTAGACCCTTATGACTTCACACTGTAGACTTCCGATTCCTTGTCTTCGCATCTCTTAAAGCACTGGTTCCTTCATTTTTCTTTATTTTTTTGGTTTGTACATCCAGCAAATTAGTGTCGCCTGCTTTTCCGGCGAATGACGCTGTCTTACAATCAGCGAACAACAGTGGGTACAACTATATCTAGTACAGCTACACACACACACACACACACACACACACACACACACACACAATAGGAAAACACGGGAAGGGGGGATTCCTCACATTAATTACTGTCGGGGTCTATGGAATAGGCCTTGGAAACGTGCTTCGTAATGCCTGGATCAATCCCAAATGCTGGTGATTTGGCAGAAGACTGCCTTGAGCTGGTTTCGATATTGGCGTCGAAAGCCTCCCCTACAGTCAGCAATGGCAAACTACAGAACAAAAATTTGCATTAAAAAAAACCCACAAGATCTTAATTATAATGGGGCTGGTTTTACAACGTCCTAACATTACTCTCAAGGACACGCCGCTGCAGTTTGTATAGAGAACAACCTACTGGCCAGCATATGTGATCGTGCGGGTTGCTACTTGTATTGTCGCCATCCTATTGCCACGCTTCATGTGCAGCTGTAGCGGTCAGTCAGTGTTGTGTCTACAGGCAACGGTCAGTCAATGTCGTGTTTACAAGCAGCGGTCAGTCAGTGTTGTGTCTACAAGCAACGGTCAGTCAATGTTGTGTCTACAAGCAACGGTCAGTCAATGTTGTGTCTACAAGCAACGGTCAGTCAATGTTGTGTCTACAAGCAACGGTCAGTCAATGTTGTGTCTACAAGCAACGGTCAGTCAATGTTGTGTCTACAAGCAGCGGTCAGTCAATGTTGTGCCTACAAGCAGCGGTCAGTCATTGTTATGGTGTTTACATCCCGTGTTGTGTGTGCAAGCAGCAATCAGCCAGTATCGTGCCTACACAACAGCATTTAGCCAATGTTTTGGTGCCTACATAACAGCTGTTATCCAATGTTGTGGCATCTGCAGCGTTCAGTCAGCGGTATTGTGCCTACAAGCATCGGTCACCAATGCTGTTGCGTGTTATTGTGCAACTATGGGGGTGACTGCAGTCAAGCTAATACAATGAATTCCAGAGAAATTTGACTAAAAAGCTCAACAAAATGGGAAAGTGGAAAACGTGCACAAAACAACACAACGTAACGTTTTGGCCGGGCAGCCTTTTTCAAACACAAGTGAAAGACACGAATTATTTTGAGTGTTAGAGAGGCAAAGGAAGAGCAGAGTTCATGTAATTGTGTGTGTGTGTGTGTGTGTGTGTGTGTGTGTGTGTGTGTGTGTGTGTGGGGGGGGGGGTTGCAGAGTGTCTTTTACTTGTGTTTGAAAAAGGCTGCCCGGCCGAAACGTTACGTTGTGTTGTTTTGTGCACGTTTTCCTCTTTCCCAGTTTGTTGAGCTTTTTAGTCAAATTTCTCTGGAAGTTATTGTGCAAGCAGTGATCAGCCAGTGCTGTGGTATTAGCATCCAGTGTTGTGTGTGCAAGCAGCGGTCAGCCAGAATTGTCGTGTTTACATCCAGTCCGTGTTGTGACTAACGTCCGGCCACATAGTGGACACGCTTGACCCACTGAACCACTGGCCCCCTTTGATACTTGCACTTGTCCTGAAGCCAACCCCGGCAGCTCCCGAACTGCGCCGGAAACAGCCGAGCGGCGCCGAACGTCTTTGTTATTGTTGTATGCTGGGAGGACTAGAACCGAGACCCGTAGCCCTATTTGGTAGCAGGTTTGTGCGCTGGCTGTCCGACACCTGGTATAGAGCCATGTAAATAGATGTTGACAGGTATTTGCATATGTTCAAGATCGCCACCGCGATGAGTTTGTGGAGGTAAAAGAGGCCTATAGCCCGCTGTTTGCCGCCAACGTCTGCTGTGTTGAGGAGAGACAACAAACGCCCAGCAGTTGTCGATATCCTCGCCCGGCTGCCTTGCTTCTCTCAGCTTCAGCTTCTTTCTGCACATCGTCTCGACATGGACTTGATGTTCGAGTGGGAGTATGAAGGCGATAGGTTTTCATTTGAAGACAGTGACCGATTTGAGGAAGATTCGCTATGTTCGTGGGGCAGTGAGCCAGAAAGTGTCTGTAACAATTGGAGGGGTTGGAAACGACAAAATGGAGGACCGAGTGTGGGCACCAACAGGGGTGAGTAATCTGCAACCTGCAGCTCGCTCTTCTCTCACACTTTACGCCTTGAAACAGGCTTCATCTACCATCACAGTAGACAATTATCACACCTTTACTTCTCAGTAACAATATTCCGTATTATAAAACACTAGACATTCAAGCGGAACCCAGTTATCGATATTTAATGTCACCAGTTTTCAGTCGATGCACTTCGTTCATTTTCCTATTGTATTTTCCTGTTTGCGATCATTTTTTTCCTTGACTGAAAACATTTGCAGCCTGGATTAGACAAACTACTGTCTCTAGTTATGTTCTTGGATGTGATGCAGTATCAGGGGCCCCCTGGTATGTGCCACAAACCGCTAGAGTGTGTCAGGGTTGGTTGGTGCTGCAAGTCGATGGCCTCCACCTTGTGCTGGCTTATTGATTATTCCTGGACCGAATCTGGGTTACCTACTTTTTTCTCTTTCTCTGAGGAGGATGGCAGGGGAGGAGGATGAGATCCCAGGGTTATTGATGAGGTAGATACAGGCAGAAAGTGACTGTAGTGCCTAGGTTTGGAGAAGATAGGAGGTGACAGCAGTCAGGTGTAGTCAGTGCCTCAGATAAAGACATTGAGGTTGACCTGGGAAACTAGGTCAGGTGTGTAACTGAGAAGAATGAAAGGCCAGAGCAAGAATCCACAAGGGGTTGCTTAAGTCTGGGGTCAGGCACAGGCAGGGATCATAGTGGCTGGCATGTCTGAGGAGGAACCCACATCTGATGTGTAAGGATAGGAACTGATTACATAGCACATAGGCTTGCTTACATGTAATTATTTGGAGTGTTAGAGAGGCAAAGGAGGAGCAGAGTTCATGTAATTTTGTGTGTGTGTGGGGGATATAGAGTTAATTACATCATAAACAACCCATCCACCCTGCATACAGCATACTTCCCAACCATTTTTAAGTGCCTCTGTATCTTCTTTTCCTTTTTTTGCCATCTCACTGATACCAGGTTGTTGCCCATTGTCATAGGCATTTGTTTGTCTTGGGCGTCACGAATGGCCTGTATGGTGGATGAACTTTTTGCAGTTTTCAACAAAACTGTTTATCCATCTATTTCTTGGTCTTCCCCTCACCTTCCTCACAGATGTTCTCTTGTAAAAAAAGTATAATTTGTAGTTTAGAGGTGTATTCTCACCTAGCCTAAAAACTGCATTCTTTGTCTCTCAATATAATTCGGACACAGTCGTATTGCAACTTTGTCTCTCAATATAATTCGGACACAGTCGTATTGCAACTTTGTCTCTCAATATAATTCGGACACAGTCGTATTGCAACTTTGTCTCTCAATATAATTCGGACACAGTCGTATTGAAACTTTGTCTCTCAATATAATTCGGACACAGTCGTATTGCAACTTTGTCTCTCAATATAATTCAGACACAGTCGTATTGCAACTTTGTCTCTCAATATAATTCAGACACAGTCGTATTGCAACTTTGTCTCTCAATATAATTCTTACACAGTCGTATTGCAACTTTGTCTCTCAATATAATTCTGACACAGTCGTATTGCAACTTTGTCTCTCAATATAATTCTGACACAGTCGTATTGCAACTTTGTCTCTCAATATAATTCTGACACAGTCGTATTGCAACTTTGTCTCTCAATATAATTCGGACACAGTCGTATTGCAACTTTGTCTCTCAATAAAATTCAGACACAGTCGTATTGCAACTTTGTCTCTCAATATAATTCGGACACAGTCGTATTGCAACTTTGTCTCTCAATATAATTCGGACACAGTCGTATTGCAACTTTGTCTCTCAATATAATTCGGACACAGTCGTATTGCAACTTTGTCTCTCAATATAATTCGGACACAGTCGTATTGCAACTTTGTCTCTCAATATAATTCGGACACAGTCGTATTGCAACTTTGTCTCTCAATATAATTCGGACACAGTCGTATTGCAACTTTGTCTCTCAATATAATTCGGACACAGTCGTATTGCAACTTTGTCTCTCAATATAATTCAGACACAGTCGTATTGCAACTGTCTCTAATACTGGTCTCTTCTTGTGTTGTTAGTGACTTCACAGAGACGGAGCATTTCACATGTAGTTATATTCAGTTCTGGTGACCTATTCACTGTACATGTTTGGCACTGATAGCATCAAGTAGAGATGAATATGCCATTAATTATTTGCTCTTTTGTTGGAAGGGAGACATTAGGGTGTCTAAACAGTAGGTGACAGCATTTGCCTTCTGTTCTCTGGCTTCTATCTCTCTGTCGAGTCTGCCATGCTCTAAATATGCATACTAGATATTTAAATTCTCCAACTTGTTTGATTGTAGTACTGCTGACATGAAAATTCATGTTATTATGTTTGCTGCATATTCTCATTACTTTAGTGTTTCATATCATACTTTGTACAGGTTTAATGTAAGGAGTGCCCCAGTATAACTGTGCTATAGGGCTTTATGGTTGAACAGGGTTTCTGGGATTGGCACCAGTCTGATTCTCATGCTTAAGATGTTAATCCTTCAAACTGCAATCCTAGAGTAGAAAAAAAAACAACAACATGTAATATTTGTGTGTGAAGGATGGCAAGGGAGTGACAGAGTTGATGACTAATATTTGTGTGTGAGGGATGGCAGTGGAGCAACAGAGTTGATGAGTGTAATATTTGTGTGTGAGGGATGGCAAAGGAGTAACAGAGGTGATGACTGTAATATTTGTAGGTGAAGGATGGCAAGGGAGTAACAGAGTTGATGATTGTAATATTTGTGTGTGAGGGATGGCAGGGGAGTAACAGAGTTGATGACTGTAATATTTGTGTGTGAGGGATGGCAAGGGAGTAACAGAGTTGATGACTGTAATATTTGTGTGTGAGGGATGGCAAGGGAGTAACAGAGTTGATGACTGTAATATTTGTGTGTGAGGGATGGCAGGGGAGTAACAGAGTTGATGACTGTAATATTTGTGTGTGAGGGATGGCAGGGGAGTAACAGAGTTGATGAGTGTAATATTTGTGTTTGAGGGATGGCAAAGGAGTAACAGAGTTGATGAGTGTAATATTTGTGTGTGAGGGTTGGCAAGGGAGTAACAGAGTTGATGAGTGTAGTATTTGTGTATGAGGGTTGGCAAGGGAGTAACATAGTTGATGACTGTAATATTTGTGTGTGAGGGTTGGCAAGGGAGTAACAGAGTTGATGTGTGTAATATTTGTGTGTGAGGGTTGGCAAAGGAGTAACAGAGTTGATGAGTGTAATATTTGTGTGTGAGGGATGGCAAAGGTAGTAACAGAGTTGATGAGTGTAATATTTGTAGGTGAGGGATGGCAAAGGTAGTAACAGAGTTGATGATTGTAATATTTGTGTGTGAGGGATGGCAAAGGTAGTAACAGAGTTGATGATTGTAGTATTATTGGGTGAGGGATGGCAGGGGAGTAACAGAGTTGATGAGTGTAGTATTTGTGTGTGCATACACTCCTGCTCTATCAGGGACTTATACTAAATGTTATAGACTACAATCTGGGCCTCCTCACTGTCAGCAGAACCCAGCTAGAAAGACTGCACCCAGTACAAAATAAGACCATGAGACTCATTAACATAACATAACCCTTGACCCTGTAGGGTCGTGGAGGTGCACATAAAACCCGCCATCTTTCTCTGTCTTCCGCTTGATGAATAAGTGTATGATAACTTTGTCCTGTCTATTTCTTGATATTGTCACACCAGATTCTTCTTTGCCCTCCTCTTCTTCGACTGTCTGCCAATGTTCCTTAAAGTACAGTCTTTGCAAACCTAATCATGTCTCACCACATGTCCCAACAAAGATAGCTCGTGTTGTTTCACCACTGCCCAGAGAGGCTCCTGATGTCCCACAAATTTGTATATTTTGTCTTTGACCTATTTATTAGTTGTGTGTTCTAAATAATTAATTTGTAAAATGCGTCTCTAGCATTTACATTTGAAAGCCTGAATTCTCCTTTCCATTTCCGCAGTGAGAGTCCAACTCTCACATCCATACAAGAAAATAGACAATACCAGTGAACTGTAAACATTGACCTTGACTGCGATGCTGATTTTGCTCTTCCACGTCGTATTCAGCTGAGATATCGCAGCTGTTGCCATATTAAGTCTTGTCTTGATCTCTTTGGTACAGCTGCCATTGTTGCATGTGTGGGAGCAAAGATATTTAAAGAGCTGATTGTGAACTGGTTGATGGTCTGTTCTTCGTTGGGAAATGGATAAGCAGGAGGAGATGAAACTCTTAGCAGAGAATGTCCATCATACTCCGGCCATTTAGCATGCAGCATACTGTTCAAACTATTACCCCCCTGTCTGTTGGCACATACATGGTTGTTTGATCACTCCGGCCATCTAGCATGCAGCATACTGTTCAATCTATTACCCCCTGTCTGTTGGCACATACATGGTTGTTTGATCACTCCGGCCATCTAGCATGCAGCATACTGTTCAATCTATTACCCCCTGTCTGTTGGCACATACATGGTTGTTTGATCACTCCGGCCATCTAGCATGCAGCATACTGTTCAATCTATTACCCCCTGTCTGTTGGCACATACATGGTTGTTTGATCACTCCAGCCATCTAGCATGTAGCATACATGTTCAATATATTACCCCCTGTCTGTTGGCACATACATGGTTGTTTGATCACTCCAGCCATCTAGCATGTAGCATACATGTTCAGTCTATTACACCCCCCCCCCCCCCCAGTCTGTTGGCACATACATGGTTGTTTGATCACTCCGGCCATCTAGCATGTAGCATACATGTTCAATCTATTACCCCCCTGTCTGTTGGCACATACATGGTTGTTTGATCACTCCGGCCATCTAGCATGTAGCATACATGTTCAATCTATTACCCCCCTGTCTGTTGGCACATACATAGTTGTTTGATCACTCCGGCCATCTAGCATGTAGCATACATGTTTAATATATTACACCCACCCCCCCCCCCCCCCCCCCAGTCTGTTGGGACATACATGGTTGTTTGATCACTCCGGCCATCTAGCATGTAGCATACATGTTCAATATATTACCTCCTGTCTGTTGGGACATACATGGTTGTTTGATCACTCCAGCCATCTAGCATGTAGCATACATGTTCAGTCTATTACCCCCCCCAGTCTGTTGGGACATACATGGTTGTTTGATCACTCCGGCCATCTAGCATGTAGCATACATGTTCAATCTATTACCCCCCTGTCTGTTGGCACATACATGGTTGTTTGATCACTCCGGCCATCTAGCATGTAGCATACATGTTCAATCTATTACCCCCCTGTCTGTTGGCACATACATGGTTGTTTGATCACTCCAGCCATCTAGCATGTAGCATACATGTTCAATCTATTACACCCCCCCCCAGTCTGTTGGGACATACATAGTTGTTTGACCACTCCAGCCATCTAGCATGTAGCATACATGTTCAATCTATTACCCCCCCCCCCCCTGTCTGTTGGGACATACATGGTTGTTTGATCACTCCAGCCATCTAGCATGTAGCATACATGTTCAGTCTATTACCCCCCCCCCCCCCCCCTGTCTGTTCGCACATACATGGTTGTTTGATCACTCCAGCCATCTAGCATGTAGCATACATGTTCAATCTATCCACACCCCCCCCCCCCCCCCCCAGTCTGTTGGGACATACATAGTTGTTTGACCACTCCAGCCATCTAGCATACATGTTCAGTCTGTCTGTTGGCACATACATGGTTGTTTGATCACTTCTTCTTCTTCTTCTTCACTTCCTCTTTTACCGCTGTGGGTGTCGAGGGAGATATAAGGTTCTGTCTCTACTGTCTCTAGCTCTTCTGGCCGCCTCGACCATAGGCACATCGTGCTGTTGTAGAGTTTCTCTGATGTTATGCTTCCATATTGCTCTTGGTCTACCTCATGCTCTACGTCCTTCTTCTCTTTCCATGTATGCTTTGTATGGTATGGTGTCACAAGGCATTTTCTCTAAGTGGGCAAACCATTTCACCTGCTGTCTTCGTATGTAATTTAGAAAATGGTTCTGTGCCGACTTTTTCTCTTATGATCTCATTCCTGATCTTATCTCTTATGGTCACTCCTACAGCCCTTCTCAGACATCTCATTTCCGTGGTTACTAATTTTCTTTTATGGTTTGTTGTGAGTGACCATGTCTGGCACTGGTAGCACAGAGTTTGAATAAATATGCTTTGAATAAGATGTCTCTTTGTGCTGACTGGGATTGTCTTATGCTGTAAGAGGGGGGCTAGCTGTCCCAATACTTGGTTTGCTTTAATGCATCTAATGTTAATTTCTTTATGCAAATCTTCGGTAAATGTAGTTCCCAGATATTTAAACTCAGATGCCTGTTTAATGCCTTTGTTCTCTATTGCTATGTTTAGATCTGTCTTCTTTTTTTCCTATTGACATTACTTCTGTCTTTTCAGTGTTGATTCTCATATTATTTGTTTTATATTCTTCATTCATGGATGTTAGATGTTGTTGCAATTTCATGGCTGTATCTGCTATCAAGGCCTGGTCATCTGTTAATTTGATCACTTACTGTGAAAAAACCCAGAAAAGGAAGGAGACGAAGGAAAAAAAAAAGCACAAGACCACATCACCCGCCAGATACTGATGTGTTAAAGCTATGTATGGTGTTTCTATATGTTTATGTTCCCTGTATGGTGTTTCTATATGTTTATGTTCCCTGTATGGTGTTTCTATAGGTTTATGTTCCCTGTATGGTGTTTCTATAGGTTTATGTTCCCTGTATGGTGTTTCTATATGTTTATGTTTCCTGTATGGTGTTTCTGTGTTTATGCTCCCTGTATGGTGTTTCTTTGTGTTTATGTTCTCTGTATGGTGTTTCTATATGTTTATGTTTCCTGTATGGTGTTTCTATATGTTTATGTTCCCTGTATGCTGTTTCTATATGTTTATGTTCCCTGTATGGTGTTTCTATATGTTTATGTTCCCTGTATGGTGTTTCTATATGTTTATGTTCCCTGTATGGTGTTTCTATATGTTTATGTTCCCTGTATGATGTTTCTGTGTTTATGTTCCCTGTATGGTGTTTCTATATGTTTATGTTTCCTGTATGGTGTTTCTGTGTTTATGCTCCCTGTATGGTGTTTCTATGTTTTTTGTTCCCTGTATGGTGTTTCTATGTGCTTATGTTCCCTGTATGGTGTTTCTGTGTGTTTATGCTCCCTGTATGGTGTTTCTGTGTGTTTATGCTCCCTGTATGGTGTTTCTGTGTGTTTATGCTCCCTGTATGGTGTTTCTATGTTTTTTGTTCCCTGTATGGTGTTTCTATGTGCTTATGTTCACTGTATGGTGTTTCTGTGTGTTTATGCTCCCTGTATGGTGTTTCTGTGTGTTTATGCTCCCTGTATGGGTTCCGCGACCCCAGTTTAGAAAAGAAAAAACAGACCCACTGACCCCTAACTAATGCATGCCTGTGAAAGGTGATTTATTAGGGGTTTGGTGAAATTAGATGGGATATGATCATATACTGCAGCCTAGCTGTAAACCACAGCACACGGGCTATCACAGAAAAAAAATGGTTAGTGTGTGGGTGTGTGCAGATATTTAAAATATTCCTCACTGGCTTTTGAAGCTTGGTTAAAATATCAGAATTGTATTTGAAAGAGAATATCACCGCCTGGGCTCCAGGCCCCGTTTTGCAAACAGAAAGAATAAACCTACTGTCCCCATAACAAGCATGTCATAAAAGCCAACTAATAAGGGGTGTTTTCCTTTGATCCATGCAGTAGGTTCCAGCCTATAACATCATGGGGTTCATTTATCAGTGTGATCCATGCAGCAGGTTCCAGCCTATAACATCATGGGGTTCATTTATCAGTGTGATCCATGCAGTAAGTTCCAGCCTATAACATCATGGGGTTCATTTATCAGTGTGATCCATGCAGTAGGTTCCAGCCTATAACATCATGGGGTTCACATGTTGTGAATGATCCATGCAGTAGGTTCCAGCCTATAACGTCATGGGGTTCATTTATCAGTGTGATCCATGCAGTAGGTTCCAGCCTATAACATCATGGGGTTCACATGTTGTGAATGATCCATGCAGTAGGTTCCAGCCTATAACGTCATGGGGTTCATTTATCAGTATGATCCATGCAGTAGGTTCCAGCCTATAACATCATGGGGTTCATTTATCAGTTTGATCCATGCAGTAGGTTTCAGCCTATAACATTATGGGGTTCACATGTTGTGTATGATCCATGCAGTAGGTTCCAGCCTATAACATCATGGGGTTCATGTATCAGTGTTATCCATGCAGTATGTTCCAGCCTATAACATTATGGGGTTCACATGTTGTGTATGATCCATGCGGCTCACACTTTGTCACTCAGGCCCTCTGTGGCATGGAATTTGCTTTGTGTTAGCGGATGCTCTCTGTGCAGTCTAGAGAAGATACTAGAACATAATTCTCCTTCTGGTCTGTATAAGACCTCACACACAGACAGTCTAGAGAAGATACTAGAACATAATTCTCCTTCTGGTCTGTACAAGACCTCACACACAGACAGTGTACAGAAGATACTATAACAAATTCTCCTTCTGTTCATACAAGACCTCACACACAGACAGTTAACAGAAGGAATCACAAACGGTGAAACATCCTCAATGATCTGTATCTCCCAGCCTTGCTAGTTAAAGGAGAGGATTCGGGGTTTGCCACATCTGATTCCCTACTGTTAAATAAATGATATATTTATGTATAAAGTTAAATTATAGTATCTATTGTTCACTGACATACACTGGAAGAACATTAACCAGTACAACATCTAATTTGGAAAAGTCGAATCATAGGACTGGGGAGTGAATACTTGTTCTGGATTGTCATTGGACTGATATGCCAAACTCATCTGTAATTGGTGCTCCTTGGGTCAGCTTCTGGCTCAGACTTGGAGACACTTCCTGCAGGTCAAATCTTCTAGTCCAGGGAGTCTGACACCTCCAGCTACACTGGAACTTCCACTTGAAACTAGAGTAAGAGAACAATCCCTGTAGACACATTTGGGAAAGTTCTGATCGAAGGACACACTGCCTTCAGTCGTCATATACTTTTGTTATTTCCAAGCCCAAGGTTTAACGTCACTGAGAGAGACAACAGTCGTAGTACTGAAAATATCTTCCTGATATTTAGGATTGATATATACCAATAAATAGTACCAGTATGGGCCATACAGGTTCCTTCTTTGTCTCCGAAAGTGTCAGTCTATTAAATTTAGCCATCACATGGTATTCCCTTTTAATAAAAGAAAAGAAATTGGGACAAAATATCTGTTTGAACAATGAGCAGATACAATAGATACAGGACAGACAAAATGTCTGTTTGAACACTGAGCAGATACAATAGAAGGCAGGTCAGACAAAATATCTGTTTGAACAATGAGCAGATACAATAGAAGGCAGGTCAGACAAAATATCTGTTTGAACACTGAGCAGATACAATAGATACAGGTCAGACAAAATATCTGTTTGAACACTGAGCAGATACAATAGATACAGGTCAGACAAAATATCTGTTTGAACAATGAGCAGATACAATAGATACAGGACAGACAAAATATCTGTTTGAACACTGAGCAGATACAATAGATGCAGGTCTATAATTAAGAAATTTTTAAAATTGCTATTATAGACAAAATGTCTGTTTGAACACTGAGCAGATACAATAGATGCAGGACAGACAAAATATCTGTTTGAACAATGAGCAGATACAATAGATACAGGTCAGACAAAATATCTGTTTGAACAATGAGCAGATACAATAGAAGGCAGGTCAGACAAAATATCTGTTTGAACAATGAGCAGATACAATAGATACAGGTCAGACAAAATATCTGTTTGAACAATGAGCAGATACAATAGATGTAGGACAGACAAAATATCTGTTTGAACAATGAGCAGATACAATAGATACAGGTCAGACAAAATATCTGTTTGAACAATGAGCAGATACAATAGATGCAGGTCAGACAAAATATCTGTTTGAACAATGAGCAGATACAATAGATGACAACAGGTTTGAACAATGAGCAGACAACAATATCTGTTTGAACAATGAGCAGATACAATAGATGCAGGACAGACAAAATATCTGTTTGAACAATGAGCAGATACAATAGATACAGGACAGACAAAATATCTGTTTGAACAATGAGCAGATACAATAGATGCAGGACAGACAAAATATCTGGAATGTTTGCAGATGTCACAAAATATCTGTTTGAACAAAAATCTGTTTGTGAGCAGATACAATAGATGCAGGACAGACAAAATATCTGTTTGAACAATGAGCAGATACAATAGATGTAGGACAGACAAAATATCTGTTTGAACAATGAGCAGATACAATAGATGCAGGTCAGATCATAGCAATTTGGAGCTGGACATAACCAGCAAGTGTGCATATGTTCATGAGCATCTCAGCCAGCAACACTTGACGGTTTAGTTGTGTGTTTATGTCACTGTTGTGTGTTTATGTGACTGTTGTGTGTTTATGTGAATGTTGTGTGTTTATGTCACTGTTGTGTGTTTATGTCACTGTTGTGTGTTTATGTCACTGTTGTGTGTTTATGTCACTGTTGTGTTTATTTGACATTAATCATTTGGTTTTTGTTTGTGCAGGCTGTATTCATGTCTGGCCAATGGCAGTGCAGACGAGTTCACCAAGGGAGAACATTTGTACAAGAACAAGTGTGTCAGGGACACTCTACAGATAGGTACTAGTGTGCAGTGTTTTTTGTCACTGGTTTGTGTGTACAAATATTAACATCTATTCTGTTCATTTTCTTGATTATTCTATTAGTTTTCTAAAAGAGTTCAGTATATTGCTTCCTTGTGCAGCATACCTAGTTTGCAATGTCTCGCTCTCTTGGTGGGTGTGTCTGATTTGAGCATGAATGTGTCTAAAGTTCACTTTATGTACACAGATGCCATCTGTACAAATGGGCTCTGTCTGCAGATGGGCATGTTTTAGGTCCCCAACAATGTTGCCAGGGTATGGCCTATTGGCCTTCTGTCTGTGAGTTTCAACTGCTGCAGAGTATTTGAGACTAGCAATTTGCAGGTGAGACTTGCTGTTTCTCCACTTGGAAGCTAGGTTAGTGATCATAGTAACGAAAAGATTAAGGAGATGTGTGTTGTTAGAAACCCGCAGTTTCTCCTTAAAGTAATCTAGCAAAGGTGTACTGAGAGTGAACCAGGTAAAATATTCTAGCAAAGGTGTACTGAGAGTGACCAGGTAAAATGTTCTAGCAAAGGTGTACTGAGAGTGAACCAGGTAAAATATTCTAGCGTATGTATATTGAGAGTGAACCAGGTAAAATATTCCAGCTAAGTACACTGAGAGTGAACCAGGTAAAATATTCTAGCTAAGTAGACTAAGAGTGTACCAGGTAAAATATTCTAGCTAAGTACACTGAGAGTGAACCAGGTAAAATATTCTGGCTAAGTTTACTGAGAGTGAACCAGGTAAAATATTCTGGCTAAGTGTACTGAGAGTGAACCAGGTAAAATATTCTAGCTAAGTACACTGAGAGTGAACCAGGTAAAATATTCTAGCTAAGTACACTGAGAGTGAACCAGGTAAAATATTCTAGCTAAGTACACTGAGAGTGAACCAGGTAAAATATTCTGGCTAAGTGTACTGAGAGTGAACCAGGTAAAATATTCTAGCTAAGTACACTGAGAGTGAACCAGGTAAAATATTCTAGCTAAGTACACTGAGAGTGAACCAGGTAAAATATTCTAGCTAAGTACACTGAGAGTGAACCAGGTAAAATATTCTGGCTAAGTACACTGAGAGTGAACCAGGTAAAATATTATGGCTTAGTGTACTGAGAGTGAACCAGGTAAAATATTCTAGCTAAGTACACTGAGAGTGAACCAGGTAAAATATTCTAGCTAAGTGCACTGAGAGTGAACCAGGTAAAACATTCTAGCTAAGTACACTGAGAGTGAACCAGGAAAAATATTCTAGCTAAGTACACTGAGAGTGAACCAGGTAAAATACTGGGGCCAAGTGTACTGAGAGTGAACCAGGTAAAATATTCTTGCTAAGTACACTGAGAGTGAACCAGGTAAAATATTCTAGCTAAGTACACTGAGAGTGAACCAGGTAAAACATTCTAGCTAAGTACACTGAGAGTGAACCAGGAAAAATATTCTAGCTAAGTACACTGAGAGTGAACCAGGTAAAATACTGGGGCCAAGTGTACTGAGAGTGAACCAGGTAAAATATTCTAGCTAAGTACACTGAGAGTGAACCAGGTAAAATATTCTAGCTAAGTACACTGAGAGTGAACCAGGTAAAATACTGGGGCCAAGTGTACTGAGAGTGAACCAGGTAAAATACTGGGGCCAAGTGTACTGAGAGTGAACCAGGTAAAATACTGGGGCCAAGTGTACTGAGAGTTTACCAGGTAAAATTATGCTAACCATGCCCTGAGTGTGAACCAGGGAGGACACCAGCACAGAAGAACAACTGCTTGTTCTACAGCAGGTGGCACACACTGTACAAGCACATATGTTGTTTCTTGTTCAACTGTAATAGTTCAAATGGCCTTGTTCTTGATTGCTAAAGCTTTTCTGATAAAATATTGGCCCAGTGATCATCTAATGGCTCATCAGTAATCACAGAAATGCCACACTCACTTACCATCTATAAAACTAAATCTATGCTTATAACCACAAGGCAGAAGTTACAAACACTAGCACTGCACAAGCCACCACTTCAGCTGTACATAGATCAGTTACCTAATGGTAATGTTACTGAGCATAAAACATTAGACCTTACAATTGACAATCATTTAACTTGGAATTCTCTTGTTCATAACAAAGAAAATAGCACAAAATGTTTATCAGCTTGCCAACATTCAGCACTTCCTGAATGAAGATGCACAAACAATATTTTATGCGTCCTTCATCCAACCACATCTTGACTCCCAGGGTGACTGAGCCTTGAGTGCTTACCAGGTGCAGTCCTGGGAAATAAAGGCAGCCAACCAAGTGCCGATTCATCTATAAAAAGAAATATAGGTCTAGCCCTATATTCCCAATGTGGCATCCGTGGCATAGGTGTTGCGAGTCGTAATCCAGCGTACTGTGATCGAAATCCACTGCTGGCTGCGTGGATTTTCATCATGGTATGGGGGCGTCACAGGTCGACCTAGCCTAAAATGGGTACCAGGATGGCTGTCCTGGGGAAGTAAAGACGGCCGGCGTAATGCTGACCACATTACCCATCCAGTGCCGATTGGTCTGTAAAAATATGGGACGCTTTTCCTATATACCCGATGCGCCTAAGGTGTGGAAAAGGGATCTTTACTTTTTTTTAAACATCCAAACACATGTAGACTATTGTTCCGCAGTTTGGAATGGTTGCGCCAAATCCAATGTTACAAGACTAAGTTCCATTCAGAATTGCGCTTCTCGTCTGGTTTCAGATAAAAAAACATATCGACAAAAATAATCTCTATTGTTAATTTTTTACAAGGTTCAGTTTATTCATAAAATGTTATCTCAAAGTACTCCAAACTACCTCTTCCATTTTAAATCCAATCCTATGAACAGCAAGCGACTAAGTTTATTACATTTGCCTAAACCAAGAATAGATTTATTTAAAACAAGTTTAGCATATTCTGCAGTTCATTTATGGAACCATCTTTCATTTGATCTGAAAAATACAGTTCCTATTTATTTAAGCACAAACTGTTTCAGTTCATGCTTACAAGTGATTATTTGCCACCTTGAGTGTCATTATTAGCTCATATTGCATTATCAGTTTATTATTATTAAGGTGTGTATGATCTGGTGTGTATGTTTTGACATGTAAATGTGTTGAATATATGTGTATGTGTGTTTGTGTGATTCTGTGTATGTATGAGTGTTTGCATGAGTAATTATAATAGGTTTAGTGTGTGTTTTGTGTGTGTGTGTGCCTGTGTAGGTGTGCCAGTGTGTGTGTGTGTGTGTGTGTGCATGTAACTTGTGTCCCTGGGTGCGTCAGTGTGCATATGTGTGTGTGTGTGCATATATGTGTGTATGTGTGTGTGTGTGTGCATGGATGCATGCGCACATGCATGTATGTGTGTGGCATATGTGTGTGTATGTAATATGTATGTATGTGTGTATGTGTGGGTGTGTGTGTATGCATGTGTGTGAGTGGGCGTGTGCATGTGAGTGTGTGCATGCGCACAAATGTGTGCATGCATTTTACCACCAATGTTTTTTCTTGATGTTCATAATATGCATATTGTTATATGAACATAACATGCCTTATTGATAAAATACAACTGCTACGTGAAAGATGGGTGTTTGGAAGGGCCTGATGTAAGACTGGCCCAATTTATGACCCTTTGAAAATAAAGTTTGTTTGTTGGTTCTCTGTGCAGGATTCCACCTCAGCTGTACCGTGGTGGCAGCTCAGAATGTTGGCCAGGGTCAGAGCAAGAGCAACTTCAATGTGGCGGTGGTGTTTGACAGACGCAGAATTTCATCTTGTACCTGTACCTGCGACAGCAATGCCTTGTGGTGCTCCCACGTAGTGGCACTCTGTCTCTTCAGGATACATCAGGTACGAGACATCTCATGTCAGGGTTTTAACTGTTCATTCATAAACAGAAATGTTCATTCAGAATACATCAGGTAAGAGACATCTCATGTCAGGGTTTTAACTGTTCAGTCATAAACATAAATGTTCATTCAGAATACATCAGGTAAGAGACATCTCATGTCAGGGTTTTAACTGTTCAGTCATAAACATAAATGTTCATTCAGAATACATCAGGTAAGAGACATCTCATGTCTGGGTTTTAACTGTTCAGTCATAAACATAAATGTTCATTCAGGATACATCAGGTAAGAGACATCTCATGTCAGGGTTTTAACTGTTTATTCATAAACATAAATGTTCATTCAGGATACATCAGGTAAGAGACATCTCATGTCAGGGTTTTAACTGTTTATTCATAAACATAAATGTTCATTCAGGATACATCAGGTAGGAGACATCTCATGTCAGGGTTTTAACTGTTCATTCATAAACAGAAATGTTCATTCAGGATACATCAGGTACGAGACATCTCATGTCAGGGTTTTAACTGTTTATTCGCTCAAAGTTCTGCAAGCAAGGTCATATCTCAGTGCCGAGGAACAGATAGATCATTACGATCTGAGGAGAATGGCACTGCAAGGAGTTACAAGGGGATCTGGCTGACGCTCGACACTCAAGGGAAAGGCGAGATGGATATACAATCAGACAGTTACTGGTACAAATGGAATTTTAACTCTTCGTTGCTGCTGCTGAAGATGGGCTTAGAGTTCTTATGGGGGTGTCCCGAGTGTTGTGATGTCGATTCTTAATTCAACATTCAATTGTTCATTCATAAATAGAAATGTTTATTCAGGATACATCAGGTATGAGACATCTCATGTCAGAGTTTTAACTATTCAGTCATAAGTAGAAATGTATGATGTACTCATACTCAGTTTATCTAGGCTCGTAGACTATGGAAAAGTGTGCCCAGTTAGCATTTATGGGGAATAATTAATGACATCACTGTTGGATACTGCCGGGGATTATTAACTGAATCAAAAAGTAGCAGGCAATGATATTAAATGTGGAATAAGTCAAAAAGGGAAACTTGTATACATTTGATATGTTATAAGCACTGGAAGTGACAGGAATGCATTGTGTTATCTTTCTTATCCTTGTTGGCTATAGACTGGATTATGAAGACATCAGTAACTGTCACCAGACATAGAATTGACTCTAACAGGTCAGGTCTCTGTTGATGATACTGTCCTCTTGTGCCACATATCACACACAAGATAGGGCTGTATGAAGCAGCAGTGCGGACGACTAAAACAATTACTAATGAACTAGAAACATTTGTTAACTAGTGCCTGCGAATAATCAAATGAAAATAAGTTGGCAGAATCACTGATCAAGAACTTCTGGCAAGAAAACAGATTCCTACTGAATAGGACATACACTCTAAATACCTGCAAATACTATAAGTAGAACATGTCTTCTTTGGAATTTCTAGGGGGACAAAAATTACAATGGGACAAGAAAAGTAACACACTTTCGGTTTTAAAGCTATGAGACAATAGCATTGCACCATCATGTTCTGCAGCCATTTTGGAGTGGCCACGTAGCCAGAGAAATGCAAACCTTGCCAGCTGAGTCTAGCAGACGTTGGCATTGTTTGGATGACACGTCCTTTTGGAAAACATGAATATTTATTGACATTTGGTGTTTACTGGCAGTCGCTGTGGCGGAGCGGCTAGACGCTCGCCTGTGGATCTGAAGGTTGTGGGTTCGCTCCCTGGCGGAGCCAGACTTTTAAAAAAAGTAACCTTGGCGACCCAGCCTTGAGTGGGTACTGGGTGCAATTCCAGGAATTAAAGGCGGTTGGCGTGATGCTGACCACATCACCTATCTTGTGCCTATTTTTCTATAAAATATAGGTCTAGCCCTATATGCCCTATACGCCTAAAGGCATGCAAAGGATCCTTTACTTGGTGTCACTAATATTTATGGTTTACAGACAGTAATTGCAGGGTTCTAGGTGACATTTGGTGTCACTAATATTTGTGGTTTACAGACAATAGTTGCAGGGGTCTAGGTGACATTTGGTGTCACTAATATTTGTGGTTTACAGACAATAGTTGCAGGTTCTAGGTGACATTTGATGTCACTAATATTTTCGGTTTACAGACAATAGTTGCAGGGTTGTAGGTGACATTTGGTGTCACTAATATTTGTGGTTTACAGACAAAACTTGCATGGTTCTAGGTGACATTTGGTGTCACTAATATTTGTGGTTTACAGACAATAGTTGCAGGGTTCTAGGTGGCATTTGGTGTCACTAATATTTGTGGTTTACAGAAAATAGTTGCCGGGTTTCTCGGTGACATTTGGTGTCACTAATATTTTTGGTTTACAGACAATAGTTGCAGGGTTCTAGGTGACATTTGGTGTCACTTTCTAGGTGACATTTGGTGTCACAAATATTTGTGGTTTACAGAAAGTAGTCGCAGGGTTCTAGGTGAAATTTGGTGTCACTAATATTTGTGGTTTATGGACAATACTTGCAGGGTTCTAGGTGACATTTGGTGTCACTAATATTTGTGGTTTACAGACAATACTTGCAGGGTTCTCTGTGACATTTGGTGTCACTAATATTTTCGGTTTACAGACAATAGTTGCAGGGTTCTTGGTGACATTTGATGTCACTAATATTTGTGGTTTGTGGACAATAGTTACAGGGTTCTAGGTGACATTTGGTGTCACTAATATTTGTGGTTTACAGACAGTAGTTGCAGGGTTCTAGGTGACATTTGGTGTCACTAATATTTGTGGTTTACAGACAATAGTTGCAGGGTTCTAGGTGACATTTGGTGTCACTAATATTTGTGGTTTACAGACAATAGTTGCAGGGTTCTTGGTGACATTTGATGTCACTAATATTTGTAGTTTATGGACAATAGTTACAGGGTTCTAGGTGACATTTGGTGTCACTAATATTTGTGGTTTACAGACAGTAGTTGCAGGGTTCTAGGTGACATTTGGTGTCACTAATATTTGTGGTTTACAGACAATACTTGCAGGGTTCTCTGTGACATTTGGTGTCACTAATATTTGTGGTTTACAGACAATAGTTGCAGGGTTCTTGGTGACATTTGATGTCACTAATATTTGTGGTTTATGGACAATAGTTACAGGGTTCTATGTGACATTTGGTGTCACTAATATTTGTGGTTTACAGACAGTAGTTGCAGGATTCTAGGTGACATTTCTCTGTCCTCAGGCCAGTTCAGTGTGTCTGCGAGCACCAGTCTCTGAGTCACTGTCCCGCCTGCGACGTGACCAGCTGCAGAAGTTTGCTCAGTATCTCATCAGTTACTTGCCCCAGCAGGTGAGCCGACAGAGACATGTCTGTCTGTCCATCAGTTACCACTATGCTGTTCCATGCAAGACAATTGTGTGTGTATTTCTTTATGTTTAGACCAGCTGGACTGAATTTGTGAACAAATATTAGGATAAAAAAAAAAATATGTCTTTATTGTCTCCAATGTCAACTCTGAATGATTGACTCTGGGCTTGGCGATACATTCTCGACCTGACAGACATTGTCACTAGACATGAGATGGTCTGACGAAAGCGGTATTTTTGTGTTGCTGCTGACATTAAAAAAAACACTAAAAGATGCTATGCGTTGTCCGTGGCTTAGGCGATGCGAGTCTGACTCGTAATTCCAGCGTACCGCGATCGAAACCTACTGCTGGCTCCGTGGATTTTTGTCATGGTACGGGCGTCGCAGGTCGACCTAGCCCAAAATGGGTACCAGGATGTATGTAACATATGTAATGCTGATCACATTACCCACCTAGTGCCGATTGGTCTGTAGAAATATGGGTGCTTTTCCCATATGCCCGATGCGCCTATAGGTGTGAAAAGGGATCTTTACTTTTTTACTGAAAAGATGCCATTGATAAAAAGCTAAAAGATGAACAGGCATTTTTCAGCCAGACAGATCCTGTACTGACCAGATTCAGCCAGACAGATCCTGTACTGACCAGATTCAGCCAGACAGATCATGTACTGACCAGATAGCTACATTGTGTATAATAATAGAGCAAAGCATTGAATTGAACTCACCACTTTACATTAGATTCGTAGACTATGGAAAAGCTTTTGACAGAATTGATAGGGAATCTCTCTGGAAATTGATGGGGCACTATGGAATCCCACAGAAAATTATTAACTTAGTAAAGGCAACATATAAAGACATGACATGTCGAGTTCAGGATGTCTTTTGTCACTTGTCCTATTTTTACTGGCAATAGACTGGATTATGACAATGGCTAACACCAGGAATGGAATTCTGTGGACCCCTAGAAAACAGCCAGATGATCTGGATTTGGCTGATGACATTTCTGTCTCACTCAGGGAATCAGATGCAAGATAACTTAAAGTATACTTGATGTGTTCAAAAATATATGGGAGTACACAGCCCAGGAGATATGAATCAAAACGGAGAGAGGCTAATTGAACTCTGTGAAATAGCAAATCTAACAGCAGCAAGCTCCTTATTTCCGCATAAAGACATACATAAAATAACCTGGATTTCGCCAGATAACATAACAAAAAACCAGATAGATCATTTTTGCATCAGCGCCAAATTCCGTACATCAGTGCAAGACGTTAGAGCCTACAGGGGAGCTGATATTGGCAGTGATCATAATCTTTGCAATCCTAAACTAAAAATTAAACTCAAGTCTCTACTTAAACCACCCAGAAATAAGAAAATAAACTTACAAGCCCTTTTGTCAAAAGATCATCAAAGCGCATTTAATGCAGAGATACTCACCACCTATGTAACCAAAACTAATAATGCGGATACTACAAATAACATAGACACAAATTGGGACTTTTTCAAGAACACACTGACGAACGCTGCAGTAAACACAGTTGGTTATGTACAAAAGCAGAAGAAGAAGTGGCTAAGCGACAACACCTGGTCAAAAATCCAAGAAAGGAAACAAGCAAAATTAACACTTTTATCCAAAAAAGACACATCTTCATACGAAAAATACAGTACGCTAGACAAAGAAGTGAAATCAAATGCAAGGAAAGACAAACAGAACTTCATACACGACCTCGCCTCCGATGCTGAAACAGCTGCCAAGATTGGAAACAACAAAGCCGTATTCCATATTATGAAATAACTGTGCAATCACTCACCTACACTAAATACACCCATTAAAGACAAGCAGGGTAAAACTACTGCTATCCGACGACCAACAAACAAAGCGATGGGCAGAACATTTCAAGGAAATATTAAATAGGCCAAATCCTGACATCATTCCCAATTTAGAAGAAGAAATTATTACACCAACACTAATTGCCTCCAGCGAGTCATTCACAATAGAGGAGATTAAAACAGCTATTAAAAAATTAAGAATAAACAAAGCTACCGGAGAGGACAACATCTCAGGGGAAATGCTCAAAGCAGCGGATGAAAACACCCTGCAACATTTGCTCCAGCTGATGGATGAAGTCTGGCAAAACGATTACCCACCACAACAATGGAAAGATGGTGTAATCTTCAAATTACCTAAAAAAGGTGATTTATCCGATTGTAACAACTGGAGAGGCATCACCCTGCTTTCGATACCAGGGAAACTATTTTGTAGTATGCTACTAGAAAGATTGAAAAAATCCATAGATGAAAGATTAAGGGAAGAACAAGCCGGTTTTAGATCCAAGCGGTCATGCATAGACCACATCTTTACTCTTAGAATAATTGTTGAAGATTCTACAGAATTCCAGTCGAAATTATTGATCAACTTTGTCGACTTTCAAAAAGCCTTCGACAGTATCCATCGTCCAACACTCTGGAAATTGCTTAACATCTATGGTTTCCCCATCAAAATATATCAACATCATAAAATCTTTTTATAATGAAACACGATGCTGTGTAAGAACTGATTCCGGCAATTCTGACTGGTTCCCGGTGGAAACAGGAGTGAAGCAAGGCTGTGTCCTATCGCCGATGCTTTTTGGTATAGCAATCGACTGGGTCATGCGCAAGTGCATAAATAACGCAAATTTAGGCATTACATGGGTTGACAAAATTCTGGAAGACCTAGACTTCGCCGACGACATAGCACTCCTGAGTTCAGAACACACAGACGCCCAAGAAAAAATCAATCGACTCCAGAATTTCTCAGAACAAATTGGACTCCAAATTAACACCGCCAAAAACAAAAATTCTAGACCTTACCAACAGTTCAGTTGATATCACGCTGAACAACAACAGCCTTGAAAAAGTCAACAGTTTCACTTATCTAGGGAGCAAGATGTCATCTACAGGAGATACCGCACCAGAAATATCATTTAGAATAGCACTGGCATCTAGTGCCTTCAATAAACTGTCTAACATCTGGAAATCAAAGACACTTAGCAAACACACAAAACTCAAGATCTTCAATTCTTGTGTGATTCCAGTACTAACCTATGGATGCGAGAGTTGGAAATCAACGAAAACTCTAGACACAAAATTAGACAGTTTTGAAAATAAATGCCTTAGAAGAATACTAAATTTCAAATGGTCAGATTTCCGAACCAATACACAAATAAGGCAAGAATCCAGGCAAGAGTATGTGTCTAATTTTATACGAAAACGCCGCTGGAACTATGTCGGCCACGTCCTTAGAATGGATAAATCAAGACTTCCTTACCAAGCCCTCATTTGGACACCACAGGGGAAAAGATCTCGTGGAAGACCAAGGGAAACCCTACGTAGAACTATCATCAGGGAAGGCTCGCTCATGGGCCACTCAAACATCCAAGACCTACAACGGATTGCAACGGACCGCCGTGCATGGAGAGTCGCGACCTCTGCCCTATGTGCCGCACTCGACACAAGAGGAAAGACTAACTAACTAACTAACTAATACTTGATGTGAGATCACAACTGCTAGATCTGAAAATCCATCAGAGAAAGAGAAAGATAATGAGAATAAATCAAGCAAATATATATGTACGCCACTCCAGAATGTGGAGTCGTACATCTACTTGGGCAGTAATGTAAATAAAGATGGGGGAACTGATAGAGATAATAATATACCAATACAAAAAGCAAGAGGAGCTTTCATAACACTAGGGAATTTGTGGAGGTCAAATGAAATTAAAACTAATACTGAACTTAACATGTTTAATTCCAATGTCAAATCAGTACTGTTGAATGGAGCGGAAACAGGGAGAACAACTAAGGCAGTTACTAATACACTACAAACATTTGTTATCTGAGGCCTGCGCAGAATAGAGGCAATTAAATGGTGTGACAACTTTAGGCCAGAAGTAAACCAGTTCCAGTGCACCAAGAGGTGAAGAAAAGACGCTGGCGCTGGATAGGACACGTTGAGAAAACCTCAGAACAGTATAATTAGAATGTCTTTACACTCGAACCCACAGGGGCATAGAAATAACGGAAGATCAAAAAACACACGGAGCTAGAGAGTGAAATTAAAAAGATGCGGAGGACATTGGTAGAGCTGTATGTGTTAGCAAAAGATAGACCAACTTGGTGTAAGTTGGTTGAGGGCTTATGCTCCATTGGGGGATAGAAAGGCAGCAGCAGAAGAAGAAGAAGAAGTTGCCCATTGGAGTATGTCAGGCTCAGTGCTGAATGGATAGAAACACCAGAACAGTTGCAGGATCACTTTGCGGTAATTATCAGCCTGGGCAGGTATTGCAGAGAATGGAGTCAAGAAGCCGTTGATGCATCCATGAACACACTTGACCAGGTGATGTCTCATCTGTACAGATGGCTCAGTAAATAACATCTCAGCTGAGAATTGTCTGTACTTGTTGCCAGTAAGAACTCAGTCAGCTGGTGTTTGTCATTGTGCTTGAGACCAGAATCTTGCAGAACCTGTTAGTCAACTCTGCTCACTGGTTTCTCAACACTGGTTTCTCAACACTGGTTTCTCAACACTGGTTTCTCAACACATACTCATCAGCTTTGGATGTTCATTCCCTGGAGTCACACAAGCAAATAAAGGTTTATGTCCCTAAAACTGCTGGCACATGGCAGTGGTGGTTTATAGACACCCTCAAATGCCATGTCCTTGACTGCTTGGCAGTCAAGAGACAATCTGATCCACTCCTCAGCTGCGTAGAGCATTCCTCAAACTCTCTTCAACCCGCTGACCTCCTCATCATCCATTCCACGTGGAAGAGAAATGTTTTGTTCACGACAAGCATTCAGCATGAAAGCTTAGATGTTGCCCATTGACCCTGTGCCCACTTTCCTGGCTTGTTCTACACCAGATAGGACTGAGCCAGGGTTGAACAGTTTTGTGCACTTGATCATCATCAGTGTAGTTATGACAAACCTGAGGCCACAAGAATGTGTTGAAGCTTGAGAAGGTAACCTGCGCAAAGTTGAGATGCTTCCCTTGCCACTTCCACAGATTTTGCCGACAGCCCAGCAGATCCTGGATGAGTTGCTGTCATCCCAGGAGACAACCATGAACACAGCCTATGGTGCTCCAGGTATATGTATGTGTGTGTGTATTTGTGTAGGTCGCACTTTGTTTTGTTTAAAAAAAATTGATTGACCAGATATTAACAGCAGTGAAACGGTGTAACAGTGCAACAGTCTAGCAGTCCAACAGTGTAGCAGTGCAACATTGTAACAGTGCAACAGTGTAACAGTGCAAAAGTCTAGCAGTGCAGTAGTGTAACAGTCTAGCAGTGCAACAGTGTTACAGTCTAGCAGTGCAACAGTCTAGCAGTGCAACAGTGTAACAGTGCAACAGTCTAGCAGTGCAACAGTGTTACAGTCTAGCAGTGCAACAGTCTAGCAGTGCAACAGTCTAGCAGTGCAATAGTGTAGCAGTGCAACAGTGTAACAGTGCAACAGTGTAACAGTGCAACAGTCTAGCAGTGTAACAGTGTAACAGTGCAACAGTCTAGCAGTGCAACAGTGTAACAGTGCAACAGTCTAGCAGTGTAACAGTGCAACAGTGTAACAGTGCAACAGTCTAGCAGTGCAACAGTGTTACAGTCTAGCAGTGCAACAGTCTAGCAGTGCAACAGTGTAACAGTGCAACAGTGTTACAGTCTAGCAGTGCAACAGTCTAGCAGTGCAACAGTGTAACAGTGCAACAGTCTAGCAGTGCAACAGTGCAACAGTCTAGCAGTGCAACAGTTCAGCAGTGTGACAGTACAATTTCGCAACAGTTTAACAGCTTAGGGCTCACACCCAATACATTGGAAGGTAAGGAGGTTTGTTGACCTTGACTTACTAAATCTTTCTTATAACCCGAAAGGGAGGATCAGATATGACCTTTTGAAATATCTGTCACCTTGCCCACTTTTGGCTGAGGCTGCTGTTGTTTCATGTCTTGCAGATCCAACTGCAGGTCCATCTGCCAGTGAGCAGACATCGTGGTCTCTGGATGAAGCCACACTACACGCCAACATCAAGAAGACACTTGTGAAGTTCTGTATACCAGCACCGATAGTTTTTAGGTGAGAATATGTTAAACGGGAGGTTTGCATATGTGTGCCTTTGCATGTGTCTGTGTGTGACAGAGAGAGAGATAGAGAGAAAGAGAGAACGAACGAACGAATGAACAAACTTTATTTTCAAAGGGTTAAGAATTTGACATGAAGGCCTGTCTAACATTCTGCCCTTCCTGTAATCTGGTAATCTGGTAATCCTAGTTTCAGCTTCATAGCAAACGGGTCACCCCATAGTTGCTCCGCTCCTGTGCCAACGGAAAACACATGTAGCTCACAGTGTCACACCATGCACTCAACTCAGAAGCTGGGCGATGAAACTATATCCTTCCAGTCTACAAATGGAGCAAAAATGCAACAGCCACCGTCTGGCAGAAGCAAAAAAAAAAAGTGGCCATGCCTAGCGTCCATTTTGACCTGAAGCATTATATGAGGGTTAATAAACGGTCACCCCAGCAGTACCCTCACTATTAGTTGGGGAAGGGACTTAGGACATTACATCCACCAGCAAGCATCGCTCCTAGAACGACCTGACTGCCTTCGTTAACGACTGTTCACCCAACAGCCATGCAATTTTTCGGCACGAAGGAGACACCTTGAACTTGGGGTTCGAACTGCCGACTCCCTACAAGATCTGCCCTTCCACTCCGCTCCTTGCATACAATTATTCATTTGTACCTCATTTCATAGTTAATAATAATAAAAAGAGAAATAAAAAAAAAAGAGTTATGGAAAAAAAATAAGAGTTTACAACATCTTAGTCTGGAATGTGCTCTAAACTGACTTGACTGAACATTTTCACGGGTAGAGTAATCAGCCTGTTCCACACATGATGTAGGTCTTACAGGTTGCATAATATAAACATCATCAACATTAATTCAGTATTAATTACAAACATTGGAATGTGTTTGACTGGCATCTTCGTTTTTATACAATAAAAACCTTCAGTTTTCAAACCAAAAAAGAAATACATCAAAGCCTTAACATACTATAATCTTTTAATGGGGCATATAGTCTGTAGTGAGGTATATAATATTCAAATAGTTTCCGATTGTATGTATAGGGGTTATTGATATTTTTTATTTCCGGTGGAAGATTATTCCACAGCCTTGCTGCAGAGTACGCTAAGCTTGTTTTGTTTAGGTGGGAGGGAGAGCTGGAGAGGGGGAGATATTGTTAAATGTAAACCTTTCCATGTGGGTTCCAGTTTGGGGGAAGAAAGGATCGGGAAGGGGGCACAGAATTGACCCATTGGCCTTCAACTAGCATGTCTTTAAAATTGGGGGTTTACTGACAGGGGCAGATATCGCAGCTTAGCTGGCAACATAACATGCCAAACCAGCCTTTTAAGAAGATGAAATGTAATTTGGCCTGTTTGAAATGCTGTAGAGATTTTTTGCTATGTGATTACTTTTAAACAAAATCTATATTGTTAGCAAGAATAGAAGTAAGCCTGTTGAACTTGGAGACAGGCACTAATTGGCTGTCTCAAACCTTAGACCTTAAGTTGCAGGTGCCTACCTACCATACAGTTGTAGTTTTTCCCCTTAAAATTAAAGAAGTATAAAGTTCAATTGTCTGTGTATTCCTGTTTATTAAGCATCTTGGTCAAACTGGCAATCTTTAAATTGTGGCCACATATTTGTCATCATTACGCATTTGTCAGCAAACACCGACATCACATTAAATCTTTCGATGAAAGTCACTAGGATACAGTTGAGACAGCTGTTTTGTCAAAGTGTGTGTTTGTTTCCTCCCATAGTTGTCACACAGCAAGTTGTCTCTTGAGATAGTCTGTTGCACACTGACTCTTTGGCATGTCAAGCATTCTATATTGGATTGAGCCGGCTGATCTAATTGTGTACTGTCAGTGACACATGTAAGAGCTTAATCTATGCTAGCTATACCAGTTATCCATATGGATGTTTCTATCTCTGCCTTCCTGCTCATTGTCTGCTTGTTACTGTTTGCCTGATTCAAGGATTGAGACAAACATGTTGATTCTCTTGTACTCACATATGTTCCTACTGTGTTTTAGCGATGTGAACTATCTGACGGCCAGTGCACCGCCAGCAGCCACCGAGTGGTTGAGTCTGCTCCGACCTCTGCGAGGCAGGGAGCCTGAGGGAATTTGGAATCTCTTGTCCATTGTTCGGGAGATGTTCCGTCGACATGACAGCAACTCTGTACCGTTACTGGAGATACTTACAGATGAAGTTCTGCAGTGTGAACAGGTGAGTGCGGCAGTTATTTTCTTTTTCTCATTTGTCCGATTGTCGTTAAGGTGAAGTGTTTGTTTACAGTATAGCTGTGATGTTTGCCCCTTCGGGCCGACACACTTCTTTGGGCATTTGTTATCCAGGTTTGTTTCCTGGGATATTTGTAGCCTCATATGTGTGTGTTGCCCAGGGCAACCGTTTGCAGATTGGTTGACTTCAAAGAAAGGCAGGGGCAGAGCGTGGGCATCCACCATCCAAGAAGGTTCCGTAAATGCAGAACCTGATACATGGTGATCTGGTATGGGCTCATCAAGGAATAGTCACAGTCTCCACATGATTGCTTGACTTCACATCCGTACATTGTGGCTTTCACTTATTACAGTCTGTACATGACTGCTTAACTTCACATAATATTACAGATTGTCTATAGCCTCACATCACTTGTCATAGCCTCACATCACTTGTCATAGCCTCACATCACTTGTCATTGCCTCACATCACTTGTCATAGTCTCACATCACGTGTCATAGCCTCACATCACTTGTCATAGTCTCACATCAACTTGTCATAGCCCACATCACTTGTCATAGCCTCACATCACTTGTCATAGCCTCACATCACTTGTCATGCCTCACATCACTTGTCATTAGCCTCACATCACTTGTCATAGCCTCACATCACTTGTCATAGCCTCACATCACTTGTCATAGTCTCACATCACTTGTCATAGCCTCACATCACTTGTCATAGCCTCACATCACTTGTCATAGCCTCACATCACTTGTCATTGCCTCACATCACTTGTCATAGCCTCACATCACTTGTCATAGCCTCACATCACTTGTCATAGCCTCACATCACTTGTCATAGCCTCACATCACTTGTCATAGTCTCACATCACTTGTCATAGCCTCACATCACTTGTCATAGCCTCACATCACTTGTCATATAATGGATAAAATGAAACTGGAGATCTTTGTGATTTTAACTACATAGTCTTTATCCTTTGACCTGATATACATTATGTGTTTCTCTTGCAGATCCTAATCTGGTGGTTGACAACAAAAGTCTCCCCGTGCAACAACAGCAGTGTCATCCATTGTAGCAGGAGCGGCAACTCAGCCAATGCTACTCAGAATGCTGCATCCAGTCTCTGTGACGAGATCGTCACACTATGGCGCTTGGGTGCTCTCAACCCAAAGCTGTCACCGTCTCAGCGCCTGGACATGCTGGCCAAGTTCAGAGACTGGCACATCAGCACCATTGAGAAAGTACGCAAGGCTCGAAGCAGCAATGCCAATGCCTCTACTACTGGGCTCAAGAAAGGCGACGTGGAAATGTTCCCAGGTTTCAAACCAGCCATCGAAGCTTGCTCACTCACCTGGGATGATTACCCGATACCTGGCATCACCTACTCGGCCAAAGATGGGTCCAGGTTTTTTTATCACTTTGGTTCTAATAAGTCACATGACTCAGAGAGTAAGAAGCCATCCCGCGTGCAGCCGGTGACCATCTGCTCTCAGGACATCATCAGCACAGATAACTCCCACAGAAACCTGGCTCATTCCCAGAGGTCTCAGGACCATGATGGGGCTCGGGGCCGCTCTAGCGACTCCCGCCCATCCCTGCCATCTCGTTGTGACTCAGGTCATGATGGAGCTTTAAGTTCAGGATCAGAGGGATTTTGTGAGCCCGATAGGGGATTCAGAGACTCTGATTCCAGCGGAGAGTATAAAGGTACACATTCTCGAAGTAACTCCTTGGAGGAAGTGCAGTCCCCACACAGCAGTATTGCAAAGCTTCCCATTGTGGCTTCAGTGCAGACATCTTCAAATAGTTCTGGGCATTCTCAGGAAGCTGGTCAACACACTATGTTAAAGATCGGAGTATTTGATGAGAGTATTGTGGACTTCGATACTGATGCAGCTCAGCTCCCATCCAGCAGAATTTCCAAGGCCAGCCGCAGTATGAAGTCGCTGCTTGCATCAGCTAACACAGCTGAGCCTGCCGCACCAGCCAGTGCTGCTGCCAGTGGTTGTGGAGCCTCTGCTGCCTCACCATCACAGGCTGAAGCAGCTCCTGCTGAGGGCAGGCTGGCCGGTGTCGAGGCACCAGACTCCCAGCAGCCACTGCCGGATGCCTACAATATCTACTTCTATGACACCAAGGCCAAACCATGTGACCTTGAGAAGAAGAAGAAAGAGAAAGGGGAGGAGCCTAATGTCTTTGCTGGCTTGAAGAGCGCAGATTGCATGCAGGATGTGAGTTTGTGTCTCTTCATTATTGTATGTCTTGTGTGTATTCATATCTCATTACTTCATGTCTTGTCTTGTTTATACTTATGTCTGGTATAATTCTCTCACTTGTCTTTATACTTCTATCTGTGGTAATTTTTCTCACTTGTCTTGTTTATACTTCTGTCTGTGGTATAATTCTCTCACTTGTCTTGTTTATACTTATGTTTGTGGTGTAATTCTTTCACTTGTCTTGTTTATACTTCTGTCTGTGGTGTAACTCTCTCACTTGTCTTGTTTTTATTTCTGTCTTCTACCATTATTTCACTTATATGTTTATCTGTCTGTTGTACCGTTATCTCACCTGTCTTGTTTTTATTTCTGCACGTACTGTAATTTTGCAGTGCCACATTTATCACTACTTTTGCAAACCATCTCTTCCTGTGGCATATGGCTGCATATTTCTGATGGTTAATGGCCACTTTGCTGTATTTTATGTGACTCCAGATCTCTGTGACAAGCTGTCTCCCTGTGGCATATGGCTGCATATTTCTGATGTTAATGGCACTTGCTGTATTTTTATGTGACTCCAGATCTCTGTGACAAGCTGTCTCCCTGTGGCATATGGCTGCATTAGTTCTGATGGTTATGGTCACTTTGCTGTATTTTATGTGACTCCAGATCTCTGTGACAAGCTGTCTCCTGTGGCATATGGCTGCATTATTTCTGATGGTTAATGGCCACTTTGCTGTATTTTATGTGACTCCAGATCTCTGTGACAAACCATCTCTTCCTGTGGCATATGGCTGCATATTTCTTATGGTTAATGGCCACTTTGCTGTATTTTATGTGACTCCAGATCTCTGTGACAAGCTGTCTCCCTGTGGCATATGGCTGCATATTTCTGATGGTTAATGGCCACTTTGCTGTATTTTATGTGACTCCAGATCTCTGTGACAAGCTGTCTTCCTGTGGCATATGGCTGCATATTTCTGATGGTGCCACTTTGCTGTATTTTAACTCCATCTCTGTGACAAGCTGTCCCTGTGGCATATGGCTGCATATTTCTGATGGTTAATGGCCACTTTGCTGTATTTTATGTGACTCCAGATCTCTGTGACAAAGCATCTCTCCCTGTGGCATATGGCTGCATATTTCTGATGGTTAATGGCCACTTTGCTGTATTTTATGTGACTCCAGATCTCTGTGACAAGCTGTCTTCCTGTGGCATATGGCTGCATATTTCTGATGGTTAATGGCCACTTTGCTGTATTTTATGTGACTCCAGATCTCTGTAACAAGCTGTCTCCCTGTGGCATATGGCTGCATATTTCTGATGGTTAATGGCCACTTTGCTGTATTTTATGTGACTCCAGATCTCTGTGACAAACCATCTCTTCCTGTGGCATATGGCTGCATATTTCTGATGGTTAATGGCCACTTTGCTGTATTTTATGTGACTCCAGATCTCTGTGACAAACCATCTCTTCCTGTGGCATATGGCTGCATATTTCTGATGGTTAATGGCCACTTTGCTGTATTTTATGTGACTCCAGATCTCTGTGACAAGCTGTCTCCCTGTGGCATATGGCTGCATATTTCTGATGGTTAATGGCCACTTTGCTGTATTTTATGTGACTCCAGATCTCTGTGACAAGCTGTCTCCCTGTGGCATATGGCTGCATATTTCTAATGGTTAATGGCCACTTTGCTGTATTTTATGTGACTACATGTCTATGTCACCTGCTGTCTCCCTCTGCAGTATGTGACTCCAAATGTCTGTGACAAGCTGTCTCCCCTTACATTATGTGACTCCAAATCTCTGTGACAAGCTGTCTCCCCTTACATTATGTGACTCCAGATCTGTGTGACGAGCGGTTTACCTATACATTATGTGACTTCATATCTCCGTGACCAACTGTCTCCCCGTACATTATGTGACTACATATCTCTGTGACAACCTTGTCGGCCCCTTACATTAACGATTGACTCCAAATCTCTGTGACAATCTCTGTCTCCCCTTACATTATCTGACTGGCCCAAATCTCTGTGACACTGCTGTCTCCCCTTACATTATCTGACTCCAGATCTGTGTGACAAGCTGTCTTCCCTTACATTATCTGATCCAGATCTGTGTGACAAGCTGTCTCCCCTTACATTATGTGACTTCATATCTCCGTGACCAACTGTCTCCCCGTACATTATGTGACTACATATCTCTGTGATCAGCTGTCTCCCCATACATTATGTGACTACATATTTCTGTGATCAGCTGTCTACCCGTACATTAGATGACTCCATATCTGTGTGATCAGCTGTCTCCCCATACATTATGTGACTACATATCTGTGTGATCAACTGTCTCCCCGTACATTATGTGACTCCATATCAATGTGATCAGCTGTCTCCCCATACATTATGTGACTCCATATCTCAGTAATCAGCTGTCTCCCCTTACATTATGTGACTTCATATCTCTGTGATCAGCTGTCTCCCCATACATTATGTGACTACATATCTGTGTGATCAGCTGTCTACCCGTACATTATGTGACTACATATCTCAGTGATCAGCTGTCTCCCCATACATTATGTGACTCCATATCTCAGTGATCAGCTGTCTCCCTGTACATTATGTGACTCCATATCTCAGTGATCAGCTGTCTCCCTGTACATTATGTGACTCCATATCTGTGTGATCAGCTATCTCCCTTTACATTATGTGACTCCATATCTGTGTGATCAGCTGTCTCCCCTTACATTATGTGACTCCATATCTCTGTGATCAGCTGTCTCCCCATACATTATGTGACTCCATATCTCAGTGATCAGCTGTCTCCCTGTACATTATGTGACTCCATATCTGTGTGATCAGCTGTCTCCCTTTACATTATGTGACTCCATATCTGTGTGATCAGCTGTCTCCCCTTACATTATGTGACTCCATATCTCTGTGATCAGCTGTCTCCCCATACATTATGTGACTACATATCTCAGTAATCAGCTGTCTCCCCTTACAATATGTGACTACATATCTGTGTGATCAGCTGTCTACCCGTACATTATGTGACTACATATCTCAGTGATCAGCTGTCTCCCCATACATTATGTGACTCCATATCTCAGTGATCAGCTGTCTCCCTGTACATTATGTGACTTCATATCTGTGTGATCAGCTATCTCCCTTTACATTATGTGGCTCCATATCTGTGTGATCAGCTGTCTCCCCTTACATTATGTGACTCCATATCTCTGTGATCAGCTGTCTCCCCATACATTATGTGACTCCATATCTCAGTGATCAGCTGTCTCCCTGTACATTATGTGACTCCATATCTGTGTGATCAGCTGTCTCCCTTTACATTATGTGACTCCATATCTGTGTGATCAGCTGTCTCCCCATACATTATGTGACTACATATCTGTGTGATCAACTGTCTCCCCGTACATTATGTGACTACATATCTCAGTAATCAGCTGTCTCCCCATACATTATGTGACTCCATATCTCAGTAATCAGCTGTCTCCCCATACATTATGTGACTCCATATCTCAGTGATCAGCTGTCTCCCCATACATTATGTGACTACATATCTCAGTGATCAGCTGACTACCCATACATTATGTGACTCCATATCTGTGTGATCAGCTGTCTCCCCATACATTATGTGACTCCATATCTCAGTGATCAGCTGACTACCCATACATTATGTGACTCCATATCTCTGTGATCAGCTGTCTCCCCATACATTATGTGACTCCATATCTCAGTGATCAGCTATCTACCCGTACATTATGTGACTACATATCTGTGTGATCAGCTGTCTCCCCATACATTTTGTGACTACATATCTGTGTGATCAGCTGTCTCACTATACATTATGTGACTCCATATCTCAGTGATCAGCTGTCTCCCTGCCCATAATATGATTCCATATCTCTGTGATCAGCTGACTCCCAGTGCATTTTGTGACTCCATATATGTGTGATCAGCTGTCTCCCCATACATTATGTGACTCCATATTTGTGTGATCAGCTGTCTCCCCGTACATTATGTGACTACATATATGTGTGATCAGCTGTCTCCCTATACATTATGTGACTCCATATTTGTGTGATCAGCTGTCTCCCCATACATTATGTGACTCCATATCTGTGTGATCAGCTGTCTCCCCATACATTATGTGACTCCATATCTGTGTGATCAGCTGTCTCCCCATACATTATGTGACTCCATATATGTGTGATCAGCTGTCTCCCCATACATTATGTGACTCTATATCTCAGTGATCAGCTGTCTCCCCATACATTATGTGACTCCATATCTGTGTGATCAGCTGTCTCCCTGTACATTATGTGACTCCATATCTGTGTGATCAGCTGTCTCCCCATACATTATGTGACTCCATATCTGTGTGATCAGCTGTCTCCCCATACATTATGTGACTCCATATATGTGTGATCAGCTGTCTCCCTGTACATTATGTGACTACATATCTCAGTGATCAGCTGTCTCCCTGTACATTATGTGACTCCATATCTCTGTGACTAGCTGTCTACCCATACATTATGTGACTACATATCTCTGTGACTAGCTGTCTACCCATACATTATGTGACTACATATCTCTGTGATCAGCTGTCTCCCTGCCCATGATTCCATATCTTTGTGATCAGCTGACTCCCAGTGCATTTTGTGACTCCATATCTGTGTTAGCAGTTGTCTACCCGTACATTATGTGACTCCATATCTGTGTGACCAGCTGTCTACCCGTACATTAAGTGACTCCACATCTGTGTGACCAGCTGTCTACCCGTACATTAAGTGACTCCACATCTGTGTGACCAGCTGTCTACCCGTACATTATGTGACTCCATATCTCTGTGACTAGCTGTCTACCCATACATTATGTGACTACATATCTCTGTGATCAGCTGTCTCTCTGCTCATAATATGATTCCATATGTCTGTGATCAGCTGACTCCCAGTGCATTATGTGACTACATATCTGTGTGATCAGCTGACTCCCAGTGCATTATGTGACTCCATATCTGGGTTAGCAGTTGTCTACCCGTACATTATGTGACTCCATATCTGTGTGACCAGCTGTCTACCTGTACATTATGTGACTCCATATCTGTGTGACCAGCTGTCTGCCCGTACATTATGTGACTCCATATCTGTGTGACCAGCTGTCTCCCTATGCAATACATGTCTACATATCTTAGTGACCAGCTGTCTCCCTATGCAATACATCTCTGCATATCTTAGTGACCTGCTGTCTCCCTATGCAATACATGTCTACATATCTTAGTGACCTGCTGTCTCCCTATGCAATACATGTCTGCATATCTTAGTGACCAGCTGTCTCCCTATGCAATACATGTCTACATATCTTAGTGACCAGCTGTCTCCCTATGCAATACATGTCTGCATATCTTAGTGACCTGCTGTCTCCCCATGCAATACATGTCTACATATCTTAGTGACCAGCTGTCTCCCCATGCAATACATGTCTACATATCTTAGTGACCTGCTGTCTCCCCATGCAATACATGTCTACATATCTTAGTGACCAGCTGTCTCCCCATGCAATACATGTCTACATGTCTTAGTGACCTGCTGTCTCCCCATGCAATACATGTCTACATATCTTAGTGACCTGCTGTCTCCCCATGCAATACATGTCTACATATCTCAGTGACCAGAGTTGCAATTTTTCACTGCTCACGTGTACTTCTCTTCTGGTTTTGGTCTGTCATCAAAATTCTAAGAAAACGATTTTTTCCTAGAATAACTGCCTCAGAAACCAGATGTGACTTATACACGCATGTTATCTTTACATGTGTAACTAGGGATGGTGTGTCTCCATGATCATGCTTTGACAATCTCTTATCCCCTGTCTGCCTGTCCTTTACTGACCTCTCATATTTGGCTATGACATTTGCTGCAGATTTTGTTTGCCCGAGCTGAAGCTCTGCATGCTCATGGACATACCAAAGAAGCATGTCGACTTGCCCAGAAGCTGGCTGAGGAGATGTTGAATAATCCTCCAGATCTTCTTGCAGACTCTGCCAACGCTCCGTCCCCGAAATGTAAGTGCCAGTGTTTGAGTGTGTTCACTTTTACACAGTGTCTGATAGAAGTGAACAGAGACCTACATCTTTGCTGCAGGGACATCACACAGTGTCTGATAGAAGTGAACAGAGACCTATGTCTTTGCTGCAGGGACATCACACAGTGTCTGATAGAAGTCCACAGAGACCTACATCTTTGCTGCAGGGACAACACACAGTGTCTGATAGAAGTGAACAGAGACCTACATCTTTGCTGCAGGGACATCACACAGTGTCTGATAGAAGTCCACAGAGACCTACATCTTTGCTGCAGGGACAACACACAGTGTCTGATAGAAGTGAACAGAGACCTTTGTCTTTGCTGCAGGGACAACACACAGTGTCTGATAGAAGTGAACAGAGACCTTTGTCTTTGCTGCAGGGACAACACACAGTGTCTGATAGAAGTGAACAGAGACCTATGTCTTTGCTGCAGGGACATCACACAGTGTCTGATAGAAGTCCACAGAGACCTACATCTTTGCTGCAGGGACAACACACAGTGTCTGATAGAAGTGAACAGAGACCTACATCTTTGCTGCAGGGACATCACACAGTGTCTGATAGAAGTCCACAGAGACCTACATCTTTGCTGCAGGGACAACACACAGTGTCTGATAGAAGTGAACAGAGACCTTTGTCTTTGCTGCAGGGACAACACACAGTGTCTGATAGAAGTGAACAGAGACCTTTGTCTTTGCTGCAGGGACAACACACAGTGTCTGATAGAAGTGAACAGAGACCTATGTCTTTGCTGCAGGGACAACACACGGTGTCTGATAGAAGTCCACATAGACCTACATCTTTGCTGCAGGGACAACACACAGTGTCTGATAGAAGTGAACAGAGACCTTTGTCTTTGCTGCAGGGACAACGCACAGTGTCTGATAGAAGTGAACAGAGACCTAAATCTTTGCTGCAGGGACAACACACGGTGTCTGATAGAAGTCCACAGACACCTACATCTTTGCTGCAGGGACAACACACAGTGTCTGATAGAAGTGAACAGAGACCTTTGTCTTTGCTGCAGTACAACACACAGTGTCTGATAGTGAATGGGTAGAGTGCACAGTGAGCAGGATCTGCAGTGTTTAGTGGATGCATTGATGGTGCACAGTGAGCAGGATCTGCAGTGTTTAGTGGATGCATTGATGGTGCACAGTGAGCAGGATCTGCAGTGTTTAGTGGATGCATTGATGGTGCACAGTGAGCAGGATCTGCAGTGTTTAGTAGATGTGTTGATGGTGCACAGGGAAACGAGAATAAACCCAGTGTATGTTACATTGTGACCAATTAGAGGTATGCTGAAACATGTTGTAAAAGGTGACCAATTAGAGGTGTGCTGAAACATGTTGTAAAAGGTGACCAATTAGAGGTGTGCTGAAACATGTTGTAAAAGTCGACCAATTAGAGGTTTGCTGAAACATGTTGTAAAAGTCGACCAATTAGAGGTTTGCTGAAACATGTTGTAAAAAGTGACCAATTAGAGGTTTGATGAAACATGTTGTAAAAGTCGACCAATTAGAGGTGTGCTGAAACATGTTGTAAAAGGTGACCAATTAGAGATTTGCTGAAACATGTTGTAAAAGTCGACCAATTAGAGGTGTGCTGAAACATGTTGTAGAAGGTGACCAATTAGAGGTTTGCTGAAACATGTAAAAGGTGACCAATTAGAGGTTTGCTGAAACATGTAAAAGGTGACCAATTAGAGGTTTGCTGAAACATGTAAAAGGTGACCAATTAGAGGTTTGCTGAAACATGCTGTAAAAGGTGACCAATTAGAGGTTTGCTGAAACATGCTGTAAAAGGTGACCAATTAGAGGTTTGCTGAAACATGTTGTAAAAGGTGACCAATTAGAGGTTTGCTGAAACATGTTGTAAAAGGTGACCAATTAGAGGTTTGCTGAAACATGTTGTAAAAGTCGACCAATTAGAGGTGTGCTGAAACATGTTGTAGAAGGTGACCAATTAGAGGTTTGCTGAAACATGTAAAAGGTGACCAATTAGAGGTTTGCTGAAACATGTAAAAGGTGACCAATTAGAGGTTTGCTGAAACATGTAAAAGGTGACCAATTAGAGGTTTGCTGAAACATGCTGTAAAAGGTGACCAATTAGAGGTTTGCTGAAACATGCTGTAAAAGGTGACCAATTAGAGGTTTGCTGAAACATGCTGTAAAAGGCGACCAATTAGAGGTTTGTGGAAACATGTGTTTTGTGGTTCAGAGGTGCGGATATCGAGCCCTAAGCCACAGCACAGTTTGCCTTGTGCCTTTCTGAGGCCAAATGCAGAAGTAGCAGAAGAAATGACATGGTAGCACTGTCTGTGAGCAGCCGTAATGTTTGATGGAAGCTGCCTTGTAAAGATGGGAACAACAATTCTTATGGAGGAACCTGCCTTGTAAAGATGGAAACAAACAATTCTCATGGAGGAAGCTGCCTTGTAAAGATGGGGACAACAATTCTCATGGAGGAAGCAGCCTTGTAAAGATGGGAACAACAATTCTCATGGAGGAAGCTGCCTTGTAAAGATGGGGACAACAATTCTCATGAAGGAGGCTGCCTTGTAAAGATGGGGACAACAATTCTCATGGAGGAAGCTGCCTTGTAAAGATGGGGACAACAATTCTCATGGAGGAGGTTGCCTTGTAAAGATGGGGACAACAATTCTCATGGAGGAAGCTGCCTTGTAAAGATGGGAACAACAATTCTCATGGAGGAAGCTGCCTTGTAAAGATGGGAACAACAATTCTCATGGAGGAGGCTGCCTTGTAAAGATGGGGACAACAATTCTCATGGAGGAAGCTGCCTTGTAAAGATTGGGACAACAATTCTCATGAAGGAAGTTGCCTTGTAAAGATGGGAACAACAATTCTCATGGAGGAAGTTGCCTCGTAAAGATGGGGACAACAATTCTCATGGAGGAAGCTGCCTTGTAAAGATGGGAACAACAATTCTCATGGAGGAGGCTGCCTTGTAAAGATGGGGACAACAATTCTCATGGAGGAGGCTGCCTTGTAAAGATGGGAACAACAATTCTTATGGAGGAACCTGCCTTGTAAAGATGGAAACAAACAATTCTCATGGAGGAAGCTGCCTTGTAAAGATGGGGACAACAATTCTCATGGAGGAAGCAGCCTTGTAAAGATGGGAACAACAATTCTCATGGAGGAAGCTGCCTTGTAAAGATGGGGACAACAATTCTCATGGAGGAAGCAGCCTTGTAAAGATGGGAACAACAATTCTCATGAAGGAGGCTGCCTTGTAAAGATGGGGACAACAATTCTCATGGAGGAAGCTGCCTTGTAAAGATGGGGACAACAATTCTCATGGAGGAGGTTGCCTTGTAAAGATGGGGACAACAATTCTCATGGAGGAAGCTGCCTTGTAAAGATGGGAACAACAATTCTCATGGAGGAAGCTGCCTTGTAAAGATGGGAACAACAATTCTCATGGAGGAGGCTGCCTTGTAAAGATGGGGACAACAATTCTCATGGAGGAAGCTGCCTTGTAAAGATGGGGACAACAATTCTCATGAAGGAAGTTGCCTTGTAAAGATGGGAACAACAATTCTCATGGAGGAAGTTGCCTTGTAAAGATGGGGACAACAATTCTCATGGAGGAAGCTGCCTTGTAAAGATGGGAACAACAATTCTCATGGAGGAAGTTGCCTTGTAAAGATGGGGACAACAATTCTCATGGAGGAAGCTGCCTTGTAAAGATGGGAACAACAATTCTCATGGAGGAAGTTGCCTTGTAAAGATGGGGACAACAATTCTCATAGAGGAGGCAGTCTTGTACAAGTCGGCAAATGTAATTGAGAGGGACAATTGGTCAGATATTGTAAGAGAACAGTGTCGGTATACTGTAAAGAGTTTGTACTATTGTATTCATGTAAAGAGACAGATTTTGGGCACATTTGGGATGTGAAGAGACAGACTTTACTAGTGAAGTGAGAGACTTGAATGGTGAAGTTGTAGACTTGAGTGGTGATGAGACAGATTTGAGTGGTTTGGGTGCAGACCTGAATGTTCCTTTTTGTTGATTTCAGCCAAGAAAAAGAAAGCTCTAACAAACATCAGCATGCTGGCCAGTGGTTTGTTGTCCAAAGCATCCTTCCTGGCAAGTGTACTCTGTGAGCACGAGGAGTGCCAGCACCTGGCCTTCAAGATCGGAATGTTTGGTCTGGAGCTGGCCCGGCCGCCTGCATCCAACAAGGCCATCGAGGTAATGCATGTGACAGAAGGATAGCTGGTGGCAGTTTTCATTTAAGTTGTTAGATGTTGACTGATTCTCTGGGAGAACACACTATCATTGGAACATGTGGGCAGGTGGTTGGTGAATTAAATTTAATAACATCTTTTGATAGTAAGTTCATCATAAGTGATCCATAGCAAACTTTGGCAGTGAGTAAAGAATGGACAGCACTGCACTCAGTGTTCCCAGTTGTTCCTGTCCTTATACCAGTTGTTCCTGTCCTCATACCAGTTATTCCTGTCCTTATACCAGTTATTCCTGTCCTCATACCAGTTATTCCTGTCCTTATACCAGTTATTTCTGTCCTCATACCAGTTGTTCCTGTCCTCATACCAGTTATTCCTGTCCTTATACCAGTTGTTCCTGTCCTCATACCAGTTATTCCTGTCCTTATACCAGTTGTTCCTGTCCTTATACCAGTTGTTCCTTTCCTCATACTAGTTGTTCCTGTCCTCATACCAGTTATTCCTGTCCTCATACCAGTTATTCCTGTCCTCATACCAGTTATTCCTGTCCTCATACCAGTTATTCCTGTCCTCATACCAGTTGTTCCTGTCCTTATACCAGTTATTCCTGTCCTCATACCAGTTATTCCTGTCCTTATACCAGTTGTTCCTGTCCTTATACCAGTTATTCCTGTCCTCATACCAGTTATTCCTGTCCTCATACCAGTTGTTCCTGTCCTCATACCAGTTATTCCTGTCCTCATACCAGTTATTCCTGTCCTTATACCAGTTATTCCTGTCCTCATACCAGTTATTCCTGTCTTTATACCAGTTGTTCCTGTCCTCATACCAGTTATTCCTGTCCTCATACCAGTTGTTCCTTTCCTCATACTAGTTGTTCCTGTCCTCATACCAGTTATTCCTGTCCTCATACCAGTTGTTCCTGTCCTCATACCAGTTGTTCCTGTCCTCATACCAGTTATTCCTGTCCTCATACCAGTTGTTCCTGTCCTCATACTAGTTGTTCCTATCCTCATACCAGTTATTCCTGTCCTCATACCAGTTATTCCTGTCCTCATACCAGTTGTTCCTGTCCTCATACCAGTTGTTCCTGTCCTCATTCCAGTTGTTCTTGTCCTCATACCAGTTATTCCTGTCCTCATACCAGTTGTTCCTGTCCTCATACCAGATGTTCCTGTCCTCATACCTGGTGTTCCTGTCCTCATACCAGTTGTTCCTGTCCTCATACCAGTTGTTCCTGTCCTCATACCAGATGTTCCTGTCCTCATACCAGGTGTTCCTGTCCTTATACCAGTTGTTCCTGTCCTCATACCAGTTGTTCCTTTCCTTATACCAGTTGTTCCTGTCCTCATACCAGTTATTCCTGTCCTCATACCAGTTGTTCCTGTCCTCATACCAGTTATTCCTGTCATCATACCAGTTGTTCCTTTCCTCATACTAGTTGTTCCTGTCCTCATACTAGTTGTTCCTGTCCTCATACCAGTTGTTCCTGTCCTCATACCAGTTGTTCCTGTCCTCATACCAGTTGTTCCTTTCCTCATACTAGTTGTTCCTGTCCTCATACCAGTTGTTCCTGTCCTCATACCAGTTGTTCCTGTCTTCATACTAGTTGTTCCTGTCCTCATACCAGTCTTGTTCTGTGCATTCAGCGGTTGTAAACTCTGGTGAAAAGTTGGCTGTTTATGCATTTCTGGACTTTGGTCTGAATGTTGTGTGCACATCCACTTTACAGATATAGTTTATTTCATATGCACTGTTGGTTCCTTGCCTCTCAGGCAAATGCACTTCGATTTCAAAGGAACCCACACGGAGAGTCTTAGCCAGTGAACAGCAACATGAACCAGAGCACAGCCATCTTGTCCCCTGTAGGTGGAGTGCCGCTACTGGTCCCCTACAGGTGGAGTGCCACTACTTGTCCCCTGCAGGTTGAGTGCCACTACTGGTCCCCTACAGATGATCCACACACCTGCTAGTCCTGGATTGATGATCCACACACCTGCTAGTCCTGGACTGATGATCCACACACCTGCCAGTCCTGGGCTGATGATCCACACACCTGCCAGTCCTGGGCTGATGATCAATGACCTGCTCCTGATCTGTTTTTGGTGCAGAAAAAGCAGACACTGCAGGTGTAACAGTTACATAACACACAGATTAGATTAAATTAAATGCAGACCGGAATCAATTAACCATGGATTAAACTTAATTAAGGGTACATTTGATTTGATTAAATGCAGTCATTGTCCGGTTGTTCAGGGCTGCAGGTTTTTATGTGGCATCTTGAACATGTCTGTCCACTTTACATTTGTCTTCCTAATATCTGATAATTCACTGGAAATGTGTGGTTTGGTTTCCCCTTGCCTTCCACAACTTGTGGCTATATTTGAAATGACAATTGCTGTGTGTAACAGGTGAAGCTAGCCCACCAAGAGTCAGAGCTGCTGCAGTTGTTGAAGAAGATTCCGCTGGGAGCACAGGAGCTGGCAGAAGTGCGAAATAAAGCAGAACAGCTGAGAGATGGTCTGCTCAAGTCACGAGGCGAGGCACTGCTGCCTTTGAATATTGCAACTTTCATCTTTGACACACTGTGTATCCCAGGTAAGTTGTCTGCTGTTTGTTACTTCACCTCACTGTTGCAGTGTTTGTTATTGTGTATCTGTGTATCTCAGGGGAGATGTATGTCAGGTGTCATTGTGTATTTGTATATCTCAGAGGAGATGTATGTTAGTTGTTATTGTGTGTCTATCTGTCTCAGGGGAGATGTATATCAGCTGTTATTGTATATATGTGTATGTCAGAGGAGATGTATGTCAGTTGTTATTGTGTATTTGTGTATCTCAGGGGAGATGTATGTCAGTTGTTATTATGTATCTATCTGATTCAGGGGAGATATATATCAGCTGTTATTGTATATGTCAGGGGAAATGTATGTCAGTTGTTATCGTGTATCTGTGTATCTCAGGGGAGATGTATGTCAGTTGTTATTGTGTATCTATCTGTCTCAGGGGAGATGTATATCAGCTGTTTTTGTATATCTGTGTATCTCAGGGGAGATGTGTGTCAGTTGTTATTGTGTATCTATCTGTCTCAGGGGAGATATATATCAGCTGTTATTATAAATGTCAGGGAAGATGTATGTCAGTTGTTATCGTGTATCTGTGTATCTCAGGGGAGATGTATGTCAGTTGTTATTGTGTATCTATCTGTTTCAGGGGAGATGTATATCAGCTGTTTTTGTATATCTGTGTATCTCAGGGGAGATGTGTGTCAGTTGTTATTGTGTATCTGTGTATCTCAGGGAGATGTGTGTCAGTTGTTATTGTGTATCTGTGTATCTCAGGGAGGTGTATGTTAGTTGATATTCTGTGTCTGTATATCAGGGGAGATGTATGTCAGTTGTTATTGTGTATCTATCTGTCTCAGGGGAGATGTATGTCAGCTGTTTCTGTATATCTGTGTATCTCAGGAGAGATGTGTGTCAGTTGTTATTATGTATCTATCTGTCTCAGGGGAGATATATATCATCTGTTATTGTATATGTCAGGGGAGATGTATGTCAGTTGTTATCGTGTATCTGTGTATCTCAGGGGAGATGTATGTCAGTTGTTATTGTGTATCTATCTGTTTCAGGGGAGATGTATATCAGCTGTTTTTGTATATCTGTGTATCTCAGGGGAGATGTGTGTCAGTTGTTATTGTGTATCTGTGTATCTCAGGGAGATGTGTGTCAGTTGTTGTTGTGTAATTGTGTATCTCAGGGGAGATGTGTGTCAGTTGTTATTGTGTATCTCAGGGGAGATGTGTGTCAGTTGTTATTGTGTATCTGTGTATCTCAGGGGAGATGTGTGTCAGTTGTTATTGTGTGTCTGTGTACCTCAGGGAGGTGTATGTTAGTTGTTATTCTGTGTCTGTATCTCAGGGGAGATGTATGTCAGTTGTCATTGAGTATTTGTGTATCTCAGGGGGGATATATGTCAGTTGTTATTGTGTGTCTGTGTATCTCAGGGGAAATGTATGTCAGTTGTTATTGTGTGTCTGTATCTCAGGGGAGATATATATTGTTATTGTGTGTCTGCATATCTTAGGGGGGATTTTGTGTGTTGTCACTCTTTATCTCAAGTGAGCTGCTATGTGATACTTCACTTCTCACTGGAGGTGAATGTTCTTTTACTGTTTATCTTGGATGAGATGAGATTGAACTACATGTATCCTAGGTGAGATGATGTAATTGTTATTTTATGTCCATAATAAACATGTAGTTTTTGACTGTGTATCTGGCGTGGCGTCCATGGCTTAGGCGCTGCAAGTTCTGACTCGTAATTCCAACGTACCGCGATCGAAACCCACCGCTGGCTGCGTGGATTTTTATCATGGTGTGGGGCGTGGCAGGTCGACCCAGCGTAAAATTGGTACCAGGATGTATGTCCTGGGGAAGTAGAGACGGCCGGCATAATGCTGACCACATTACCCAGCTAATGCCGATTGGTCTGTAAAAATATGAGTGCTCTTTCCATATGCCCGCTGCTTAAAAGGGATCTTTACTTTTTTTGGTTTTTTACTTAATTGTGTATCTAAAGTGATGTATGTGCTAATTGTTACCTTTGTCCTAAATCAGATGTCATGCTTGTTAATTTTGTCCATATTGTATTAAGGACTTTATATGGGATGTGAGATGTTTGTTATTGGTTTATGGTAATGCCAGTGATGTGTTTATGATGTGTTGCCTTGTATTACAGGTAGGCCTAATTACAGGTGAGACTTTTGCGTGCTTCTTTGTATCTTAGTTGGGATGTTACTTTAATACTTACTATGATGATCAGCTTAAGACAGTTAGCAGATGGAGTGTTGATCAGTATCAGAGTTGTCAAGATGGTGGCCTTAGTGTTTGTAATGAAAGTTCTCAAATTGTCACTGAATGATTGGTGTTGTTCTTTCAGCGAACATGATGTTCACAGCAGATGAAAAACTAGGATTTGAGGCTGCAGTGACAGCACTTGGTGGGTAACATGTCTATGTCTGCTGGCTCATACAATAGTTACATAAGAAACAGTTGAACCTCATCATCAGCCTCACCTCATCATCAGCCTCACCTCATCAACAGCCTCACCTCATCATCATCCTCACCTCATCTCCACATCATCATCATCCTCGCCTCATCATCAGCCTTACCTCATCATCAGCCTCACCTCATCATCAGCCTCACCTCATCATCAGCCTCACCTCATCCTCACCTCATCATCATCCTCACCTCATCATCAGCCTCACCTCATCATCATCCTCACCTCATCATCAGCCTCACCTCATCATCAGCCTCACCTCATCATCATCACCTCATCATCATCCTCACCTCATCATCAGCCTCACCTCATCATCATCCTCACCTCATCATCAGCCTCACCTCATCATCAGCCTCACCTCATCATCATCCTCACCTCATCTTCATCATCCCGACCTCATCATCATCCTCACCTCATCATCATCTCATCCTCTTCTTATCATTAGCCTCACCTCATCACCAGCCTCACCTCATCACCAGCCTCATCATCAGCCTCACCTCATCATCAGCCTCACATCATCATCAGCCTCACATCATCCTCACCTCATCATCAGCCTCACCTTATCATCAGCCTCATCTCATCCTCACCTTATCATCAGCCTCACCTCATTATCAGCCTCACCTCATCATCAGCCTCACCTCATCTTCACCTCATCATCAGCCTCACCTCATCACCCTCACCTCATCATCACCCTCACCTCATCCTCACCTCATCATCAGCCTCACCTTATCACCAGCCTCACCTCATCATCACCTCATCATCAGCCTCACCTCATCATCACCTCATCATCAGCATCACCTCATCATCAGCCCCACCTCATCATCAGCCCCACTTCATCATCAGCCTCACCTCATCATCAGCCTCACCTCATCATCAGCCTCACCTCATCATCAGCCTCACCTCATCAGCCTCACCTCATCATCAGCCACACCTCATCCTCACCTAATCTCAGCCTCACCTCATCATCAGCCTCACCTCATCATCAGCCTCACATCATCATCTTCCTCACCTCAACACTGTGATGGTCATGCCTGAGGGGAGGGGGGACAGCTTTCATTGCTCAGCCCACAAGATTTCTGCTCGCACACACCTGGGCTAGAATTGAGGTATTAGTAAACACACAGATGACACAAATTTGCTAACAAGAGAATGATCCCAGGATCATAGTAAGGACAGATGAATCTCTAAGTGAAGCTTTTTAAACAGGGGGGACAATAGAGCACAAAAAAAGTGAAAAGCAGACATAGGTGACACCTGGGGACCTTTTACAAGGTGACTATAAAACAATTCTCTTTCTAAGCCAGTCATCTGACAGGCAGACAAGGTGACAGGCAGACAAGGTGACAGGCAGACAAGGTGACAGGCAGACAAGGTGACAGGCCTGGCAGATTTGATAGGTTTGCCTTGCTGAGGACTGCAGTATTCAGAACCATGTCCAGCCAGTTACCTTCTGTGACATACTTTAGGAAAGGGATTTAGCTGTTTCACCTGGTGCTGATATGCTGTCCATGTTGTGTGTGCGTATAGGGGTACCGGTAAGACTAGCCCTGTAAACCTTTAGTGTTGTCTGCAAGAAGATACCATTCTGATTCCAGACATTAGGATAGTCTCCTGAAGGTGCTGCTTGACTTTTGAGATTCTGGTTCTGATCTCTCCGTTGATGGTGACTCTGTGAGAAAGGGTACTACCAGCAAAGCTGAATCTGTCGACTACATTCATCTTTTTATTCAATTTTTGTGTGATATTAGGCTGGCACTAGTCTTAGCAAAGAGCTGGCTGACAGATAACCACAATTGTGTCTGTATTCTTGGTACAAACTTCAAACAATCTGTGGGAATGTGCTGCCTGCTGGCTTAGAGCTGCCTGACAGATAACCACAGTTGTGTCTGTATTGATGGTACATGCTTCAGACAATCTGTGAGAATGTGCAGCCTGCTGGGTGTGTCAGCTGTTAGATAACCACAGTTGTGTCTGTATTGATGGTACAAGCTTCAAACAATCTGTGAGAATGGGCAGCCTGCTGGGTGTGAGTCAGCTGTTAGATAACCACAGTTGTGTCTGTATTGATGGTACAAGCTTCAGACAATCTGTGAGAATGGGCTGCCTGCTGGGTGTGAGTCAGCTGTTAGATAACCACAGTTGTGTCTGTATTGATGGTACAAGCTTCAGACAATCTGTGAGAATGGGCTGCCTGCTGGGTGTGAGTCAGCTGTTAGATAACCACAGTTGTGTCTGTATTGATGGTACAAGCTTCAGACAATCTGTGAGAATGGGCTGCCTGCTGGCCGCTGAAAGATTCCCTGCTTTAGTGTGAAGTTCCCTAAATTAAACAGTTTACCGTCTGCACGTTGGTTTAACACAATTCCTGACTCATTGTCATCACAAGCATTGTCAAGTATTCCCCAAATAAGATGTGCACAGATCCAAACCTTCATGTCAGTGCTCACCACTCCCTGTGAATTTATGTTTCAGTACCATCTCTGTGACCTCAAGTGTTTCCCAGCAGTGTTTGTTTCACTTCTGTCAAAATTTTGTCTGCATAATTGTGGTATATGTGATATATATTACTGTAGGTATGAAATTGTGTACACATTGTTGTAGTAGTAAAGTTGTTCTCTGTGTCGCTGTAGGTATAAAATTGTATACATAGTGTTGTAGTGATAAAGTTGTACTATACATTGTTGTAGTGGTAAAGTTGTTCTCTGTGTTGCTGTAGGTATGAAATTGTATACATATTGTTGTAGTGGTAAAGTTGTTCTCTGTGTTGCTGTGGGTATAAAATTGTATATATATTGTTGTAGTGATAAAGTTGCTATTTACATATTGTTGTAGTGATAAAGTTGCTATTTACATATTGTTGTAGTGATAAAGTTGCTATTTACATATTGTTGTAGTGATAAAGTTGCTATTTACATATTGTTGTAGTGGTAAAGTTGTTCTGTGTGTTGCTGTAGGTATTAAAATGTATACATATTGTTGGTGTGGTAAAGTTGTTCTATACATATTGTTGTAGGTAGGAAATTGTATACATATTGTTGTAGTGGCAAAGTTGTTCTATACATATTGCTTTAGGTATGAAATTGTATACATATTGCTGTAGTGGTAAAGTTGTTCTATGCATATTTTTGTAATGGTAAAGTTGTTCTATACATATTGTTGTAGGTATAAAATTATATACATATTGTTGTAGTGGTAAAGTTGTTCTATACATATTTTTGTAATGGTAAAGTTGTTCTATACATAGTGTTGTAGTGTTAAAGTTGTTCTCTGTGTTGCTGTAGGTATGAAATTGTATACATATTGTTGTAGTAATAAAGTTGTTCTATACACATTGTTGTAGTGATAACGCTGTTCTCTGTGTTGCTGTAGGTATGAAATTGTGTACACATTGTTGTAGTGATAAAGCTGTTCTCTGTGTTGCTGTAGGTATGAAATTGTATACATATTGTTGTAGTGATAAAGTTGTTCTCTGTGTTGCTGTAGGTATGAAATTGTATACATATTGTTGTAGTGATAAAGTTGTTCTCTGTGTTGCTGTAGGTATGAAATTGTATACATATTGTTGTAGTGATAAAGTTGTTCTCTGTGTTGCTGTAGGTATGAAATTGTATACATATTGTTGTAGTGATAAAGTTGTTCTCTGTGTTGCTGTAGGTATGCAATTGTGTACACATTGTTGTAGTAATGAATTTGTTCTCCGTGTTGCTGTAGGTATGAAATTGTATACATATTGTTGTAGTGATAAAGTTGTTCTCTGTGTTGCTGTAGGTATAAAATTGTATACGTATTGTTGTAGTGATAAAGTTGTTCTCTGTGTTGGTAGGGGGGAACTGGCCATCTCCATGCTGGTCCACTACAAAGATGACCAGGTCAAGCTCAGCAAGGTTGGTCACCTCTTGTGGTTAGTGTCTGCATCCAGCTTCTGTCTGCAGTTATCTGCTAGTGAAACACATCAGTGTCAACCATCACCAGACAGCTCCACACACGACAGACAGACAGACACAGTCAACCATCACCAGGCAGCTCCACACATGACAGACAGACAGACACAGTCAACCATCACCAGGCAGCTCCACACACGACAGACAGACAGACACAGTCAACCATCACCAGGCAGCTCCACACACGACAGACAGACAGAACAGTCAACCATCACCAGGCAGCTCCACACACGACAGACAGACAGACACAGTCAACCATCACCAGGCAGCTCCACACATGACAGACAGACACAGTCAACCATCACCTGGCAGCTCCACACATGACAGACAGACAGAACAGTCAGCCATCACCAGGCAGCTCCACACACAACAGACAGACAGACACAGTCAACCATCACCAGGCAGCTCCACACACGACAGACAGACAGACACAGTCAACTTTCACCTGGCAGCTCCACACACGACAGACAGACAGACACAGTCAAGCATCACGAGGCAGCTCTACACACAACAGACAGACAGACAGAACAGTCAGCCATCACCTGGCAGCTCCACACACGACAGACAGACAGACACAGTCAACCATCACCTGGCAGCTCCACACATGACAGACAGACAGACACAGTCAACCATCACCAGGCAGCTCCACATACAACAGACAGACAGACACAGTCAACCATCACCTGGCAGCTCCACACACGACAGACAGACAGACACAGTCAACCATCACCAGGCAGCTCCACACATGACAGACAGACAGACACAGTCATCCATCACCAGGCAGCTCCACACATGACAGACAGACAGACAGACACAGTCAAGCATCACCTGGCAGCTCCACACATGACAGACAGACAGACACCGTCAGCCATCACCTGGCAGCTCAACACACGACAGACAGACAGACACAGTCAAGCATCACCTGGCAGCTCCACACATGACAGACAGACAAACAGACACAGTAAACCATCACCTGGCAGCTCCACACACGACAGACAGACAGACACAGTCAGCCATCACCAGTCAGCTCTACACACGACAGACAGACAGGCACAGTCAAGCATCACCTGGCAGCTCCACACATGACAGACAGACAGACACAGTCAACCATCACGTGGCAGCTCCACACACGACAGACAGACAGACAGACACAACCATCACCAGGCAGCTCCACACACGACAGACAGACAACCTTCCTATCACCTGGAGCAAGATGTCCATGCGTCTGATACACCCTTCCAGATCATCTGCCACATCTGCACCCAGTCTTCTCCTTGGCCTTCCTCTTCCTCTCTTCCCAGGCATATACCCCTCCATTATGGTTCTCTCTAGACTTTCATGACGTTTCAGGTGACCAAGCATTTATTTTCTTTGTTTTATTGTCTTTACTAGCCAACCCTCTTCAATATTCAGCTCTTAAAGTATGGATGCATTTGTTCTTTTCTTTACCCAAGATATTCTTAGAACTTGTCTGTAACATTGACTGGTCTGATGTAAATATCTCTGTGCACAGATCATGGACAAGCTGTTGGACAAGGAAGTTCACCAACAGTACAAAGCTCCTAGTCTCATCAACTATCTCTCTGGACAGAAGCAGACGGCATCTTCTCACCTCTCTACTGGTGCTGCCTCATCTGGCAGCACTCACCAGAAGGATGTGGCCAGTTCTTCTGGACACAGATCTCACACTGGTAGAGCTGAAGTTAACAGAGGATTGGTGCCTGAGACAGGACCAACAGGCAGCACACCCTCAGGTAACGGTTCTGCCAAATATTTTTGCACTCTGAACATTGTAGGTGTATCCAGCAAAGTTAGACAGTTATTACATTGTTAAAGGTTGTGTGGGGGGGGGGGGGGGGGTGCAGGGAGCTGAAATGAGGTGGAGCCCTAGTTAAGACCATCAGCCAGATTGGCAGAATTTGTTGATTCTTGAAACACCACAGATGTATTTAAATGATTTTTATATATATATTTAATTAAATGTATAAATAAATAAAATGGCAGCAATGAATGTGAATTTGAACTGGTGTCAATTTTTTTGTACAGCAAGATGCAGCCAAGCCATGGCAGCTAGCGAGTGACAGCCAAGCTATGGCAGCAGTTGAGACACAGCCAAGCCATGGCAGCAGTTGAGACACAGCCAAGCCATGGCAGCAGTTGAGACACAGCCAAGCTATGGCGGCAGTTGAGACACAGCCAAGCTATGGCAGCAAGTAAGACACAGCCAAGCTATGGCAGCAAGTAAGACACAGCCAAGCTGTGGCAGCAAGTAAGACACAGCCAAGCTATGGCAGCAAGTAAGACACAGCCAAGCTATGGCAGCAAGTAAGAAACAGCCAAGCTATGGCAGCAAGTAAGACACAGCCAAGCTATGGCAGCAAGTAAGACACAGCCAAGCTATGGCAGCAAGTAAGACACAGCCAAGCTGTGGCAGCAAGTAAGACACAGCCAAGCTATGGCAGCAGTTGAGACACAGCCAAGCTATGGCAGCAGTTGAGACACAGCCAAGCTATGGCAGCAAGTAAGAAACAGCCAAGCTATGGCAGCAAGTAAGACACAGCCAAGCTATGGCAGCAAGTAAGACACAGCCAAGCTATGGCAGCAAGTAAGACACAGCCAAGCTGTGGCAGCAAGTAAGACACAGCCAAGCTATGGCAGCAGTTGAGACACAGCCAAGCCATGGCAGCAGTTGAGACACAGCCAAGCTATGGCAGCAGTTGAGACACAGCCAAGCTATGGCAGCAAGTAAGACACAGCCAAGCTATGGCAACAAGTAAGACACAGCCAAGCTGTGGCAGCAAGTAAGACACAGCCAAGCTATGGCAGCAGTTGAGACACAGCCAAGCTATGGCAGCAAGTAAGACACAGCCAAGCTATGGCAGCAAGTAAGACACAGCCAAGCTATGGCAGCAAGTAAGAAACAGCCAAGCTATGGCAGCAAGTAAGACACAGCCAAGCTATGGCAGCAAGTAAGACACAGCCAAGCTATGGCAGCAGTTGAGACACAGCCAAGCTATGGCAGCAAGTAAGACACAGCCAAGCTATGGCAGCAAGTAAGACACAGCCAAGCTATGGCAGCAAGTAAGACACAGCCAAGCTATGGCAGCAGTTGAGACACAGCCAAGCTATGGCAGCAGTTGAGACACAGCCAAGCTGTGGCAGCAAGTAAGACACAGCCAAGCTATGGCAGCAAGTAAGACACAGCCAAGCTATGGCAGCAGTTGAGACACAGCCAAGCTATGGCAGCAAGTAAGACACAGCCAAGCTATGGCAGCAAGTAAGACACAGCCAAGCTATGGCAGCAAGTAAGACACAGCCAAGCTATGGCAGCAAGTAAGACACAGCCAAGCTATGGCAGCAGTTGAGACACAGCCAAGCTATGGCAGCAAGTAAGACACAGCCAAGCTATGGCAGCAGTTGAGACACAGCCAAGCTATGGCAGCAAGTAAGACACAGCCAAGCTATGGCAGCAAGTAAGACACAGCCAAGCTATGGCAGCAAGTAAGACACAGCCAAGCTGTGGCTGCAAGTGAGAGACCATTTGTTGGCAGCAGAAAGAAGGCTGAGGATTTGGAGAAGAATGCTGCAGGATTGGTAAAGAGAAGGGCTGGCTTTTCCATGGATAGATGCAGAAATATGGATTGGGTTCCAGCAGCGCAGTATTGCAGTGAATGTGTACCACCATATGCTGTGCATCCCTTGATGTTGCCCTTGATAATGACTATATGCTGACTGCTGTTTAATTTTTCAAGAGGTGTTCAGTGTGTAATTAACTTGTGAGTGCTGTTTTGACAGTCACTATCTTGATGCACATTGCAGGTTGCAGCATGGAGAAGATTGGAACCTGGCGAGATGAGCGCATGGACCCTGGTCTAGGTGCAGACAACGACCCAACACCAGTCGGCGGTTCAGCAAATTTAGCTTCCAATGGGGGAGCTAGGCCAAAGACATTCTCTTTGAGATATACCAGGTTTGTGCTCCTCTTTTCTCCCCGCTGCTCATTTCTCAGGCTAATTACTTTTTAATAATAGAAATTGTTCGTTTGTGAAGACAGTTTTTAGTAAAGCTGTACCAAATAAGTGATTATCTATATTTGGCCGAATACAAATAATGGGACCAACTATTCAGCTGATTATGAATACGAATAGTGTATAGTCTTCTTCTTCAGCATTTCGAGCCCTTGAGATTCAGTGTTTGTAGGTCTGTCTGGACATTATCTCTCCATGGTCTTCTTGGTCTGCCTCCTGGTCTTAGACCATTCATCTCCCTGGTGTATATAGTTTTTACTTCTCTGTCATCTGACATTCTTTCAATATGCCCCAACCATTTCAGTCTATTAGCTCTCATGATGCCAGTGATCTGTGGTGTTTTAAACAGATTATGAATTTCATTGTTGCTTCTCACTCTCCATTCCCAGATGTTTGCATCTTTGATGGGTCCAAAGATGGGTTTCGTTGTAAGACTGTTTTTGAAAACCTGTAATAAGGCTTCATCTCTTTTAGTTGTGCTCCACGTTTCAGAGTCATATAAAATGACTGGTCTAATAAACATTTTATATGTTTTGATCTTGGTGTTGTGAGACAGACACTTTGATTTTAGCAGATATTGAAGGGCAAAGTATACTTTATTTCCAGATTGTATTCTAGATTGCATTTCTTCTCTCAGCATGTTGGAGCAGTTGAAGTTTACACGCAAGTACTTATTCCATTTGATTTTCATATTATCGACTTGGATGTGGCTGGAGTTTAAATTCTTTCCCTGTCTAGTTAGTATTTGTTTAGAATAGTAAACATTTAAAAACATTTGATGTTTTTCATCCTTCAGTCAGTCTGTGGTAACTAATAACTAGGAATGAAAGTATTCTAAGTATTAAAACCAGTAACTAAACTTGGAAATGGTCACTGACAGCTTAGTTAGTGCAGGAAAGCTGCATTAGCTGTTAACAAAACCAATCGTTCCATGTTGCCATTGTTAATGCCATGTATGCAGAAGTGGGTATAAGGTAACCACTATTCGTATTCGGGCCGACTGCAAGTATTTGGCCGAATACCGAATAATTATTAGGTCCACTATTCAGCCCCAAAGTGAATACGAAGCATATGTTGGGTACAGCTCGAGTTTTTAGTCACATTTTGTGTTCAGCCAATCCTTAAGCTGTTTGGCTGTTGTCATGTTTGTCTTGCTAGCGGCCATTGCTATCAACCTGTTTTACTGTTATTGATCTGTTTTGTTTGTGTTTATTTTACTGGTGGCCATTGATGTCAAACTTTTATACTTATATCTATTTATATTTGATATTTGCCTATACACTCTAGCGACTGCTGCACTGTCATACCACAGACATGTGTTGATGTTCTTGTCTCTGTGAAGTTGGCCACACAGTCACACCACAGACATGTGTTGATGTTCTTGTCTCTGTGAAGTTGGCCACACAGTCACACCACAGACATGTGTTGATGTTCTTGTCTCTGTGAAGTTGGCCACACAGTCACATCACAATGTGTTGATGTTCTTGTCTCTGTGAAGTTGGCCACACAGTCACACCACAGACATGTGTTGATGTTCTTGTCTCTGTGAAGCTGGCCACACAGCCACATCACAACGTGTTGATGTTCTTGTCTCTGTGAAGTTGGCCACACAGCCACATCACAGACAATGTGTTGATGTTCTTGTCTCTGTGAAGTTGGCCAGACAGCCACATCACAGACAATGTGTTGATGTTCTTGTCTCTGTGAAGTTGGCCACACAGTCACACCACAGACATGTGTTGATGTTCTTGTCTCTGTGAAGTTGGCCACACAGCCACATCACAATGTGTTGATGTTCTTGTCTCTGTGAAGTTGGCCACACAGCCACATCACAGACAATTGGTTGATGTTCTTGTCTCTGTGAAGTTGGCCACACAGCCACATCACAGATAATTGGTTGATGTTCTTGTCTCTGTGAAGTTGGCCACACAGCCACATCACAATGTGTTGATGTTCTTGTCTCTGTGAAGTTGGCCACACAGCCACATCACAATGTGTTGATGTTCTTGTCTCTGTGAAGCTGGCCACACAGCCACATCACAGACAATGTGTTGATGTTCTTGTCTCTGTGAAGTTGGCCACACAGTCACACCACAGACATGTGTTGATGTTCTTGTCTCTGTGAAGTTGGCCACACAGCCACATCACAATGTGTTGATGTTCTTGTCTCTGTGAAGTTGGCCACACAGCCACATCACAATGTGTTGATGTTCTTGTCTCTGTGAAGCTGGCCACACAGCCACATCACAGACAATGTGTTGATGTTCTTGTCTCTGTGAAGTTGGCCACACAGTCACACCACAGACATGTGTTGATGTTCTTGTCTCTGTGAAGTTGGCCACACAGCCACATCACAATGTGTTGATGTTCTTGTCTCTGTGAAGTTGGCCACACAGCCACATCACAATGTGTTGATGTTCTTGTCTCTGTGAAGTTGGCCACACAGCCACATCACAATGTGTTGATGTTCTTGTCTCTGTGAAGTTGGCCACACAGTCACACCACAGACATGTGTTGATGTTCTTGTCTCTGTGAAGCTGGCCACACAGCCACATCACAGACATGTATTGGTGTTCTTGTCTCTGTGAAGTTGGCCACACAGCCACATCACAATGTGTTGATGTTCTTGTCTCTGTGAAGCTGGCCACACAGCCACATCACAATGTATTGATGTTCTTGTCTCTGTGAAGCTGGCCACACAGTCACATCACAATGTGTTGATGTTCTTGTCTCTGTGAAGCTGGCCACACAGTCACACCACAGACATGTGTTGATGTTCTTGTCTCTGTGAAGATGGCCACACAGCCACATCACAATGTGTTGATGTTCTTGTCTCTGTGAAGCTGGCCACACAGCCACACCACAGACATGTGTTGATGTTCTTGTCTCTGTGAAGCTGGCTATTCCCTAGATGCACTCTGTGTTCTTCTCCTGCCCATTCATGTGTGACATGAAGGCGACCAATGTAAGAACAGTGAACCTATGTTTATACAGTTGTTGTCAGATGTGATGATGATAACGAATATGTCCTGTTTGTTGATTGATATAAGGATTGTGTTTTCATGTGATATGCTTGTCTTTGACTCCTTTGGTGGCAGCAGAGACACGGATAGTTCAGCTATGGAAGAGGAGGATGACCTGAAAGCCCTGGAAGCCAAGATACGATGTATGGGCATGAAGAAGAAACCCTCACAAGGTCAGTCGGCTAGCCAGTCGTGTTCTATAGTTGTTAAGGGGTTGGGGAGGGGTGGGGAGCGAAGAGGTTGGGAGGAGGAGAGAGAGACACAGACAGACAGAGTGCATAACAATTTACAATACCAGAAGTGCATGAAAGTTTTAAAAAAATGTGTTCTATCTAGTGTTGAAATGAGTTATTATTCCATTGACATGATTTCTAGTCTGGACTCTAGGTCATTTAAAATGAATCCTGAATATTTGAAATGATTAACTTGTTATATTGGTGTATCTCTGAGGGCATACCAGCTGGATTGTTAGTCTTTTCTATGTCTTATCTGCGCTTATTTTCATGTCATAATTGGATGATGTTTATCAAGCAGCTTTATAAGCTCGACTAGCTCTTGTTCTTCCCTGGCCAACCCATCGATGTCATCTGCAAACCTTGTTCCAGTTTGACCTCCTATAGTAACTGTTTCATGATGTTCTTCTAGACCATCAGTCAAAATTATTTCTAAGAAAATATTAAACAGTGTTGGAGAGAGGAGGCAGCCCTGCTGGACTCCTACTGTTGTTCGGAACCAGCTCCCTATTTGTCCAATTCAGCAGGACAGCACTGTTGGCCTTGGCATAGAGCTGTTCTATACTATGTATGAGGGTTTTACCTATATAGTACTTTTTTATAGTATCCCAAAAGTCTGCAGGCCACACTCTGTCAAAGGCTTTTCAAAATCAATGAACACATGGGGTAGATATGAGAGTAACTCGTTCAAAAGTCTGATGAAGATGTGGATGTCAGTGTACCAATGTCTGGTTTGTGGGTTATGTGGATGTAAGTGTTGAAGTGTGTGGCAGATGTGGATGTAAGTGTTGAAGTGTGTGAATTGTGTGGGATATGATGATGTAAGTGTGAAGTGTGTGACAGATGTGGATGTAAGTGTTTCAGTGTGTGAATTATGTGGGATATGATGATGTAAGTGTTTCAGTGTGTGAATTATGTAGCAGATGTGGATGTAAGTGTTGAAGTGTGTGGCAGATGTGGATGTAAGTGTTGAAGTGTGTGGCAGATGTGGATGTAAGTGTTGAAGTATGTGAAGTATGTGGCAGATGTGGATGTAAGTGTTGAAGTATGTGAAGTGTGTGGCAGATGTGGATGTAAGTGTTGAAGTGTGTGGCAGATGTGGATGTAAGTGTTGAAGTGTGTGAAGTGTGTGGCAGATGTGGATGTAAGTGTTGAAGTATGTGAAGTGTGTGGCAGATGTGGATGTAAGTGTTTAAGTATGTGATGTGTGTGGCAGATGTGGATGTAAGTGTTGTAGTGTGTGGTAGATGTGGATGTAAGTGTTGAAGTATGTGAAGTGTGTGGCAGATGTGGATGTAAGTGTTGAAGTGTGTGGCAGATTTGGATGTAAGGGTTGAAGTGTGTGGCAGATGTGGATGTAAGTGTTGAAGTGTGTGGCAGATGTGGATGTAAGTGTTGAAGTGTGTGGCAGATGTGGATGTAAGTGTTGAAGTATGTGAAGTGTGTGGCAGATGTGGATGTAAGTGTTGAAGTATGTGAAGTGTGTTGCAGATGTGGATGCAAGTGTTGAAGTATGTGAAATGTGTGGCAGATGTGGATGTAAGTGTTGAAGTGTGTGGCAGATGTGGATGTAAGTGTTGAAGTATGTGAAGTGTGTGGCAGATGTGGATGTAAGTGTTGAAGTATGTGAAGTGTGTGGCAGATGTGGATGTAAGTGTTGAAGTGTGTGAAGTGTGTGGCAGATGTGGATGTAAGTGTTGAAGTATGTGAAGTGTGTGGAGATGTGGATGTAAGTGTTGAAGTGTGTGGCAGATGTGGATGTAAGTGTTGAAGTGTGTGGCAGATGTGGATGTAAGTATTGAAGTATGTGAAGTGTGTGGCAGATGTAGATGTAAGTATTGAAGTATGTAAAGTGTGTGGCAGATGTGGATGTAAGTGTTGAAGTGTGTGGCAGATGTGGATGTAAGTGTTGAAGTGTGTGGCAGATGTGGATGTAAGTGTTGAAGTATGTGAAGTGTGTGGCAGATGTGGATGTAAGTGTTGAAGTATGTGAAGTGTGTGGCAGATGTGGATGTAAATGTTGAAGTATGTGAAGTGTGTGGCAGATGTGGATGTAAGTGTTGAAGTATGTGAAGTGTGTGGCAGATGTGGATGTAAATGTTGAAGTATGTGAAGTGTGTGGCAGATGTGGATGTAAGTGTTGAAGTATGTGAAGTGTGTGGCAGATGTGGATGTAAGTGTTGAAGTATGTGAAGTGTGTGGCAGATGTGGATGTAAGTGTTTCAGTGTGAGAATTGTGTAGGATATGATGATGTAAGTGTTTCAGTGTGAGAATTGTGTGGGATATGATGATGTAAGTGTTTCAGTGTGAGAATTGTGTAGGATATGATGATGTGAGTGTGGACTTGTTCTCTGTTGCCAGGGATGGCCAGCATTGACAGCAGTGCCCCTGAGACCACCTCCAGTGACAACTCCCCACGTTGGTGAGGAGGAACTTCGGCAAACATCAGGGACCTGGCAGTGACAGCGGCAGCAGTGGGGAGAGCGACTCTCTCGGCTCTAGCAGTAGTGGTGATAAAGTAGGTCGGCCCTTGCCCAGGGATAATGAAAGGTGAGTGCCTCAAGTCTGCTCGTTTCTGTTCTGTTTATCACCTGGTTAGTCATGTTATTTCAGTCTCTATCACAGTGAGTCCATCAGTGTACAGTGACTAACTGTGCTCGTCTGATGTTGCCTGGTTAGTCATGTTATTTCAGTCTCTATCACAGTGAATCCATCAGCATACAGCGACTAACTGTGCTCGTCTGATGTTGCCTGGTTGGCAGACCTCCTCCTGTGTGCTTGCTTGATGTGCTTCCATTTCCTGGCCAGTCTAAATGAATGCTTGCATCCTGATATTTTAGTCAGCTGAAAGTCGTGGTTTTAGTCAGACTCTCTGAGGGCATTCATATCTTCGGCTTCATCAGTCAGTTGACTCTGGTATAGTGGCAGTGCTGATCAGTCTTCCCACTCTGTCATTGCCCACAACACATGTGTGTCCTATTACCTAGGTAAATTTAGTGTGTCAAGCTGTTTTCATTAATTGGAAATCATCCTTGGACAACTTTTGACCTAAGAATGATAATAGAATATCTTGTTTCGGGGTGACGGTAGGCTAAAGGTGAAGGTTTCCTATATCAGATACTGCCATGTGATGTGTTAGGCCTGACCTATTCTGGATCATGAGATATGAGGTGGCCAGTTCCCTTCCATATCCTCACGCACTTCCAGACAATGCCTGGAACATTCTGGGAATGATCTTCTGCCCATATTTATGAGGCTGACCTGACAGAGCTGTACTGGTCAGAGGACATCTTGCCATGTCTGGGGAGTTTCATCAAGTTAATACACTGCCTGTAGCTTGAGTCACTTCTAGGCAGTGAACTCGGGCCATTGTTTCAGCAGATTAGCACTCTGCCTACAGGTTGAGACACTTGACCACCTGGGGACATTGCTGTAGTATAGTCCCTGTCTTTAGCTTTGTTACATATGACTGTTGAGGCTCTAGTGTGCTTTTCCAGGTGAACAGTCTCTTGACTGGCATCAGTGACTGTTACAGCCCTACAGCGTTTGCTGGTGCCTCGAACTGTCTTCCCACTCAAAGAAACTGCACAGCACAACACATTAACTGCCTATAAGAAACTGAAACACTTTTATGAGTCAAGCTGTTTAACACACTGCCTGTAGCTTTTTACACTGCCTGTAGATAACTTGCTGTCAAACCTCATCAGGTTAATACACTGCCTGTAGCTTGAGTCACTTCTGGGGAGTTTCATCAGGTTAACACACTGCCTGTAGCTTGAGTCACTTCTGGGGAGTTTCATCAGGTTAACACACTGCCTGTAGCTTGAGTCACTTCTGGGGAGTTTCATCAGGTTAATACACTGCCTGTAGCTTGAGTCACTTCTAGGGAGTTTCATCAGGGCCTGCAGCTTGACACTGGGGAGTTTCATCAGGTTCTGCCTGGCTTGAGTCACTTCTGGGGAGTTTCATCAGGTTAATACACTGCCTGCAGCTTGAGTCACTTCTAGGGAGTTTCATCAGGTTAATACACTGCCTGCAGCTTGAGTCACTTCTGGGGAGTTTCATCAGGTTAATACACTGCCTGCAGCTTGAGTCACTTCTGGGGAGTTTCATCAAGTTAACACACTGCCTGCAGCTTGAGCCACTTCTGGGGAGTTTCATCAGGTTAACACACTGCCTGCAGCTTGAGCCACTTCTGGGGAGTTTCATCAGGTTAACACACTGCCTGCAGCTTGAGCCACTTCTGGGGAGTTTCATCAGGTTAACACACTGCCTGCAGCTTGAGTCACTTCTGGGGAGTTTCATCAGGTTAATACACTGCCTGCAGCTTGAGTCACTTCTGGGGAGTTTCATCAGGTTAATACACTGCCTGCAGCTTGAGTCACTTCTAGGGAGTTTCATCAGCTTGAGTCACTTTAATACACTGGTTAACACACTGCCTGCAGCTTGAGCCACTTCTGGGGAGTTTCATCAGGTTAATACACTGCCTGCAGCTTGAGTCACTTCTGGGGAGTTTCATCAGGTTAACACACTGCCTGCAGCTTGAGACACTTCTGGGGAGTTTCATCAGGTTAACACACTGCCTGCAGCTTGAGTCACTTCTGGGGAGTTTCATCAGGTTAATACACTGCCTGCAGCTTGAGTCACTTCTGGGGAGTTTCATCAGGTTAACACACTGCCTGCAGCTTGAGTCACTTCTAGGGAGTTTCATCAGGTTAATACACTGCCTGCAGCTTGAGTCACTTCTGGGGAGTTTCATCAGGTTAACACACTGCCTGCAGCTTGAGTCACTTCTGGGGAGTTTCATCAGGTTAACACACTGCCTGCAGCTTGAGTCACTTCTGGGGAGTTTCATCAGGTTAACACACTGCCTGCAGCTTGAGTCACTTCTAGGGAGTTTCATCAGGTTAACACACTGCCTGCAGCTTGAGCCACTTCTGGGGAGTTTCATCAGGTTAATACACTGCCTGCAGCTTGAGCCACTTCTGGGGAGTTTCATCAGGTTAATACACTGCCTGCAGCTTTGAGTTTCACTTCTACTTCTGGGGGAGTTTCATCAGGTTAATACACTGCCTGCAGCTTGAGCCACTTCTGGGGAGTTTCATCAGGTTAATACACTGCCTGCAGCTTGAGTCACTTCTGGGGAGTTTCATCAGGTTAATACACTGCCTGCAGCTTGAGTCACTTCTGGGGAGTTTCATCAGGTTAATACACTGCCTGCAGCTTGAGTCACTTCTGGGGAGTTTCATCAGGTTAATACACTGCCTGCAGCTTGAGCCACTTCTAGGGAGTTTCATCAGGTTAATACACTGCCTGGCTTGAGTCACTTCTGGGGAGTTTCATCAGGTTAATACACTGCCTGCAGCTTGAGTCACTTCTGGGGAGTTTCATCAGGTTAATACACTGCCTGCAGCTTGAGTCACTTGAGGGAGTTTCATCAGGTTAATACACTGCCTGCCAGCTTGAGCTTCACTTCTGGGGAGTTTCATCAGGTTAATACACTGCCTGTAGCTTGAGCCACTTCTGGGGAGTTTCATCAGGTTTTCACTCAGTTTCATCAGGTTGATAGACTGCCACTTCTGGGGAGTTTCATCAGTTAATACACTGCCTGCAGCCACTTCTGGGGAGTTTTTACATCAGGTTGAGTCACTTCTGGGGAGTTTCATCAGGTTAATACACTGCCTGCAGCTTGAGCCACTTCTGGGGAGTTTCATCAGGTTAATACACTGCCTGCAGCTTGAGTCACTTGGGAGTTTCATCAGGTTAAGTTTGCTGCAGGGGAGTTTCATCAGTTAATACACTGCCTGTCATCAAACCTCACTGCCTGCAGCAAATATCATCTGTTAACACACTGCCTGCAGCTTGACTGAGTTTCAACAGATTAACAAATTTGCTGTCAACCTAGGGATCCAACAAATATACACTGAGATACATAGCTTTCACCCCAGTGAATCGGGACTGAACAGATAGCATCTGCTTGCAGGTTGAGACACTTGATCCACCTGGGGACACTGCTGTAGTTTAGTCCCTGTCTTTAGCTTTGTTACAGATAGACTGTTGCTGCTCAAACCTCATCTTTTCCAATATGAACACTGAGATACTTTGACTGGCATCAATGACTGAACAGATACAGATAACTGGTGCCTCGAACTGGCACAGCATTGACACATGCCAAAGAAACTGAAACACTTTATAACATCATTAACTGAGATAACTTGCTGTCAAACCTCATCCAACAAATATACACTGAGATACTTTTACCCCAGAGTGACTGAACAGATAGATAACTTGCTGTCAAACCTCATCCAACAAATATACACTGAGATACTTTTACCCCAGAATGACTGAACAGATAGATAACTTGCTGTCAAACCTCATCCAACAAATATACACTGAGATACTTTTACCCAAGAATGACTAAACAGATAGATAACTTGCTGTCAAACCTCATCCAACAAATATACACTGAGATACTTTTACCCCAGAATGACTGAACAGATAGATAACTTGCTGTCAAACCTCATCCAACAAATATACACTGAGATACTTTTACCCCAGAATGACTAAACAGATTGATAACTTGCTGTCAAACCTCATCCAACAAATATACACTGAGATACTTTTACCCCAGAATGAGTGAACAGATAGATAACTTGCTGTCAAACCTCATGCAACAAATATACACTGAGATACTTTTACCCCAGAATGACTGAAACAGATTGATAACTTGCTGTCAAACCTCATCCAACAAATATACACTGAGATACTTTTACCCCAGAATGAGTGAACAGATAGATAACTTGCTGTCAAACCTCATCCAACAAATATGTATAAAATACTTTACCCCACATGACTGAATAAACAAAAGGAACCACACACAAATCGCTCACGTAAACACACACACACACACACACACACACACACACACATACATACATATAAACACGCACACACAGCAGATCTAGAGGTTGCATGCACACACATGCACTCACACAATGGAAGCAGAGCTAGAGGTTTCTCACACACAGACACATACACACACAAAATGGAAGCAGATTTAGAGGTTGCCCACACAAGCGATAGATGGAATGAATATCTGAGGGGTAGATACCATCATTAGCTTAGCACACACCAGGGCTGGCACCAGATGCAACTTCAGAAACCCAATGCTGAAGGAGACAATAGAGAAGAAGAAGAAGAAGAAGGAATACTTGACTAAAAAAACACGTAATCATCCTGAAATAAATTGATCTTAAAACCCACCCAAAAAAAAATATATATATATAGAAATGTTTCTCAACACATGAATGAGATGACCTATCGTCCACCTTCCCCACCCAGCAAATATATAATGACTGATACTTGCTCCGCAGCCCTCCGAGTCCCTACTTTAACCGGATGACCCTGCCTGGAATCTTGGATTCTAGAGTCCCAGCAGCTGGCAAGAACCTCAGGTAAAGTCAGGTGTTTTCAGTCTCACTAGTGTAGGTAACCTCAGGTAAAGTCAGCTGTTTTCAGTCTCACTAGTGTAGGTAAAGTCAGCTGTTTTCAGTCTCACTAGTGTAGGTAACCTCAGGTAAAGTCAGCTGTTTTCACTGTTACTGGTGTAGGTAATCTCAGGTAAAGTCAGCTGTTTTCAGTTTCACTAGTGTAGGTAACCTCAGGTAAAGTTAGCTGTTTTCAGTCTCACTAGTGTAGGTAACCTCTGGTAAAGTCAGCTGTTTTCACTGTTACTGGTGTAGGTAATCTCAGGTAAAGTCAGCTGTTTTCAGTTTCACTAGTGTAGGTAACCTCAGGTAAAGTCAGCTGTTTTCACTGTTACTGGTGTAGGTAACCTCAGTTAAAGTCAGCTGTTTTCAGTCTCACTAGTGTAGGTAACCTCAGGTAAAGTCAGCTGTTTTCAGTCTCAATAGTTTAGGTAACCTCAGGTAAAGTCAGCTGTTTTCACTGTTACTGGTGTAGGTAATCTCAGGTAAAGTCAGCTGTTTTCAGTCTCAATAGTGTAGGTAACCTCAGGTAAAGTTAGCTGTTTTCAGTCTCACTAGTGTAGGTAACCTCAAGTAAAGTCAGCTGTTTTCAGCATCACTATAGATAACCTCAAGTAAAATCAGCTGTTTTCAGTCTTACTATTGGTAATTTCAGGTAAAATCAGTCGTTTTCAATTCAGTTAATGTAGTAACCTCTGGTAAAATCAACATCTTCTTCTTCTTCGTTCACCAGCTGTGAATTCCCGGCGGAGGTCCCAGTTAATCGTCCACTTGGACTTTTGTCTTTTACCTGGACCTGAGTTGTGCGTGTAGAGTAAAATCAGCTGTTTCCAGTCTAGTCAGTAAAGGCAGCCTCTTGTAAAAATCATCTGTTTTCAGTCTCACTGTAGATAACCTAGGGGGCTAAGTGGTCTCTGTAGATAACCTAGGGGGCTAAGTGGTCACTGTAGATAACCTAGGGGGCCCTGTAAATAACCTAGGGGGCTAAGTGGATAACCTCTCTGTAGATAACCCTAAGGGGGCTAAGTGTCACTGTAGATAACCTAGGGGCTAAGTGGTCACTGTAGATAACCTAGGGGCTAAGTGGTCTCTGTAGATAACCTAGGGGGCTAAGTGGTCTCTGTAGATAACCTAGGGGCTAAGTGGTCTCTGTAGATAACCTAGGGGGCTAAGTGGTCACTGTAGATAACCTAGGGGGCTAAGTGGTCACTGTAGATAACCTAGGGGCTAAGTGGTCTCTGTAGATAACCTAGGGGGCTAAGTGGTCACTGTAGATAACCTAGGGGCTAAGTGGTCTCTGTAGATAACCTAGGGGGCTAAGTGGTCTCTGTAGATAACCTAGGGGGCTAAGTGGTCTCTGTAGATAACCTAGGGGGCTAAGTGGTCTCTCTAGGGGCTAAGTGGTCTCTGTAGATAACCTAGGGGCTAAGTGGTCACTGTAGATAACCTAGGGGGCTAAGTGGTCACTGTAGATAACCTAGTGGTCTCGAGGTATGGCATTTGCCTTGAGTGCTGGAGTCCCCGCTGAAGGCTGGGACTTTCCCTAATCTAAGGTCAGTGAGATCAGAAGCCCATGTGCATTGCTGCGCATGTAGAAAACACAATGGCAGTTGGAAATTGAAAAAGAGTAGCCTAACTGTGCTGCCCAGGCCAAATTTCTGTTACAAAATCTACCCAAAGTATCTCAGGATCCTCGCGGGTGCAAACCGAGTTCATGCATTGCGTTGAGATTCTTCAGACTGAGACTGGAGTTAGAAGTAGAAAGAAGCACTAATGGGTTACACCTGTGTGCCATGATGTTGATCCGTTGAATAAACGAAACCAATCTATGGATAACCTAAGTAAAATCAGCTGTTTTCATCTCACTATAGGTTACCTCTGGTAAATAAAAGCTGTTTTCAGTCTGATTAGTATAGGTAATCTTAGGTAAAGTCAGCAGTTTTTAATCTAGTTAGTGTAGGTAATTTCAGGTAAAGTCAGCTGTTTTCAGTCTCCCTATAGGTAACCTCAGGTAAAATCAGCTGTTTTTAGTCTGACTGTCGGTAACATTAGGTAAAATCAACTCTCCTCAGCCTCATTAGTATAGGTTACCTTTGGTAAAACAGCTGTTTTTAAGCTAGTTAGTGTAAGTAACCTCTGTGTTGGTACACCTGCTCTCTATTTGCCGTCATGTCTTTGTTGCTTTTATATAGATCCTTATCTGTTCTGCTCCATATGTACCCAGAGTCCTGTCTTTGTTGCTTCTGTATGAACAGTCTTGCCTGTGCTGCTTCTATACGAACAGTCTTGCCTGTGCTACTTCTGTACAAACAGTCTTGTCTGTTTGCTTCTGTACAAACAGTCGTATCTGTGCTCCTTCTGTACAAATAGTCTTGTCTGTTTGCTTCTGTACAAACAGTCATGTCTGTGCTACTTCTGTACAAACAGTTGTGTCCGTGCTGCTTCTGTACAAACAGTCATGTCTGTGCTGCTTCTGTACAGACAGTCATGTCTGTGCTGCTTCTGTACAAACAGTTGTGTCTGTGCTCCTTCTGTACAGACAGTCATGTCTGTGCTGCTTCTGTACAGACAGTCATGTCTGTGCTGCTTCTGTACAAACAGTTGTGTCTGTGCTCCTTCTGTACAAACAGTTTTGTCTGTGCTGCTTCTGTACAAACAGTTTTGTCTGTGCTGCTTCTGTACAAACAGTCTTGTCTGTGCTGCTTCTGTAAAAACAGTCTTGTCTGTGCTACTTCTGTACAAACAGTCTTGTCTGTGCTGCTTCTGTACAAACAGTCTTGCCTGTGCTGCTCTGTGTGTACCTGGTCTCTGTGACTAATGTCCCATCCCACATTCTTCCTGTTGCAGATACAAGGGTAGGCAGAGAGTGATGCCCACCGTGCCCAACCAGCCCAGTGAGGCGGGCTATCATTTCATGTTTGAGCTGGCAAAGACAGTCCTACAGAAGGCAGGAGGCACCTCATCAACCTCGCTGTTTACCCAGCCCAGCAGCAACACCAGTCACAGCGGACCTCACAGGAACCTGCACCTGTGTGCCTTCCAGATCGGCCTGTACGCCCTGGGCCTCAGCAACTGTGTCTCCCCCAACTGGTTGTCCAGAACCTACTCGGGGGGGGGGGGGGGGGGGGGGGGGGGGGGGGGGGGGGGGGGGGGGGGGGGGGGGGGGGGGGGGGGTTGGGGGGGGGGGGGGGGGGGGGGGGGGGGGGGGGGGGGGGGGGGGGGGGGGGGGGGGGGGGGGGGGGGGGGGGGGGGGGGGGGGGGGGGGGGGGGGGGGGGGGGGGGGGGGGGGGGGGGGGGGGGGGGGGGGGGGGGGGGGGGGGGGGGGGGGGGGGGGGGGGGGGGGGGGGGGGGGGGGGGGGGGGGGGGGGGGGGGGGGGGGGGGGGGGGGGGGGGGGGGGGGGGGGGGGGGGGGGGGGGGGGGGGGGGGGGGGGGGGGGGGGGGGGGGGGGGGGGGGGGGGGGGGGGGGGGGGGGGGGGGGGGGGGGGGGGGGGGGGGGGGGGGGGGGGGGGGGGGGGGGGGGGGGGGGGGGGGGGGGGGGGGGGGGGGGGGGGGGGGGGGGGGGGGGGGGGGGGGGGGGGGGGGGGGGGGGGGGGGGGGGGGGGGGGGGGGGGGGGGGGGGGGGGGGGGGGGGGGGGGGGGGGGGGGGGGGGGGGGGGGGGGGGGGGGGGGGGGGGGGGGGGGGGGGGGGGGGGGGGGGGGGGGGGGGGGGGGGGGGGGGGGGGGGGGGGGGGGGGGGGGGGGGGGGGGGGGGGGGGGGGGGGGGGGGGGGGGGGGGGGGGGGGGGGGGGGGGGGGGGGGGGGGGGGGGGGGGGGGGGGGGGGGGGGGGGGGGGGGGGGGGGGGGGGGGGGGGGGGGGGGGGGGGGGGGGGGGGGGGGGGGGGGGGGGGGGGGGGGGGGGGGGGGGGGGGGGGGGGGGGGGGGGGGGGGGGGGGGGGGGGGGGGGGGGGGGGGGGGGGGGGGGGGGGGGGGGGGGGGGGGGGGGGGGGGGGGGGGGGGGGGGGGGGGGGGGGGGGGGGGGGGGGGGGGGGGGGGGGGGGGGGGGGGGGGGGGGGGGGGGGGGGGGGGGGGGGGGGGGGGGGGGGGGGGGGGGGGGGGGGGGGGGGGGGGGGGGGGGGGGGGGGGGGGGGGGGGGGGGGGGGGGGGGGGGGGGGGGGGGGGGGGGGGGGGGGGGGGGGGGGGGGGGGGGGGGGGGGGGGGGGGGGGGGGGGGGGGGGGGGGGGGGGGGGGGGGGGGGGGGGGGGGGGGGGGGGGGGGGGGGGGGGGGGGGGGGGGGGGGGGGGGGGGGGGGGGGGGGGGGGGGGGGGGGGGGGGGGGGGGGGGGGGGGGGGGGGGGGGGGGGGGGGGGGGGGGGGGGGGGGGGGGGGGGGGGGGGGGGGGGGGGGGGGGGGGGGGGGGGGGGGGGGGGGGGGGGGGGGGGGGGGGGGGGGGGGGGGGGGGGGGGGGGGGGGGGGGGGGGGGGGGGGGGGGGGGGGGGGGGGGGGGGGGGGGGGGGGGGGGGGGGGGGGGGGGGGGGGGGGGGGGGGGGGGGGGGGGGGGGGGGGGGGGGGGGGGGGGGGGGGGGGGGGGGGGGGGGGGGGGGGGGGGGGGGGGGGGGGGGGGGGGGGGGGGGGGGGGGGGGGGGGGGGGGGGGGGGGGGGGGGGGGGGGGGGGGGGGGGGGGGGGGGGGGGGGGGGGGGGGGGGGGGGGGGGGGGGGGGGGGGGGGGGGGGGGGGGGGGGGGGGGGGGGGGGGGGGGGGGGGGGGGGGGGGGGGGGGGGGGGGGGGGGGGGGGGGGGGGGGGGGGGGGGGGGGGGGGGGGGGGGGGGGGGGGGGGGGGGGGGGGGGGGGGGGGGGGGGGGGGGGGGGGGGGGGGGGGGGGGGGGGGGGGGGGGGGGGGGGGGGGGGGGGGGGGGGGGGGGGGGGGGGGGGGGGGGGGGGGGGGGGGGGGGGGGGGGGGGGGGGGGGGGGGGGGGGGGGGGGGGGGGGGGGGGGGGGGGGGGGGGGGGGGGGGGGGGGGGGGGGGGGGGGGGGGGGGGGGGGGGGGGGGGGGGGGGGGGGGGGGGGGGGGGGGGGGGGGGGGGGGGGGGGGGGGGGGGGGGGGGGGGGGGGGGGGGGGGGGGGGGGGGGGGGGGGGGGGGGGGGGGGGGGGGGGGGGGGGGGGGGGGGGGGGGGGGGGGGGGGGGGGGGGGGGGGGGGGGGGGGGGGGGGGGGGGGGGGGGGGGGGGGGGGGGGGGGGGGGGGGGGGGGGGGGGGGGGGGGGGGGGGGGGGGGGGGGGGGGGGGGGGGGGGGGGGGGGGGGGGGGGGGGGGGGGGGGGGGGGGGGGGGGGGGGGGGGGGGGGGGGGGGGGGGGGGGGGGGGGGGGGGGGGGGGGGGGGGGGGGGGGGGGGGGGGGGGGGGGGGGGGGGGGGGGGGGGGGGGGGGGGGGGGGGGGGGGGGGGGGGGGGGGGGGGGGGGGGGGGGGGGGGGGGGGGGGGGGGGGGGGGGGGGGGGGGGGGGGGGGGGGGGGGGGGGGGGGGGGGGGGGGGGGGGGGGGGGGGGGGGGGGGGGGGGGGGGGGGGGGGGGGGGGGGGGGGGGGGGGGGGGGGGGGGGGGGGGGGGGGGGGGGGGGGGGGGGGGGGGGGGGGGGGGGGGGGGGGGGGGGGGGGGGGGGGGGGGGGGGGGGGGGGGGGGGGGGGGGGGGGGGGGGGGGGGGGGGGGGGGGGGGGGGGGGGGGGGGGGGGGGGGGGGGGGGGGGGGGGGGGGGGGGGGGGGGGGGGGGGGGGGGGGGGGGGGGGGGGGGGGGGGGGGGGGGGGGGGGGGGGGGGGGGGGGGGGGGGGGGGGGGGGGGGGGGGGGGGGGGGGGGGGGGGGGGGGGGGGGGGGGGGGGGGGGGGGGGGGGGGGGGGGGGGGGGGGGGGGGGGGGGGGGGGGGGGGGGGGGGGGGGGGGGGGGGGGGGGGGGGGGGGGGGGGGGGGGGGGGGGGGGGGGGGGGGGGGGGGGGGGGGGGGGGGGGGGGGGGGGGGGGGGGGGGGGGGGGGGGGGGGGGGGGGGGGGGGGGGGGGGGGGGGGGGGGGGGGGGGGGGGGGGGGGGGGGGGGGGGGGGGGGGGGGGGGGGGGGGGGGGGGGGGGGGGGGGGGGGGGGGGGGGGGGGGGGGGGGGGGGGGGGGGGGGGGGGGGGGGGGGGGGGGGGGGGGGGGGGGGGGGGGGGGGGGGGGGGGGGGGGGGGGGGGGGGGGGGGGGGGGGGGGGGGGGGGGGGGGGGGGGGGGGGGGGGGGGGGGGGGGGGGGGGGGGGGGGGGGGGGGGGGGGGGGGGGGGGGGGGGGGGGGGGGGGGGGGGGGGGGGGGGGGGGGGGGGGGGGGGGGGGGGGGGGGGGGGGGGGGGGGGGGGGGGGGGGGGGGGGGGGGGGGGGGGGGGGGGGGGGGGGGGGGGGGGGGGGGGGGGGGGGGGGGGGGGGGGGGGGGGGGGGGGGGGGGGGGGGGGGGGGGGGGGGGGGGGGGGGGGGGGGGGGGGGGGGGGGGGGGGGGGGGGGGGGGGGGGGGGGGGGGGGGGGGGGGGGGGGGGGGGGGGGGGGGGGGGGGGGGGGGGGGGGGGGGGGGGGGGGGGGGGGGGGGGGGGGGGGGGGGGGGGGGGGGGGGGGGGGGGGGGGGGGGGGGGGGGGGGGGGGGGGGGGGGGGGGGGGGGGGGGGGGGGGGGGGGGGGGGGGGGGGGGGGGGGGGGGGGGGGGGGGGGGGGGGGGGGGGGGGGGGGGGGGGGGGGGGGGGGGGGGGGGGGGGGGGTGGGGGGGGGGGGGGGGGGGGGGGGGGGGGGGGGGGGGGGGGGGGGGGGGGGGGGGGGGGGGGGGGGGGGGGGGGGGGGGGGGGGGGGGGGGGGGGGGGGGGGGGGGGGGGGGGGGGGGGGGGGGGGGGGGGGGGGGGGGGGGGGGGGGGGGGGGGGGGGGGGGGGGGGGGGGGGGGGGGGGGGGGGGGGGGGGGGGGGGGGGGGGGGGGGGGGGGGGGGGGGGGGGGGGGGGGGGGGGGGGGGGGGGGGGGGGGGGGGGGGGGGGGGGGGGGGGGGGGGGGGGGGGGGGGGGGGGGGGGGGGGGGGGGGGGGGGGGGGGGGGGGGGGGGGGGGGGGGGGGGGGGGGGGGGGGGGGGGGGGGGGGGGGGGGGGGGGGGGGGGGGGGGGGGGGGGGGGGGGGGGGGGGGGGGGGGGGGGGGGGGGGGGGGGGGGGGGGGGGGGGGGGGGGGGGGGGGGGGGGGGGGGGGGGGGGGGGGGGGGGGGGGGGGGGGGGGGGGGGGGGGGGGGGGGGGGGGGGGGGGGGGGGGGGGGGGGGGGGGGGGGGGGGGGGGGGGGGGGGGGGGGGGGGGGGGGGGGGGGGGGGGGGGGGGGGGGGGGGGGGGGGGGGGGGGGGGGGGGGGGGGGGGGGGGGGGGGGGGGGGGGGGGGGGGGGGGGGGGGGGGGGGGGGGGGGGGGGGGGGGGGGGGGGGGGGGGGGGGGGGGGGGGGGGAGGGGGGGGGGGGGGGGGGGGGGGGGGGGGGGGGGGGGGGGGGGGGGGGGGGGGGGGGGGGGGGGGGGGGGGGGGGGGGGGGGGGGGGGGGGGGGGGGGGGGGGGGGGGGGGGGGGGGGGGGGGGGGGGGGGGGGGGGGGGGGGGGGGGGGGGGGGGGGGGGGGGGGGGGGGGGGGGGGGGGGGGGGGGGGGGGGGGGGGGGGGGGGGGGGGGGGGGGGGGGGGGGGGGTGTGGGGGGAGGGGGAGGGGGTTGGGGGTGAAGTGAAAGAGGATTGGGGGTGTGTGAGGGGAGGAGAGGGGGGGGGGTGAGAGAGAGAAATAACCTTGTCATATCTTTTTGGGATGCAATTTTGCAGTATTTGAAACCCTACTTTGGCTCTTGCCAGGGGCCGCAATATAGCCCGGCCATAAATATGGTCTAATGGCTGAAAGCGGTTACTGGGACCTCCATGGGTGATCCTCATCCACATGGTGACACTTTGTGTCATCAGGTGTTTATCGCTTGTGTGATGCCCTAGTGGTGTAAAAGAAGATAGATAGATAGATAGATAGACACCCCTGTGACAGCAGTGTTTATGTTTACTGTCATTCCTGACCTGGTATTTATTGTCACAGAAACTCACTGGTTGTCCCATGTTTTGTGTGTCTGTAGTATTATCACTTGACACCCCTGTGACAGCCATGTGTTTAGAACTGTCATTCCTGACCTGGTATTTATTGTCACAGAAACTCACCAGTTGTCCCATGTTTTGTGTGTATGTAGTATTATCACTTGACACCCCTGTGACAGCAGTGTTTATGTTAACTGTCATTCCTGACCTGGTATTTATTGTCACAGAAACTCACCAGTTGTCCCATGTTTTGTGTGTATGTAGTATTATCACTTGACACCCCTGTGACAGCAGTGTTTATGTTTACTGTCATTTCTGACCTGGTATTTATTGTCACAGAAACTCACTAGTTGTCCCATGTTTTGTGTGTCTGTAGGCCAAGCCATAGAAATCGGCAGTGCTGCCATCAGGATGATCATCGACACATGGGAGGGACATCTGACACCTCCAGAAGCTGCCTCCCTGGCTGACCGGGCCTCGAGAGGTCGTGACCCCACTATGGTGCGTGTTGCAGCGCAGAGCTGGCCCTGTCCTGCCTGCCACATGCTCATGCACTGAACCCGTCGGAGGTGCAGAGAGCTCTGTACCAGTGCAAGGAGCAGAGCCGGGACATGCTGGAGAAGGCCTGCCTGGCTGTAGAGACTGCTGCAGATGGCGGTGGTGTTTTCCCAGAGGTCAGTCCCACCACCACACTTCTCTTCTTTTGCTGTGTATTGCTGTAGACAAAGATTGTACATAAAGATAAATAACACTGATTGATGCCGCAGCCATGAACCCAAGCTAATCAACAGTCAGGCAAAGTTGCCAGCAGGATAAAGCTAGACATAATACTGGAAATATCCCTAGGTTAAAGCAGCAACCAACCAGAAATTAGAATCAAAATATCTCCCCCCCCCCCCCCCCCCCCCACCTAAAAAAATAAGACTGGAGATATCTCAAGGTCAAACAGCATTAAGCCACAGATAAAAAGTCAGCAGGATACAAAAACAAAATGCGAGAAACAGTGAGCTAAAGATTATTTAACAAGCGTTGGGATTTTTTTCATAAATGATAGTGAAATAGTCATCTGTAGATTATGAATCCATGGCTCTTGGAAAGTGAACAGGCAGATGGATTAGCTGATGCTGCACTCCTGGAGGGTGAACAGCTAGATGGGGTCCCTTTGGGAGCAGGGGAACAATGCAGAAGTACAACTAGATCAATATGATATGACAAAAATTGTGCAGCCGGCGATGACCGGGAGATATGGCCGACGTTAGGCATCCAGGGCAGGGCAACAAAGACATGTAGTCAGGCTGCCACTGGTACCCTAAGAACTGAAAATCTTCACTGGCTGCTGAAGATGTGGAAAGAGCTCTTATGGAAATGTTCTGAGAGCTGTAATGTCTGTTTATAACTTAAGTCAGCTCCATTAGCCACTGTGGTGTCGTTCCATCGGATAATCCAACTGTTGAGAAAGAAACATAGAAGAGGAACGGTACAATAAAAGGAGTTTTGATAGCAGTGCCATATCTCAATGTGGCATCCTGCCACGTGACAGTTGATGTAGCCTTTTGCTAAAGACAGCAGATCAAGTATTAGAAACTACTGTCAGCGACAGTTTTTAGGGAGGGGGGGGGGGGGGATGTGAGGAAGTGTTCCAGCTTTTTGTCTCTTATGACTCTGAAGATTGTGTGTACATTTGCATCTTTTAGCTCATAAGTGCAGTTTTTAGGAAACAGCCAGCATGAAACCAGCACAGTCAACATAAAACAAGCACAGCCAACATGAAACCAGCACAGTCAACATAAAACAAGCACAGCCAACATAAAACGAGCACAGTTAACATAAAACGAGCACAGCCAACATAAAACGAGCACAGCCATCATAAAACAAGCACAGCAATCATAAAACGAGTACAGCAAACATGAAACGAGCACAGTCAACATAAAACAAGCACAGCCATCATAAAACGAGCACAGCCAACATAAAACAAGGACAGCCATCATAAAACAAACACAGCCAATATAAAACGAGCACAATCAATATAAAACAAGCACAGCCATGATAAAACAAGCACAGTCAACATAAAACGAGCACAGCCAGCATGAAACGAGCACAGTCAACATAAAACGAGCACAGTCAACATAAAACGAGCACAATCAACATAAAACAAGCACAGCCATCATAAAACAAGCACAGTCAACATAAAACAAGCACAGTCAACATAAAACGAGCACAATCAATATAAAACAAGCACAGCCATCATAAAATGAGCACAGTCAACATAAAACGAGCACAGTCAACATAAAATGAGCACAGCCATCATAAAACGAGCACAGCCAACATGAAACGAGCACAGTCAACATAAAACGAGACAGCCAGCATAAAACGAACACAGTCAACATAAAACGAGCACAATCAAAATAAAACGAGCACAGTCAACATAAAACGAGCACAGTCAATATAAAACAAGCACAGCAAACATAAAACGAGCACAGCCAACATAACATAACATAAGACGAGCACAGCCAATATAAAACAAGCACAGCCAACATAAGACAAGCACAGCCAAGATAAAATGAGCACAGTCAACAGATAAAACAAGCACGGTCAACATAAAACTAGTCAGTATAAAACAGTGCTGGCAACAATAAAAACAGATGTGAATAAACAAAACAAAGTGAAATGGATTTACAGGAAAAACCACAAGTTGAAAGTTGCATTAAGAATCAACATTACAGCACTCTGGACACTCCTATAAGCGCTCCATCCCTATCTTCAGCAGCAAGCAAAAAATCATAAGTAAAAATAAATAGTACTCTAAAGATTTAGAAGCCAGACAGAAATATATAAAATATAGACACCCATTTTCGTTGACATCCTCCCCAGAACACATAATTTAAGTTACTGGAGGAAGAGAACGAACGAACGAACGAACTTTATTTTCAAAGGGTTACAAATTAGGCACGCAGGCCTGTCTTACATTCGGCCCTTCCAAACTTCCATCTTTCACACAGCAGTTGTATTTCATCAATGAAGCATGTTATATTCATGTAATAATATGCATATTATATATATGAAGTCAAAAACAAAAGAATGGCTGGTAAAATATGTACGCACACTCACCCGCGAACACACACACCCACATACACAAACATATAGGCACTAAGTACACACATACATCCACATACATATGAACATGAACACATACATACATACATACATACATACATACATACATACATACATACATACATACATACATACATACATACATACATACATACGTACATACATACATACGTACATACATACATACATACATACATACATACTAGTTGTCTACAGACAGACAGACAGACAGACACAGACAGACAGACAGACACACACGCACGCACGCACACACACACACACATACACACATACAAACTCACATAATACATACATACACACACACACACACACACATACATACATACATACATACATACATACACACACACACACACACACACACACACACACACACGCACGCACGCACACACACACACACACACACACACACACACTGTCGCGCGCCCACGTGGGTAAATACACTGATATAGTGAGGGTGTGGGTTTGATCCTTAACAATGCCCACCCACGTGAGAAACTGGACTATTATCTAAGCTATGTTGATCCTAGACAGTCCTGGATAGCCAAGAAAACAGCGAGTGGCTCGTTCCATGAAATGAAAGTTGCTGTACTTGTATCCACAGGAGTAAGAGAAGGGATAGATAGAGATCAAGATGAACCCACTGAGATAATATCAGGATACTCAGTTAACCCCTCCGACTGCTCTCCTCTCCTGGCATTACTTAAAAGCCCCCATCAAGTGATTTAAATATTTGTCAATATTGACGATCTGACCGGCACTCCAGTTTAGGTAACGTCAGGGGGAATTAAACACAATTAGCCGGAGTTATCTACTCCTAATGGTCTGGCTAGGAGATAAATATCTGACACCAACAAATGGTGTGCAAATCTCCAGTCAGTCTGCTTGGTCAGTCTTATCTCTGTACCTTTACACTTAACATCTGGGAAAAAGTTTCAGTGTTTGATATTATCAACAGTCCTGGAAAATTAAATGTTTGTTCATGTCGCCTACTTAGATTAGGGATGTATCCAAATCCCTATTTTTCTGCACACTTTCAAAATACAAAGAAATAAAAGTAGGTTGAGGAAAGACATTCTGAAGTCACCGAGCGTATTGTCACAGAGCCTCCTCCTTAAGTTCGGTCACCCTGACCGCACATCTGCACGCTCTGTGGCTTCCAAGAATTTCAAGTCCTCCTTTGCTTAACTGCCCATAAGTTTTCTGTTTCCAGTATTCTTTATGGCAGTGGGAATTCCTGCACTCATCTGCAGACATCCCATGTCCTTTCCTCCAGGATAATTCAATACTGTCATTGATCCTGGTATTGAGCGGGTATTCCAAGCAGTCGCTCGGTAATGTCCCTTTGTCCGGAGGTTCTTCCTTCCATCGGATAATAAAAGATCCATGCTTTGTCAGTTGGACTCCTCGACGCCGTTGACTGACAGTCGCTGTCCATTTCCTCATTTCGACACGCCCTGTTTGCATAGGGAGGGCCTGAAGTGCTCTCCGAAAAGGATGAGTTTTAGTCAGGTAGGATTCTCTTTTCCTACATCTACAGATCCTGGAAAAATCTGTCACAAATCTCCTCTTAAAACGAGGGATATAGTCACTCCTCATGACAGCATGCCGTGAGTGCAACTGACCACTGACGATTTCTTGAAGGAGTGTCCACTTGTTTCCTCCTCGGTGCGTTCTGTCTTTTCCTTGACAAATTGTCCAGGTGGAATTCTCTTTCATAGAGTTCCCTCCCGAATCAGGGCACAAAATCATGTCAGGGTGTACAGTCAAATCATTAGGAAACTCAGGGTTTTCTGTAGACTTTAAGGTGGGATTTCTTCGCAATGAAGTTTCCACCATCAGCTGAGATACTCCTGTCACATCCTTCGAAGCAAAGAGTAGTACAAGACCAGAATGTTGGGATTCCCTACTACTCACAGCTTGTTCCGCTTCAGGGTCCTTCATCAGAAGTATCCCTGTCGCCCCAGCTGTACAAGATAGAGACAAGTTGTCTCCCTGCTCACAAGAAGTATTTTCTTCTTCAATAATGGCAAACACTTCTGTCTGTCCATTATCAGAGCGCACAGGACTAGCAGAATTGTCCTGTTTATGTCGAGTCTCTAAGATCGTCAAGACGTCCAGAGAACTCTCCTCCTCATCTGCTATTCTCACCTTGGTCTGGCTTTCATATGCACAGTCCAGTGAAAGCAAATCAGGAGGTGTGTTGCCGCCGTCGCAGTCAACTCCTTTGGGTGCAAAGTCAGAACTAACACATTTCATTAGGCATGCGGCCGCATCCAAGGAAATAGGGGACACAGGTACAGTGTTATTCCCTACATCAGTCTGCTTTAATTCCTCTTCTTGTTTGAAGGCGCCAAAGGGGATATGGGAGTTGGGTAAGTCTTTGCCCTCGTCCTCATTAATGGCTGGTGTGCCAGTCGAACCGCTATGTATACGGTTACAACCGTCATCACGCTTGTGACTACTGTCAGGTTCGCTCTCATTTATCTCGTCTGAGGTAATGGGAGTAAGGGGTTCCAGCAATGTAGATCTGGTCCCTTTAGAAGATTTCTGCTTCTTGTTCCATCTTTTCCTTTTAGGCTTAAGAATGGAAGTTAAGGGGTCCAGCAATGTAGATCTGGTTATCCCTAAAGAAGAGTTCTCCTTGTTGCCTCTTTTCTCTGTAGGAATAAGAGGTGTGAGATACTGTCCTCCGGTTTTTATGTTTTCTTCCTTAGCTGTTGAGGTTGGCCAAGGAGTGCACACCACAGTGTCTAGATAGTGAGCCCCCACCATACCTGCTTGAGTTTCAGCCTGAGGTATTGGTTTTTCCTCGCATATACTCGCAGTTTCCTCAACGCTAATGTTTTCTGCTTGCTGTTTTATCCTATCTTTTTCTGCCCTCTCAAGTAGCAGTTTTCGATTAATTTCTTCACTCTTACGCCGCATCCTTTCAGCAAATCCTTCCTGAATACACTCTATCTCTCTTTCTAATTCTTCTCTTATAAGCTGTATGTCTCTTTCATACTCTACTTTCCTTAGCTGTTCCTCTCTTTCATACTCTTCTTTCCTAAGCTGTTCCTGCCTATTATATTCTTCTCTCTCCAATTGGCGCTTTTTCTCTGCAGCATTACGGGCAACCATATAATCAAAAGTATCCATCTGGCATTTAATGTATGTTTCTAACTGTGCTCCTACTCTACCCTCAGCTATCCCGAATTTCCTTACATCTTTTTGGTACTCGGCACGTAAGTCCATTCTATCTATCAGGTCTATCCAGAGATAAATATGATACTTCCTCGAGTCAGGATAAGAAGGATATGTCAGAGCAGAGTACAGTGAACTGGGCACCAGAGTAGACTATGACAGCCGCACAAAGATGTATATGATGCAAAGCAGCCTACCAGATTAACAGCCTATAGAATACTAGAGCAGCAAAAAGATAAGCCTATAAATGATCAAAGCGATGTTACACTCAGTCACTAATTATTAATCTCAATGATATGATGTCAGCATGTAATATGTTCTACAATCTATATCAAATGAAATATGCAAGCAAAAAAAATCATCAATTCATCAACTCTAACTAAGCACTATAGATTAAACATTCATCAATGTTCATGAAATGATCAATGATAGACAGTTAACTCATATGATTTCATCAATTAAATACTTTTACAGTTATTATAATTTTAATCTTCCCAGTTACCAATTACTAAGTATGATTTTAGTCTAAGAACTGGATGAAGAGTTAAAATGAAATCTATGAAATTAAACTTTTTATTCGTTAGTCTAGGGTCTGCCGGGTTTGATCGCTGGCGGGACGCCACTTGTGTCAGGTTTTAATTCTAGAGAGCGACACAATTGTTACGTGATGTTATAAATCCCGAGACGAGATACCCAATTGTCGCTTGGTGTTATAAATCCCCAGACAAGATCCCCAATTGTCGCGCGCCCACGTGGGTAAATACACTGATATAGTGAGGGTGTGGGTTTGATCCTTAACAATGCCCACCCACGTGAGAAACTGGACTATTATCTAAGCTATGTTGATCCTAGACAGTCCTGGATAGCCAAGAAAACAGCGAGTGGCTCGTTCCATGAAATGAAAGTTGCTGTACTTGTATCCACAGGAGTAGGAGAAGGGATAGATAGAGATCAAGATGAACCCACTGAGATAATATCAGGATACTCAGTTAACCCCTCCGACTGTTCTCCTCTCCTGGCATTACTTAAAAGCCCCCATCAAGTGATTTAAATATTTGTTAGCTGAAGTAAACTAATATGCACAAAGACACTTGAACCTAAGTACACAATTTACTCAACTATTTTGTAACAACATCAAACATGATTTATTTGAATAAATCGAAATTAAAATGAACTTGATTAGGCTAGTAGAGTTGAAATGATGTGAATGATGAAATCATAAAGGTATTGGAAAGTAACAACCTTTGGACAGTTCTCGGCTTGAGACCCTGTCCATTCTTTTCCAGTTTTTCGTCCTCACTGCTTTCATGCAGGTCGTTACACTCAGACGGTCGGCAAATAAGGGATGCCTACTAGTCCCTGCCCAATGTGGGAACTGTGATAAAGAAACAAGCGCATATCTGTAGTATCTGCTATAGATGTACACTAAGCATGTATATTATAAAAACATCAAACATGTTTATTTAAGTAAAACATTTCATCTCTCCCTCATGTTCACATTCACTCCTGTCCAATTTGGAAGGGCTTATGTCTCACATTCCAACTGTTACATCTCCTGCCTTCCTCTACACGAGTCCTGTAATGATAGTCAAGTCTTCTACGTCAGGTGCCATCTCTCGTACAGACTCAAAATGACAATCAGTCAGACAGAACCAGTTCTGGAATCCATGCTTGGAACAATGGACGCGCCCAGAAAGCTAACAATATTTCTGAGGCGAATCGAATAAGAAATCTCAGGGATTTACTCTCCGGGATCAATCTCCGCATTAGCCTCCCGAGAGTTAAACACATTTCAGTGTGTTAGCTGTATGTAATACAGATTCACATTAACCACACGTGAAAAGATTGCCAAAGTTATCTTCACGCTGGTGGTTTAAAAAACATGATAGTTCATTAAATTTCAATGGCAACAACAACATTTAGGTTTTACAACATTGAAACACATGTGCACGAAAAAAACATTCATGACACTATCAAATAGGAAATAACGCAATGTGACAGTGCCCTACGAGAATGAAGAAATGTCCGCCTAGGAGTACTACAAAATGATGAAGACACACACTTGAGTAAAAGGACAGTTAGATTTCTATCACAAAATATAGATTTGAACCTAATTTCGATCTTACCTGGAAAATGAAACCACAATGCCAAAAGTTCTGTCTCAAGCTTAGGTTAAGCCCAACAGATGGCATGTGCATGACAGAGTCTCATTTACCAGACCTAGAGTTCACCACTTTATAACTTTTATTAAGCTCCTCCTACATTACGCCTAAAACCATTCTCATTCAAGGATATCACAGCTCCTCCCTGTGGGTAAGTTTATTCGCTGTCAGTCAGGGCTGTACAACACTTGTTTAAATTCCCACGCTAGGATCTCCTGGTCAATTCATCTGACCAGAGCAAATAGGCCAAGTCACACCTCTAGTCTACTTCACCTGTCATCACAATAAAATCAGACTTTGTCAATTCTTCTGCCAACACTTTCAGCTCACTGTGTCAATATTGACGATCTGACCGGCACTCCAGTTTAGGTAACGTCAGGGGGAATTAAACACAATTAGCTGGAGTTATCTACTCCTAATGGTCTGGCTAGGAGATAAATATCTGACACCAACAAATGGTGTGCAAATCTCCAGTCAGTAAGTCTGCTTGGTCAGTCTTATCTCTGTACCTTAACACTTAACATCTGGGAAAAAGTTTCAGTGTTTGATATTATCAACAGTCCTGGAAAATTAAATGTTTGTTCATGTCGCCTACTTAGATTAGGGATGTATCCAAATCCCTATTTTTCTGCATACTTTCAAAATACAAAGAAATAAAAGTAGGTTGAGGAAAGACATTCTGAAGTCACCGAGCGTATTGTCACACATACAAACATACATGCATACATACATACATGCATACATACATACATACATACATACCGTATGTATGTATGTAAAAGATATGGAAGCCAGACACAAGGTTATACATATTACAGGGGCACATGAGTGATTGTACGATACAGTGTTGTTATGTGTTACAGGGGCACATGAGTGATTGTACGATACAGTGTTGTTGTTATGTGTTATAGGTGCACATGATTGATTGTATGATACAGTGTTGTTGTTATGTGTTACAGGTGCACATGATTGATTGTACGATACAGTGTTGTTGTTATGTGTTACAGGTGCACATGAGTGATTGTTCGATACAGTGTTGTTATTATGTGTTACAGGTGCACATGTGTGATTGTACGATACAGTGTTGTTGTTATGTGTTACAGGTGCACATGAGTGATTGTACGATACAGTGTTGTTGTTATGTGTTACAGGGGCACATGAGTGATTGTACGATACAGTGTTGTTGTTATGTGTTACAGGTGCACATGAGTGATTGTACGATACAGTGTTGTTGTTATGTGTTACAGGTGCTGTTTGATGTGGCCAGGAACTGGTACGAGTTGTCCGAGCTGGCTAGTCAGAACTCCTCTGACACAACTGACGTCAATGAGAACACCAGGCCTAGACTGGAGTCAAGCAGTCCAGCCTCGTACACCATGGCCGACTCCACTGCTTCCAGGCTGGCTGCTCATCAGTACCAGTGAGTTGATCTTGTTGTCCACGGGATCTCTAACAGTCGCTGCTTCATCTGTTCTTGGCATCCACTGAATAAACATCTCAGTCTGCTGTTTCTACACTAGTCTTGTGTCTGGACTGTTTAGTTCAATGCTTTATCTGTTCTTGGCATCCAATAAACAAACACTTCAGTCTGCTGTTTCTACACTAGTCTTGTGTCTGGACTGTTTAGTTCAGTGCTTTATCTGTTCTTGGCTTTCACTGAACAAACATCACAGTCTGCTGTTTCTTCACTAGTCTTCTGTCTGGAATGTTTAGTTAATACATCACAATCTACTGTCTATAATGTTAAGTTTATACATGGGTCTACTGTCTGGGATGTTTAATTAACATCACTATCTTCTGTCTAGAATGTTTAGTTATTTATACCACAGTCTACGGCCTAGAATATCTAGTTAATTACATCAGTCTTATATCTAGAATATCTAGTTAATTACATCAGTCTTATATCTAGAATATCTAGTTAATTACACCAGTCTTATATCTAGAATATCTAGTTAATTACATCAGTCTTATATCTAGAATATCTAGTTAATTACATCAGTCTTATATCTAAAATATCTAGTTAATTACATCAGTCTTATATCTAGAATATCTAGTTAATTACATCAGTCTTATATCTAGAATATCTAGTTAATTACATCAGTCTTATATCTAGAATATCTAGTTAATTACATCAGTCTTATATCTAGAATATCTAGTTAATTACATCAGTCTTATATCTAGAATATCTAGTTAATTACATCAGTCTTATATCTAGAATATCTAGTTAATTACATCAGTCTTATATCTAGAATTATCTAGTTAATTACATCAGTCTTATATCTAGAATATCTAGTTTATAATTACATCAGTCTTATATCTAGAATATCTAGTTAATTACATCAGTCTTATATCTAGAATATCTAGTTAATTACATCAGTCTTATATCTAGAATATCTAGTTAATTACATCAGTCTTATATCTAGAAAGTTTAGTTATTTACATCACAGTCTTCTCTTTAGAATGTCAGTTAATTACGTCACAGTCTGTTGTTAGAATGTTTATAATTACATCACAGTCTGCTGTCTAGAATGTTTAGTTAACTACATCACATTCTGCTGTCTAGAATGTTCAGTTAATTACATCACAGTCTGTTGTTAGAATGTTTATAATTACATCACAGTCTGCTGTCTAGAATGTTTAGTTAATACACCACAGTCTACTGTCTAAAACATTTAGTTAATACACCACAGTCTGCTATCTAGAACATTTAGTTAATACACAGTCTACTGACTAGAACATTTAGTTAATACACCACAGTCTGCTATCTAGAACATTTAGTTAATACACAGTTTGCTGTCTAGAACATTTAGTTAATACATCACAGTCTACTGTCTAGAACATTTAGTTAATGCATCACAGTCTACTATCTAGAACGTTTAGTTAATACACCACAGTCTACTATCTAGAACGTTTAGTTAATAAACCACAGTCTGCTGTCTAGAACATTTAGTTAATACACCACAGTCTGCTGTCTAGAACATTTAGTTAATACATCACAGTTCCACTGTCTAAGAACATTTAGTTAATAACTGTCCACAGTCTACTGTCTCTAGAACATTAGTTAATACACCACAGTCTGCTATCTAGAACATTTAGTTAATACACAGTCTACTGACTAGAACATTTAGTTAATACACCACAGTCTAAGAAACATTTAGTTAATACACAGTCTGCTGTCTAGAATTTAGTTAATCACCACAGTCCTGCTGTCTAGAACATTTAGTTAATACATCACAGTCTACTGTCTAGAACATTTAGTTAATGCATCACAGTCTACTATCTAGAACGTTTAGTTAATACACCACAGTCTACTATCTAGAACGTTTAGTTAATAAACCACAGTCTGCTGTCTAGAACATTTAGTTAATACACCACAGTCTGCTGTCTAGAACATTTAGTTAATACATCACAGTCTACTGTCTAAAACATTTAGTTAATACACCACAGTCTACTGTCTAGAACATTTAGTTAATTCACCACAGTCTGCTATCTAGAACATTTAGTTAATACACCACAGTCTACTGTCTAGAACATTTAGTTAATACACCACAGTTAATACACCACAGTCTGCTGTCTAGAACATTTAGTTAATACACCACAGTCTACTGTCTAGAACATTTAGTTAATACACCACAGTCTGCTGTCTAGAACATTTAGTTAATACACCACAGTCTACTGTCTAGAACATTTAGTTAATACACCACAGTCTGCTGTCTAGAACATTTAGTTAATACATCACAGTCTGCTGTCTAGAACATTTAGTTAATACATCACAGTCTACTGTCTAGAACATTTAGTCTAGAACATTTAGTTAATACACCACAGTCTACTGTCTAGAACATTTAGTTAATACACCACAGTCTGTTGTCTAGAACATTTAGTTAATACACCACAGTCTACTGTCTAGAACATTTAGTTAATACATCACAGTCTGCTGTCTAGAACATTTAGTTAATACACCACAGTCTGTTGTCTAGAACATTTAGTTAATACACAGTCTACTGTCTAGAACATTTAGTTTTCTACACAGTTCACTGTCTAGAACATTTTAGTTAATACACACCACAGTCTGTTGTCTAGAACATTTAGTAAAATACACCACAGTGTACTGTTGTCTAGAACATTTAGTTAATACATCACAGTCTGTTGTCTAGAACATTTAGTTAAAATACAGTCTACTACAGTCTGTTGTCTAGAACTACTTTAGTTAGTTAATACACCACAGTCTGTTGTCTAGAACATTTAGTTAATACACCACAGTCTGCTGTCTAGAACATTTAGTTAAATACATTACAGTCTACTGTCTAGAAAACATTTAGTTCTATACACAAACATTTAGTTAATACATGTCCTTACTGTCTAGAACATTTAGTTAATACACAGTCTACTGTCTAGAACATTTAGTTAATACACCACAGTCTGTTGTCTAGAACATTTAGTTAATACACCACAGTCTACTGTCTAGAACATTTAGTTAATACATTACAGTCTGTTGTCTAGAACATTTAGTTAATACATTACAGTCTGTTGTCTAGAACATTTAGTAAAATACATTACAGTCTGTTGTCTAGAACATTTAGTTAATACACCACAGTCTGTTGTCTAGAACATTTAGTAAAATACATTACAGTCTGTTGTCTAGAACATTTAGTTAATACACCACAGTCTGTTGTCTAGAACATTTAGTTAATACACCACAGTCTGTTGTCTAGAATGTTTAGTTAATAAATCACAGTCTACTGTCTTGAACATTTAGTTAAAACATCACAGTCTGTTGTCTAGAACATTTAGTTAATACATTACAGTCTGTTGTCTGGAACGTTTAGTTAATAAATCACAGTCTACTGTCTAGAACATTTAGTTAAAACATTACAGTCTGTTGTCTAGAATGTTTAGCTAATACATCACAGTCTGCTGTCCAGAATGTTTACGAATACACCGCAATCTATTGTCTAGAATGTTTAGGTAATACACCACAGTTGGTTTATTGTTGATGATTTAATTTTGATCTGTTTATAATCGGTGATGGAATGTTGATCTGTTTCCTGTTATCTTTTTACAGCGAGAGGTCAAGCCCCATTACAAATGTCACGTCAGTTCATTACAGTGGGGTGGTTGGGGTTCGTTGCTAATGGCAACCAGTCATCTCCCCTGACTCAGCAACAGGTTGTTTCCCCACAGACTTGCTCCTCGCCACAGCTCATCCAGACCTCATCTCCTCACATGCCTATGGTTCTTCTACCCACCCCGCACACAGGGCCCCCACAGATGGCCACCCATTATATGCAGCCTTACAACTATGTGCAACAGGTAGCCACAGCCACACCGCCACCAGGACCCTTTGGTCACCATCATTTCACCCACAACCCCGCTGCCCACCATACTCTCCACACCCACGGCCTGCACCATCCAGCGTTTGTGACGTCCTACACTTACCCAGGTCAGGCCAGCTTCACCAACCTGCCACCAAATATATACCATACAGGGGGCGGGGCTCACCTGCGCTCCCTGCCCCCGACTGTACAGGTGTTTCCCTAACCAACCGCACGCTATCGTGCACACTATGCACCCTGTCGAAGTAGTCACTGCAAGTCCACCTACTGGCACTCAGGCACAAGTGCACAACTCGGCTGTGGCTATCCCACAGATGCAGCCCACCTCACACAACCAGATGCAGCTCAACTATCTCCTGGCCACCTTCCGCACAGGCATGCTGGCCATGGAGACCCTGTCCCGCAAGGTGCACGATGACCGGCCTCAGACCAAGTACGCCCGCAATCCTCCGTACGGAGAAGATGTCCGATGGTTGTTGAGTGTCACCATTAAACTAGGTTAGTCTGGGTCCACACTGGTCATGTGTGAGGACACTTGTTGGAATCAAACTGATTGTTGGTCAAATCTGAGTGCTCACTTGCTGCTGCTGCTAATGTTTTTGTTGTTGGGGGAAGGGGATGAAACAGAAGACAGATCTCTGTTATTGGAAGTACTCATGGAAAATTTGTGACAGTAAGACTGAAAAAAAAAATCAGATTGACTGTATTCCCCATTTACAGATTTTGAAATGCTTTCCCAAATGTATAATGCTATAGAGATCATAGAAAGTCAAAGACCAAATCTATCTGCAAGCAAAGGCGATCAAATATAAACCAATAAACGGGAAATGAGATCTGTGTGAACTCATTATTGAGATGGAAAAAACAAACATAACAGACATAAAGCATGCTGAGTTTGGACTCATTGTCTGATCTACAAGTTCTGTTGCAACATGTTTGTGACCAGTGGGGAAGATACTGAAGAACTCCATCAGACAGACTCTCCAAGATCTGAAGATAATATATTGTAGGACACTGATGACAGAGTGCTGGAGTTGACATATAGCCCTGGGATTGACCATATAAACCTGGGATCAAACAGCTCTGGGAATAATTCTGTAGCCTTGCGGTTGACCATGTAACGCTGGAGTTGATCATATAGATTAGAGATTGATTGTATAACACTGGGGTTGACCGTGTAGCTCTGGGATTGATGATAATGCACTGGGGTTGACCATTTAGCCTTGGGTTGACCTTATAGCCCTGGAGTTGACCATATAGTTCTGGGGTTGACCATATAATCTTGGAGTTGACCATACAGCACTGGGGCTGACCATAATGTGCCTGGAACTCATGTGGGTTCCAGGGCCCCATTTTGGGGGAAAACAAGAACAGACCCACTGCCTACCCAAAATGCATGTTGTTAGGAGTCTACTAATTGGAAGCTTCCTCCGAAGTTGGAGTGCGTCTACCCAAGCAGCAAGGAACAACCAACTGCACACAAATAGGCAAGTAAAACAGATGTACACACAAAACTCAGCCCTTGAGTTGACCATATAGCAGTGGAGTTGACCATATAGCTTTGGGGGTGACCATTTAGCACTAGAGGTTAACTATGTAACTCTGGGGTTGACCATGTAATTCTGGGGTTGACCATGTAGTTCTGGGGTTGACCATTTAGCACTAGAGGTTAACTATGTAACTCTGGGGTTGACCATGTAATTCTGGGGTTGACCATGTAGCTCTGGGGTTGACCATGTAGGTCTGGGGTTGACCATGTAACTCTGGGGTTGACCATGTAGGTCTGGGGTTGACCATGTAACTCTGGGGTTAACCACGTTGGTCTGGGGTTGACCATGTAACTCTGGAGTTGACCATGTAACTCTGGGGTTAACCATGTAACTCTGGGGTTGACCATGTAGCTCTGGGGTTGACCACATAGGTCTGGTGTTGACCACGTAACTCTGGGGTTGATCATGTTGGTCTGGGGTTGACCATGTAACTCTTTTGTTGACCATGTAACTCTGGAGTTGACCATGGAACTCTAGGATTGACCATGTTACTCTGGGGTTGACCATGTTACTCTGGGGTTGACCATGTAACTCTGGGGTTAACCATGTAACTCTGGGGTTGACCATGTAGGTCTGGAGTTAACCATGTAGCTTTAGGGTTGACCATATAGGTTTGGGGTTGACCATGAAGCTCTGCAGTTGACCATGAAGATCTCGGGTTGACCATCTAGGCCTGGGGTTGACCACCTAGGTCTGGAGTTGACCATCTAGGTCTGGGGTTGACCACCTAGGTCTGGGGTTGACCATGTAGCTCTAGGGTTGACCATGTAGGTCTGGGGTTGACCATTTAGGTCTGGGGTTGACCATTTAGGTCTGAGGATGACCATGTAGCTCTAAGGTTGACCGTGAAGCTCTGGGGTTGACCATGTAGCTGGGGTAACACATGTGGCACAGAAACGATGAGACTGTCTACATCAACCATCACCTGCCATTTGATGAAGCAAATCTGAGTTCACCAGCTGACTTTCCAATATATCAGGACAAGAGGGTCAATGACCTGTGACCATTGTTTGTACCCTGTTTTAGGAACAACATTCCTGCAGCAGTTCTGTGCTAGTGCTGTCAACGCTGTGGTCAGCCCGTTTGTGCTATATGACCTGGCCATGGAAGCTGCCCGGTTCCTGGCCCGCAACAACCCCACTCACGTGCCCACACAGTTGAGATCCAACATTCTCAACTCCTTGTTTCAGAAATGTCTGCAGATGTAAGTGTGTTTGTCACCTCACATATTTGCCGTCTCTCAGTTTCCTCTTCCTGTCTCTATATGCACATGCATCAAGTAGATCTGTTTATGGGTGTGTCACGCGTGTATAGTTGGCACACCTCTATTCATGACCCATTCACCCAGCTAGACCGTTCAGCCAAACAGAACAGCAAGGATGATGTTTGCGTGAGGTTGACGTTTGAGCCAGCAGGTCTGTGTCAGGTAGCATCATGATGCCTGGCTTGTTGTGAACACAGTCTCAGACATTGCACTCAGACATTGCACTCAGACATTACACTCAGACATTGCACTCAGACATTGCACTCTGACATTGCACTCGGACATTGCACTCAGACATTGCACTCACTCAGACATTACACTCAGACATTGCACTCGGACATTACACTCAGACATTGCACTTAGATTCCTTGTGGGTCTTGCGGAGCCTCATTGTGGGCACAACAAGAATAGACCCACTGCCTCGCCCACAAGCATGTCACTAGTTTGAAGTTGGAGTGCGTCTGCTTGGGCAGCAAGGGAACCAACAGTCTGCAGATACATGAGATGTGTAAAATGGATGTACACATGTCCAGAAGTAGACCAAACAACCAGAACTTTTAGCTGGCGATAACAACCTGTCAACGTGAAGAAGAATAAGAAGCACTCAGATATGATTGCTTCAGTTTGTTCCCTTAGACCATGCAGTGAGAGCCTCTGTACAGATCAGACATCACTCAGATATCATTGCTTCAGTTTGTTCCCTTAGACCATGCAGTGAGAGCCTCTGTACAGATCAGACATCACTCAGATATCATTGCTTCAGTTTGTTCTCTTAGACCATGCAGTGAGAGCCTCTGTACAGATCAGACATCACTCAACAGCAGTATCTGAGAGAGAGAGTGTGTGTGTGTGTCTCTGTACAGATCAGACATCACTCAACAGCAGTATCTGAGAGAGAGTGTGTGTGTGTCTCTGTACAGATCAGACATCACTCAACAGCTGTATCTGAGAGAGAGAGTGTGTGTGTGTCTCTGTACAGATCAGACATCACTCAACAGCTGTATCTGAGAGAGAGAGAGTGTGTGTGTGTGTCTCTGTACAGATCAGACATCACTCAAAAGCAGTATCTGAGAGAGAGAGTGTGTGTATGTCTCTGTACAGATCAGACATCACTCAACAGCAGTATCTGATAGAGAGAGAGAGTGTGTGTATGTCTCTGTACAGATCAAACATCACTCAACAGCAGTATCTGAGAGAGAGTGTGTCTCTGTACAGATCAGACATCACTCAAGAGCAGTATCTGAGAGAGAGAGAGAGAGTGTGTGTGTGTCTCTGTACAGATCAGACATCACTCAACATCAGTATCTGATAGAGAGAGTGTGTGTGTGTCTGTACAGATCAGACATCATTCAACAGCATTATCTGAGAGAGAGTGTGTGTGTGTCTGTACAGATCAGACATCACTCAACATCAGTATCTGATAGAGAGAGCGAAAGTGTGTGTCTGTACAGATCAGACATCACTCAACATCAGTATCTGATAGAGAGAGAGAGAGAGTGTGTGTCTGTACAGATCAGACATCACTCAACAGCAGTATCTGAGAGAGAGAAAGTGTGTGTGTGTGTCTCTGTACAGATCAGACATCACTCAACAGCAGTATCTGAAGGAGAGAAAGTGTGTTTCTGTACAGATCAGACATCACTCAACAGCAGTATCTGAGAGAGAGAGTGTGTGTGTGTCTCTGTACAGATCAGACATCACTCAACAGCAGTATCTGAGAGAGTGTGTGTGTGTCTCTGTACAGATCAGACATCACTCAACAGCAGTATCTGAGAGAGTGAGTGTGTGTGTGTGTCTCTGTACAGATCAGACATCACTCAACGGCAGTATCTGAGAGAGTGTGTGTGTGTCTCTGTACAGATCAGACATCACTCAACAGCAGTATCTGAGAGAGTGTGTGTGTGTCTCTGTACAGATCAGACATCACTCCACAGCAGTATCTGAGAGAGAGTGTGTGTGTATGTCTGTACAGATCAGACATCACTCAACAGCAGTATCTGAGAGAGAGAGAGTGTGTGTGTGTGTGTGTCTCTGTACAGATCAGACATCGCTCAACAGCAGTATCTGAGAGAGAAAGTGTGTGTCTGTACAGATCAGACATCACTCCACAGCAGTATCTAAGAGAGTGTGTGTGTGTCTCTCTCACTCCCCCTTCCTCTCTTCCTTTCTCCCACTCACCTTCTCTCTAACATCCCCCCCCTCCTTTTCTGAGTTATATTTAAGCTATATAAGGTACCCCATACCAGTCAAGCCTCCACAGAGGCTTGTTGTGCCCAGCTTCTCACTGTCCAGTAGACACAGAGGCCTGTTGTGCCCAGCTTCTCACTGTCCAGTAGACACAGAGGCCTGTTGTGCCCAGCTTCTCACTGTCCAGTAGACACAGAGGCTTTCACCTGCACAGTGTACACTCAAATCCTTCTAGTTTTTCCTTATCTGAGAAAGCTAGCTCTGTGATCCACTACCCTGTGGATCAGGAGACAGTATATAGTTGGTGGGTTCATTCATGTTGTAGACTGACACAGCAGTGTTAGTCTACCTGGTCATCGTGTTTTGACAGGTGATTCCATTATGTTGAAGGGGCGCTGGGGATCTTGGGTTGACAGGTGATTCCATTATGTTGAAGGAGGGCTAGGGATCTTGGGTTGACAAGTGATTCCATTATGTTGAAGGAGGGCTAGGGATCTTGGGTTGACAGGTGATTCCATTATGTTGAAGGAGAGCTAGGGATCTTGGGTTGACAAGTGATTCCATTATGTTGAAGGAGGGCTAGGGATCTTGGGTTGACAAGTGATTCCATTATGCTGAAGGAGGACTGGGGATCTTGGGTTGACAAGTGATTCCATTATGCTGAAGGATGGCTGGGGATCTTGGGTTGACAGTGATTCCAATATGCTGAAGGAGGGATAGGGATCTTGGGTTGACAAGTGATTCCATTATGCTGAAGGAGGGCTAGGGTTCTTGGGTTGACAAGTGATTCCATTATGCTGAAGGAGGGCTAGGGAAATGTCTGGTACAGACTGCTATGTTATCATCTGTTACTGACAGTTGTTGATGTTGCTTCCTTGCCTGCTATGTTATCATCTGTTACTGACAGTTGTTGATGTTGCTTCCTTGCCCTCCCCAGGTTCATACAGTGCGCCCACCAGCGGATACACCACATCAGCAATGCAGACTATGACGAGTTTGTCAGCATCGTGTGCAACGCACGCAACGCTTTTTACCTGACGCCCGGCGGCATCGTGCAGTTCAACGAACTACTACAGAGCCTGCGCAGATCCAAGTCCTGTCGCAAAGACTTGTGGCAGCGGATCGTCAACGGTCTGGCCAGCGGAACTCTATGATGCTGGCTCTCTTAGATGCTCCCTTTTTTTTTGCTTCCCTCTCCCCTGCCCCCAGTAATCGTTCTTTTCTAGTATTTATTGGCAACATTTTGTATGTATGACCTTGATCTATTTATCATATGTTAGTATGTATGACCTTGATCTATGTATGTATCATATGTATGACCTTATCTATGTATCATATGTGGAGGGATATGACTTCCTCTCACGTCAGGGCCTCAGTACCCAGCATGCACATTCATCTCACAATTTGTGTTCTTCACGTTTGTGTCCGTTCATTTCCAGTCTTGCAGCATGTGAGTGTTTGTGCAAGAGAACAGCGCACAGTGTTTTTGTCTGTGTCAGTGGCTTTTAAAAAATGAACATATGTGCCATGATTGCTGGTAGGAGTGGAGCAGAAGTGTAGACACCAGGGCAATGTGGGTGTAAGAGTGTCGTGTCAGGACATGTCTTAAATATGAAGTGGGCTTTGTGTGTGTGTGTTTGTGTCACACTTTCTGGCCACCGACACCAAGGAATGTGGGTGTAAAAGTGTCGTGTCAGAACATATCTTAATGGGCTTGTGTGTACGTTGCACATTTTAACCCTGAACACAGGTGTATGTGTCCCTGTTGTATGTCTGTCCTTGTCAGTTTCGCTAGCCATTATCAAGGCACTGTATGGCATAACCTTGAGATGAGACTTTTTTCAAAATGTTGCTTTTAGGAAGATGCAGATGAGGGCACTGGCTGTCTTCCTCTGCTGTTGTCAGCACCTAGGCCCACTTAGACATCTATGTTATCACTCAAGTATGTACAAAACAAATTATCAGTCATCTTTGGGTCAGTCTTTCACTTGCAGTGACATTGTGTTCTAGCAGAGTCAGTGATCTTTAGGTCAGTATTTCACTTGCAGTGACATTGTATTCTAGCAGAGTCAGGGATCTTTAGGTCAGTATTTCACTGTTGGGGCTACATTAGGACTCCTAGTCTGGACACTGTGCTGAGAAAGGGCATGTGGGTTTTGTTAGAGAGAAGTCTTCCCCCCCCCCAAGCTATGTAAAAACTTGCTGTAACATAATGTAGTTATTTATTGATGTTTGTCCTTGACTTCTTCATGTGCCATGATCTCCTCTTGTCTGGGTTTTCTAAGATTTCACAGAATTGTTTCTTTTGGGAATGGTAGTAAAGGTTGTGTGTGGTTGGGGAGTGGCAGTCAGGGTGTGTGTGTGGTTGGGGAGTGGCAGTCAGGGTGTGTGTGGTTGGGGAGTGGCAGTCAGGGTGTGTATGTGGTTGAGGAATGGCAGTCAGGGTGTGTGGGTGGTTAGAAAGTGGCAGTCAGGGAGTGGCAGTCAGGGTGTGTGTGTGGTTGGGAGTGGCAGTCAGGGTGTGTGTGTGGTTGGGGAGTGGCAGTCAGGGTGTGTGTGTGGTTGGGGGAGTGGGAGTCAGGGTGTGTGGGTGGTTGGGGGAGTGGCAGTCAGGGTGTGTGTGTGGTTGGAGAGTGACAGTCGAGGTGTGTGGGTGGTAGGGGAGTGGCAGTCAGGGTGGGTTGGGGGTGTCAGGGTGGTTGGGGGAGTGGCAGTCAGGGTGTGTGTGTGGTTGGGGGAGTGGCAGTCAGGGTGTGTATGTGGTTGGGGGAGTGGCAGTCAGGGTGTGTGTGTGGTTGGGGAGAGTGGCAGTCAGGGTGTGTGGGTGGTAGGGGAGTGGCAGTCAGGGTGTGTGGGTGGTTGGGGAGTGGCAGTCAGGGTGTGTGTGTGGTTGGAGAGTGACAGTGGGGGTGTGTGGGTGGTTGGGGAGTGGCAGTCAGGGTGTATGTGGTTGGGGGAGTGGGTCAGGGTGTGGAGAGTTGGGGCAGCAGTCAGGGTGTGTGTGTGGTTGGGGGAGTGGCAGTCAGGGTGTGTGTGTGATTGGCGAGTGACAGTCGGGGTGTGTGGGTGGTTGGGGAGTGGCAGTCAGGGTGTGTGGTTGACAATTGGCAGTCAAGTTGTGTGTGTGTGGTTGGGGAGTGGCAGTCAGTGTGTGTAAGTGGTTGAGGAGTGGCAGTAAGGGTGTGTGTGCGGTTGGGGAATGGTGGTCAGGGTGTTTGTGTGTGGTTGGGGAGTGGCAGTTAGGGTGTGTGTGTGTTGGGGAGTGGGGAGTGGTCAGTTGTAGTTGGGAGTGGCAGTCAGGGTGTGTGTGTGGTTGGGGAGTGGCAGTCAGGGTGTGTCTGGTTGGGGAGTGGCAGTCAAATTTTGTGTGTGGTTGGGGAGTAGCAGTCAAGTTGTGTGTGTGGTTGGGGAGTAGCAGTCAAGTTGTGTGTGTGGTTGATGATTGAAAGTCAAATTGTGTGTGGTTGGGGAGTGGCAGCAGTTGAGCTGTGTGTGGTTGGGGAGTGGCAGCAGTTGAGCTGTGTGTGGTTGGAGAGTGGCAGCAGTTGAGCTGTGTGTGGTTGGGAAGTGGCAGCAGTTGAGCTGTGTGTGGTTGGGGAGTGGCAGCAGTTGAGTATGTGTTGTGGTTGGAGAGTGGCAGTCAGTATGGATGAGCATGTGTGTTGTTGGGAAGTGGCAGCATGTGTTGTGTATGGTTGAGCTGTGTGTTGTTGTTGATGGGTATAGTGGCAGCAGTTGATGTGTGTGTGGTTGGGGAAGTGGCAGCAAGTTGAGCTGTGTGTGGTTGGGGAGTGGTTGCAGATGAAGCCTGTGTGTGGTTGGGAAGCAGTAGCAGTTAGTGTGTGGTGTTGGAAGCCATAGTATATGTGTTGTTGTATGGATGAAGCCATAGTATATGTGTGGTTGGGGAGGGGATGAAGCAGCAGTATTGAGCTGTGTGTGGCTTCTTTGGTTGGTCAATATTTATGGTTTCAGTTGTAATTTTTTATGTTGTCTGTCAGTGTTGTTTGTGTAGATGTAGAAATATTCTCTGATCATGTTTGTTGTATAGATCTTACCATGGTAAGTTGTCTGTTTGTTGTATAGATCTTACCATGGTATGTTGTCTGTTTGTTGTATGGATCATCCCATGTATTTTTTATAGATTTAGTTGTGGTATGTTGTCCTATTCTTTTGTGTAGATCATACATGTATGTAGTTTTATTTGTTGTATACATTATGCCATAGTCGATTTGTTGTTGTACGGATGAAGCCATAGTATATGTGTTGTTGTATGGATCATGCCATAGTGTGTGGTCCTCCTTTGCTGTGTTGCTCATATTTTTTTTATTGTCCTTTGTTGCGTATGTTGTTTGATGTTGTTGTTTGGGCTGTCTTCAACTTATTGTCTACCTTTCTTTGTTGGTTGTGTTGTTATGTGTTGTCATGTTTTATGTTCATTTTTCAGTGCTGGGACATGTCATTGATCTGAAATTGCATGTTAGGTTTCAACAAGGGCCTTGTTCGGCAGCGAGTTTCTGGTTGGATGTTGTTGAGTCTAGTGAGCTGAGAATTGTCAGTCTATGATGGCCCGTGCAGCTATGAGATGTTAAGGAACAGGCACACATGCTTTGTGGCTGATTACTGATGTGAGCATTTAGGGAAGACAGCTTCAGTGTGACATCATAGGCGTGTAGTGGAGGGAAGACAGCTTCAGTGTGACATCATTGACGTGTAGTGGAGGGAAGACAGCTTCAGTGTGACATCATTGGCGTGTAGTGGAGGGAAGACAGCTTCAGTGTGACATCATTGGCGTGTAGTGGAGGGAAGACAGCTTCAGTGTGACATCATTGGCGTGTAGTGGAGGGAAGACAGCTTCAGTGTGACATCATTGGCGTGTAGTGGAGGGAAGACAGCTTCAGTGTGACATCATTGGCGTGTAGTGGAGGGAAGACAGCTTCAGTGTGACATCATTGGCATGTAGTGGAGGGAAGACAGCTTCAGTGTGACATCATTGGCGTGTAGTGGAGGGAAGACAGCTTCAGTGTGACATCATTGGCGTGTAGTGGAGGGAAGACAGCTTCAGTGTGAAATCATTGGCGTGTAGTGGAGGGAAGACAATCAGTGACATGTCAGCACTGACATCACACCATTAGTCCCATCATGCCATCTCGAACATACCAGCATCATGTCAAGTAGCTGCCCATCATTGACATCATGCAATCACTGCAATCAAGTGAAAGATGGATATCAGCATCACCATGTCACATCAGCTTCATCAAATCACCTGACCTTCAACAACATCATGACATCAGACCACAGCACCAAGTCATCATCAATATCAGTCAAATCAGTGACATGTCATCAGCATCTAGTGTGTGGCATCACTTCCACAGATAAGCAGGGGAATATCCAGTTATCAGCAGCAGGAAGATATTGTCGTCATCAGGAATGTCAGGTTTTCAGGAACATCACCTCATTGTCATTGTCACATCAGGAATGTCAGGTTTTCAGGAACATCACCTCAGTGTCATTGTCACATCAGGAATAGCAGGTTTTCAGGAACATCACCTCATTGTCATTGTCGTCATCAGGAATGTCAGGTTTTCAGGAACATCACCTCATTGTCATATCAGGAATGTCAGGTTTTCAGGAACATCACCTCATTGTCATTGTCACATCAGGAATGTCAGGTTTTCAGGAACATCACCTCATTGTCATTGTCACATCAGGAATGTCAGGTTTTCAGGAACATCACCTCATTGTCATTGTCGTCATCAGATCGTCACCATTAAATATTTATTAGAGTCATCAGATCAGCAGAAATATCAAGCTATCAGTAACAGGAGGTCAGCACCAAATCATCAGTCAAATCAAATCATCACAGCATAAGGCCAACATATCATCAGATCATCACAACATCAAATCATCACAACATGAGATCATCACAACCCGGGATCATCACAACATGGGATCATCACAACATGAGATCATAGCAAAATTAGATCACAAGATCAGACCATCATAACATCACGACAGCATGGTAAATTGCTGTCACAACACCAGGAGAGTAAATACCCCTGATCAGCATTCTGTCTGCTAGTACAAACGCTTCTGTCTGCTAGTACAAACACTTCTGTCTGCTGGTACAAACACTTCTGTCTACTAGTACCTACATACACTTCTTTCTGCTAGTACCTACACTTCTGTCTGCTAGCACCTACACTTCTGTCTGCTAGTACCTACACTTCTGTCTGCTAGTACAAACGCTTCTGTCTGCTAGTACAAACGCTTCTGTCTGCTAGTACAAATGCTTCTGTCTGCTAGTACCTACACTTCTGTCTGCTAGTACAAACACTTCTGTCTGCTAGTACCTACACTTCTGTCTGCTAGTACCTACACTTCTGTCTGCTAGTACCTACACTTCTGTCTGCTAGTACCTACACTTCTGTCTGCTAGTACCTACACTTCTGTCTGCTAGTACAAACACCTACTACTTCTGTCTGCTAGTACCTACACTTCTAGTACCTACACTTCTGTCTGCTAGTACCTACACTTCTGTCTGCTAGTACCTACACTTCTGTCTGCTAGTACCTACACTTCTGTCTGCTAGTACCTACACTTCTGTCTGCTAGTACCTACACTTCTGTCTGCTAGTACAAACACTTCTGTCTGCTAGTACCTACACTTCTGTCTGCTAGTACAAACACTTCTGTCTGCTAGTACCTACACTTCTGTCTGCTAGTACCTACACTTCTGTCTGCTAGTACCTACACTTCTGTCTGCTAGTACCTACACTTCTGTCTGCTAGTACCTACACTTCTGTCTGCTAGTACCTACACTTCTGTCTGCTAGTACCTACACTTCTGTCTGCTAGTATAAACGTTTCTGTCTGCTAGTACCTACACTTCTGTCTGCTAGTTTCTACACTTCTGTCTGCTAGTACCTACACTTCTGTCTGCTAGTACCTACACTGCTAGTACACTTCTGTCTGCTACCTCTGCTAGTACCAACACTTCTGTCTGCTAGTACAAACACTTCTGTCTGCTAGTACAAACACTTCTGTCTGCTAGTACCTACACTTCTGTCTGCTAGTACAAACACTTCTGTCAGCTAGTACAAACACTTCTGTCAGCTAGTACTTACACTTTGCCAGTTTGCAGGTACATCAGATCCGATAAATGCCAAAATACACATTGAAGATGTCACTTGTCACAAACATGACATGGTTATAGAAATGAGCACATTGAAATAGTTTGCTTTTTGCTTCAAGTGATGTTTATGAAGTATGTCCATAACCAGTTATTTCAGAGAAACTTTAAAAACAACATTACATATCAGCATGACTTTCAAATGCACCATCTTCACACACAGAAGTCTTTGTAAAAATGTCAGACTTTATATCCATGTGCAGTTATGTTCTTCATTTGTAAGTAGGTAAGCGTTAAAACTAAAGTCTTGTCTTGCCTTCATTTGTCTCATGTTGTCTTGACTAGTCTTGTCTTGACTAGTTTTTGTGTGTGACTAATCTAGTCTTCTCTTTTCTTGACTAGTCTAGTCTTGTCTCGGCCCTTCTTGTCTTGACTAGTTTCATCTTGGCTAGTCTAGTCTTGTATTTTCTTGACAAGTCTAGCCTTGTTTTGGCTAGTCTTCATCTTGACCAGACTTGTCTTGTTTAGACTAGTCTTGTCTTGACTTATCTTGTCAGCAACTTTTCTGTTCCCAGTGCAGGCTGAATATCATCTGTGTACACCTTGCAGGCGGCACTTGACAGAACTTCACAAAAGTTTAACTTTACACATATCTAAGAGCAGATACCTGAGACAGTTAAAGTCATGTGTCAATATGTTGTGTTGTGCGTAGAGGCTTGGTCATATGTCAGTATGTTGTGGTGTGAATAGAGGTTAGGTCATGTGTCAGTATGTTGTGTTGTGAGTAGAGGCTAGGTCATGTGTCAGTATGTTGTGTTGTGAGTAGAGGCTAGGTCATGTGTCAGTATGTTGTGTTGTGAGTAGAGGCTAGGTCATGTGTCAGTATGTTGTGTTGTGAGTAGAGGCTAGGTCATGTGTCAGTATGTTGTGTTGTGAGTAGAGGCTAAGTCATGTGTCAGTATGTTGTGTTGTGAGTAGAGGCTAAGTCATGTGTCAGTATGTTGTGTGTCAGTAGAGGCTAGGTCATGTGTCAGTATGTTGTGTTGTGAGTAGAGGCTAAGTCATGTGTCAGTATGTTGTGTGTGAGTAGAGGCTAGGTCATGTGTCAGTATGTTGTGTTGTGAGTAGAGGCTAGGTCATGTGTCAGTATGTTGTGTTGTGAGTAGAGGCTAGGTCATGTGTCAGTATGTTGTGTGTGAGTAGAGGCTAGGTCATGTGTCAGTATGTTGTGTTGTGAGTAGAGGCTAGGTCATGTGTCAGTATGTTGTGTGTAAGTAGAGGCTAAGTCATATGTCAGTATGTTGTGGTTGTTTAAGCAGGCTGCAGTGACTGACTGGTTAGTGGGACTGCCTGCAAACACTGGGTTATGCTGAATCCCCCCTGAGGCAGGACTGTTGTTTGCCAACCAGTACGGCTGTGGGTGGATGTAGCAGTTTGAAGAGTTGTCTGGGGATGTGATGCCATGGCTGGCTTGTCGCTTCCTGTTCAGAGCTGTTTCTCTACACCTGTCACTTTCTGTTTACAGCTGTTTTTGATGTAGCTACACCCATCACTTTCTGTTTACAGCTGTTTCTGATGTAGCATCACTCAACACTTTCTGTTTACAGCTGTTTCTGGTGTAGCTACACCCATCACTTTCTGTTTACAGCTGTTTCTGATGTAGCTACACCCATCACTTTCTGTTTAAAGCTGTTTCTGATGTAGCTGCATTCATCACTTTCTGTTTAGACCTGTTTCTGATGTAGCTACACTCATCACTTTCTGTTTAAAGCTGTTTTTGATGTAGCTACACCCATCACTTTCTGTTTACAGCTGTTTCTGATGTAGCTACACTCATCACTTTCTGTTTACAGCTGTTTCTGATGTAGCTACACTCAACACACCTGAAAATGGTGCTGCAGTGAATTGATCACTCGCCGTATCCACATCCTAGAGCTAGATGAATAAAAGGCAGTAGAGATAGATGGTCAGAAATCCCTAGAGATACACCACAAATTTCTAGAGATTGGTAACTTGACTTTTAAAGATGCATGTTACTTGCCTGTGGTAAATCTGGAGTTTATGGCATCTCAGAATCTGGATTCTTCAGTTAGATCAGGTTGTCTTAATCCCTCCCTCTCTCTTTGTCTCCCTCCCCTTTCCAACCTCCTCCCTCTCCCTCCACCTTTCTACCCTCCTCCCTCTCTGTCTCCCTGCCCCTTCCCATCTTCCTCCCTCCTGTCTCACACACACCTGCATACACCTAGTTGTAGAGTCTTACCAACATAACATTAGTTTTACCAAATCTGTGTGGATAGTTGCAACTGGTGAGGTAAAACCATAACTAGGAAATAGTTGTACAGATAATGATAAATAGGATGCTTTTCAAAATTGTTTGGTGAAAGATTGAAGCCAGTTTTAAAAAATAAATGATTTTTACCAAACAAACAACTCTTTTGAAGTTGTGTATTTAAAGATTAGACTGTGTTTGTTGTAATCACTGAAGCGTTAGAAGTGTGCATTTTTGGGCTCTGCCTTTCACATTGTTGGCAGTAGTTGCTGGTTAATGTGCAATGTGCTAACACCAACAGTTGTGTAAGAGCAACATGTCAGTACTAACAGAGGCAAGGAACCAGCAGTCTGCATACAAATGAGTCAGATCTGTAAAACTGATGCACACGCAACACTCAGGTTCTAAACAGGACTGCAGTCCAGAAGTGGATGAACAACCAGAACTTTCTGCCAGAGTTTACAGCTGGTGAACCGGAGTTTACAACTTTTCAACTGGAGTTTACAACTGGTGAACTGGAGTTTACAACTGGTGAACGCGAAGAAGAAGAATATTACTGAAATATTCAGCAGTTATTCAGGTGCCCTCTCCACAGTCAAGGTTGGCCGTATTATAGATCTTCAGCCCTCTGTCTCTGACTGTCATTGTATAATCTGATAGACTGCTGTTCTTCCATCTCTAGATGTTGACATCCCTCTTGTATCACTATCTTTTGCTTGCCTGGATGTTTCTTTATTCGTAAGCCTGCCATCAGTTTCTATGTTATCCAGTGTTTCTATAGTGTCTTCAATTTTCTTACTGTTGTTTCCATGGAGTGTCACAGCATCTTGTCTAGATCTATGATTTTAGGGCCTTGGTGAATTCACAGACATGGCCAAACCTTTCACATGCTTAGCAAGTACATCTTGTTAGGCCTGCCAGATTTTATGGGGAACAGTCAGTCTTCATATGAGTGATTGATAAAGCTGCACCTTTTCTTGGGTTGAGAAAATCATATTTAATTACATATAAAATGAACATGGAACATAACTTTTAGACTTAGGTCTAAAATTTTCATAAACTTAATGTCTTTGCTTCCGCTAGGCGTCGCAGTCTATCAGATTTCGGCCAACGCCAGGCCCCGCGCTCAGTCGTATGGTGATGTAATGAAGTCTCAAGTTGTCCGTGACTCCTTCAATCCATCTTCTTCTGGTCTCCCTGCCTCTGTTGTTTCGATTTCATGTTGTATGCTCTTGATGCTGGCATCGCTGGCCATCTCATTAGGTGACCAAACCATTTCATCTCAATAATTTAACGAGGTGGTTAGTTCTTGTAATCACATTCTCACTCGATCTCTTCTGGTTTTATTCGCAGCCATTCTCAAACATCTCATTTCACAGGTGGTTAGTTTTCTCTCATGTTCTTTGTCCAAGTCTGACATTGATAACCTAATGTCGGTATAAAGATTGTATTTATAATTTGTCTTTTTATCTCAGCTGGGACAGCAGGGTGTTTTAAAATTGGGGCAAGCTGGTATGCGACATTGTTGGCTTGTTGGATTCTTGCTTCGATCTCTCTGTCTATTTTACCATTGGATGTAAAGATACTTCCCAGGTATTTAAATTCTTGCACTTGTTTTAGGCTGTGATCTAGAATCTGTATGTCGATGGTCTGTTGCTCTCTACTTATGCTCATGACTTCTGTCTTTTCAGTATTGATCTTCATATGATGCTTGAGGCAACTGTCGTGTAGTAGGTTCATGTGGTCTTGCAGCTGTTTACTATCACTGTGAAATATGCATTGATCGTCGGCAAAGAGCAGTTCATTGAAGTCCTCCTGTTTATCGACATCTGTTGGTGTTATGTCTATTTTATTAATATTGTCCATAAATATTATGAAAAGTAAAGGTGATAATACACAACCTTGTCTTACTCCTGATGTTACTGGGGACCAGTTTGTGATGCCAGCTCTTGTTCTAATGGCGCTTTCACTTTGTCTATAAATAGCTCTAACACAATCTAAAATTGTTCCATTTATACCGTAGTTTTCAAGAACTTTCCATAATAAATTTCTGTTTACTCTATCGAAAGCTTTTTCTTGATCTAAGAAAGCGATGTTCATTTGATGTCTGTGTTCTATTGTCTTTTCGCTAACTTGTCTTAAAGCAAAAATAGCGTCAGTACACCCTCTTCCTTTCCTAAATCCGACCTGTGATGGGCTCAGGATCGGTTCTACAACGGATCTAATTCGTTGTTCCAGAATTTTGGCAAACATTTTTCCTACGTGGCTTAGAAGGGAGATGCCTCTGTAATTGTTACAATCTTGCTTATTACCTTCAAGACACCTTAATGCCTGTCATTTAATTATCTAACGCCACATGATGTTTACTTGTCACCGTGTCATCATTATCTTATGCACATGATGTTTATTTGTCACTGTATGATCATCATCATCTTATGTCACAGGATGTTTACTTGTCACCGTGTCATCATTATCTTATGCACATGATGTTTATTTGTCACTGTATGATCATCATCATCTTATGTCACAGGATGTTTACTTGTCACCGTGTCATTATCTTATGCACATGATGTTTATTTGTCACTGTATGATCATCATCATCTTATGTCACAGGATGTTTACTTGTCACTGTGTCATCATCATCTTGTGACACATGATGTTTACTTGTCACTGTGTCATCATCACCTTATGACACATGATGTTTACTTGTCACTGTGTCATCATCACCTTATGTCATATTATGTTTACTTGTCACTGTGTCATCATCACCTTATGTCACATGATGTTTACTTGTCACTTTGTCATCATCACCTTATGTCACATGATGTTTACTTGTCACCGTGTCATCGTCATCTTGTGTCACATGATGTTTACTTGTCACTATGTCATCATCATCTTGTGTCACATGATGTTTACTTGTCACTGTGTCATCATCACCTTATGTCACATGATGTTTACTTGTCACTTTGTCATCATCACCTTATGTCACATGATGTTTACTTGTCACTGTGTCATCGTCATCTTGTGTCACATGATGTTTACTTGTCACTATGTCATCATCATCTTGTGTTACATGATGTTTACTTGTCACTGTGTCATCTTCACCGTATGTCACATGATGTTTAATTGTCACTGTGTCATCATCACCTTATGTCACATGATGTTTACTTGTCACTGTGTCATCATCATCTTGTGTTACATGATGTTTACTTGTCACTGTGATGTCAGGACAGTCACCTCTCACATATGCCCAGGTAATGTCAGGACTGTCACCTCTCACATATGCCCAGGTAATGTCAGGACAGTCACCTCTCACATATGCCCAGGTAATGTCAGGACAGTCACCTCTCACGTATGCCCAGGTAATGTGAGGACAGTCACCTCTCACATATGCCCAGGTGATGTGAGGACAGTCACCTCTCACATATGCCCAGGTAATGTCAGGACAGTCACCTCTCACATATGCCCAGGTAATGTCAGGACTGTCACCTCTCACATATGCCCAGGTAATGTCAGGACTGTCAGCTGTCACCTCTCACATATGCCCAGGTAATGTCAGGACTGTCAGCTGTCACCTCTCACATACGCCCAGGTAATGTCAGGACTGTCACCTCTCACATATGCCCAGGTAATGTCAGGACAGTCACCTCTCACATATGCCCGGGTAATGTCAGGACAGTCACCTCTCACATATGCCCAGGTAATGTCAGGACTGTCACCTCTCATATATGCCCAGGTGATTGCTGTGGGTAGAGTAGGGTCCTGTCATGTTTCCGTGAGTGATGTAGAGTATGGTCTTGTCATGTTTCCGTGAGTGATGTAGAGTATGGTCTTGTCATGTTTCCTTGAATGATGTAGAGTATGGTCTTGTCATGTTTCCTTGAGTGATGTAGAGTAGGGTCCTGTCATGTTTCCTTGAGTGATGTAGAGTGGGGTCCTGTCATGTTTCCTAGAGTGATGTAGAGTGGGGTCCTGTCATGTTTCCTAGAGTGATGTAGAGTGGGGTCATGTCATGTTTCCTAGAGTGATGTAGAGTGGGGTCCTATCATGTTTCCTTGAGTGATGTAGAGTGGGGTCCTGTCATGTTTCCTTGAGTGATGTAGAGCGGGGTCCTGTCATGTTTCCTAGAGTGATGTAGAGTGGGGTCCGGTCATGTTTCTTAGAGTGATGTAGAGGGGTCCTGTCATGTTTCCTAGAGTGATGTAGAGTGGGGTCCTGTCATGTTTCCTTGAGTGATGTAGAGTGGGGTCCTGTCATGTTTCCTTGAGTGATGTAGAGTGGGGCCCTGTCATGTTTCCTAGAGTGATGTAGAGTGGGGTCCTGTCATGGTTCCTAGAGTGCTGTAGAGTGGGGTCCTGTCATGTTTCCTTGAGTGATGTAGAGTGGGGTCCTGTCATGTTTCCTTGAGTGATGTAGAGTGGGGCCCTGTCATGTTTCCTAGAGTGATGTAGAGTGGGGTCCTGTCATGGTTCCTAGAGTGCTGTAGAGTGGGGTCCTGTCATGTTTCCTTGAGTGATGTAGAGTGGGGTCCTGTCATGTTTCCTTGAGTGATGTAGAGTGGGGTCCTGTCATGTTTCCTTGAGTGATGTAGAGTGGGGCCCTGTCATGTTTCCTAGAGTGATGTAGAGTGGGGTCCTGTCATGTTTCCTAGAGTGATGTAGAGTGGGGTCCTGACATGTTTCCTTGAGTGATGTAGAGTGGGGCCCTTCATGTTTCCTTGAGTGATGTAGAGTAGGGTCCTTCATGTTTCCTAGAGTGATGTAGAGTGGGGTCCTGTCATGTTTCCTTGAGTGATGTAGAGTAGGGTCCAGACCATTTTTCTTGAGTGATGTAGAGTGGGGTCCTGTCATGTTTCCTTGAGTGATGTAGAGTGGCGTCCTGCCATGATTCCTAAAGTGATGTAGAGTGGGGTCCTGTCATGGATACTAGAGTGATGTAGAGTGAGGTCCTGTCATGTTTCCTAGAGTGATGTAGAGTGGGGTCCTGTCATGTTTCCTAGATTGATGTAGAGTGGGGTCCTGTCATGTTTCCTTGAGTGATGTAGAGTGGGGCCCTGTCATGTTTCCTAGAGTGATGTAGAGTGGGGTCCTGTCATGTTTCCTTGAATGATGTAGAGTGGGGTCCTGTCATGTTTCCTTGAGTGATATAGAGTGGGGTCCTGTCATGTTTCCTAGAGTGATGTAGAGTAGGGTCCTGTCATGTTTCCTTGAGTGATGTAGAGTGGGGTCCTGACATGTTTTCTTGAGTGATGTAGAGTAGGGTCCTGACATGTTTTCTTAAGTGATGTAGAGTAGGGTCCTGTCATGTTTCCTTGAGTGGTGTAGAGTGGGGCCCTGTCATGTTTCCTAGAGTGATGTAGAGTGGGGTCCTGTCATGTTTCCTTGAGTGATGTAGAGTGGGGTCCTGTCATGTTTCCTAGAGTGATGTAGAGTGGGGTCCTGTCATGTTTCCTAAAGTGATGTAGAGTGGGGTCCTCTCATGTTTCCTAGAGTGATGTAGAGTGGGGTCCTGTCATGTTTCCTAGAGTGATGTAGAGTAAGGTCCTGTCATGTTTCCTTGTGTGATGTAGAGTAGGGTCCTGTCATGTTTCCTAGAGTGGGGTCCTGACATGTTTCCTTGTGTGATGTAGAGTGGGCCCTCTCATGTTTCCTTGTGTGATGTAGAGTGGGGTCCTGACATGTTTCCTTGAGTGATGTAGAGTGGGGTCCTGTCATGTTTCCTTGAGTGATGTAGAGTGGGGTCCTGACATGTTTCCTTGAGTGATGTAGAGTGGGGCCCTTCATGTTTCCTTGAGTGATGTAGAGTAGGGTCCTTCATTTTTCCTAGAGTGATGTAGAGTGGGGTCCTGTCATGTTTCCTTGAGTGATGTAGAGTAGGGTCCAGACAATTTTTCTTGAGTGATGTAGAGTGGGGTCCTGTCATGTTTCCTTGAGTGATCTAGAGTGGGGTCCTGTCATGTTTCCTAGAGTGATGTAGAGTGGGGTTCTGCCATGTTTCCTTGAGTGATGTAGAGTGGGGCCCTGTCATGTTTCCTAGAGTGATGTAGAGTGGGGTCCTGTCATGTTTCCTTGAGTGATGTAGAGTGGGGTCCTGTCATGTTTCCTTGAGTGATGTAGAGTGGGGTCCTGTCATGTTTCCTAGAGTGATGTAGAGTAGGGTCCTGTCATGTTTCCTTGAGTGATGTAAAGTGAGGTCCTGACATGTTTTCTTGAGTGATGTAGAGTAGGGTCCTGTCATGTTTCCTTGAGTGGTGTAGAGTGGGGCCCTGTCATGTTTCCTAGGGTGATGTAGAGTGGGATCCTGTCATGTTTCCTTGAGTGATGTAGAGTGGGGTCCTGTCATGTTTCCTAGAGTGATGTAGAGTGGGGTCCTGTCATGTTTCCTAAAGTGATGTAGAGTGGGGTCATGTCATGTTTCCTAGAGTGATGTAGAGTGGGGTCCTGTCATGTTTCCTAGAGTGATGTAGAGTGGGGCCCTGTCATGTTTCCTAGAGTGATGTAGAATGGGGTCCTGACATGTTTCCTTGAGTGATGTAGAGTAGGGTCCTGTCATGTTTCCTAGAGTGATGTAGAGTGGGGTCCTGTCATGTTTCCTTGTGTGATGTAGAGTGGGGCCCTGTCATGTTTCCTAGAGTGATGTAGAGTGGGGTTCTCTCATGTTTCCTTGAGTGATGTAGAGTGGGACCCTTCATGTTTCCTTGAGTGATGTAGAGTGGGGTCCTGTCATGTCTTTCTACGTAATCATTCTATGTACTTCTACAAAAGTATATTGAAAAATATAGGATGGCACTTGGCTTTTAAAAAGTAATATCAATTATTGTGAGACAACGGCATGTATTGTGAGACAACAACGTGTATTGTGAGACAACAACGTGTATTGTGAGACAACATCATGTATTGTGAGACAACAACGTGTATTGTGAAACAACGTGTATTGTGAACAACAGCATGTATCGTGTGACAACAACGTGTATTGTGAGACAACGGCGTGTATTTTGAGACAAAAGCGTGTATTGTGTGACAACAGCGTGTATTGTGAGACAACAGCGTGTATTGTGAGACAACAGCGTGTATTGTGAGACAACGGCATGTATTGTGAGACAACAGCGTGTATTGTGAGACAACGGCATTGTCGCGTGCGAATGTGCACCAGAACGCACCAGTACGGAGTGAGCAAATAAGACGTCAAAACAATACGTAACGTTGTTATGATATTGTTGTTGTCAAAAGCAGTTGATGTTTATAGTCCGAAGGAGACGGACGTGGGAATCCTTGAGGACGCTTTACCCCGGGATCCCACGGAAGCAAACGTTATATAAAGTTGGATCCTTGAGGACGTTTTACCCCGGGACTCCAAGACCTCAGCAGGAAGCTGGTAAACGTTACATTTTCGGCAGTACGCCGGTATACTTTCATTGCTTAATTCGGACTTGTCCGAGGAGAAAGTAAATCGTCTGGATCTCAAGGTCGGACTGCGACCTATCGTGAGGACATATCATTACATGGATGTACGAGCGAGCTTTGGTTGAACGAGTTGATTATTACTTGCATATGTATTCTTGAAATTGATCATTGCATTGCATTTGTCAATACACAAATGGAACCTTTAAAGAGAGTTCTTGTTCTACTACGGAAGCTTCAGCATTCATTACTCTTGGCCAGTGGCATGTTAAGTGTTGATGCCACTTGTTAACTTCTGACACCCCTAGTCACTTTTACACTCGTTACAATGAAGCTACGCACGTAACAGGCATGTATTGTGAGACAACAGCGTGTATTGTGAGACAACAGCGTGTATTGTGAGACAACAGCGTGTATTGTGAGACAACGGCATGTATTGTGAGACAACAGCGTGTATTATGAGACACGGCATGTATTGTGAGACAACAGCGTGTATTGTGAGACAACAGCGTGTATTGTAAGACAACAGCGTGTATTGTGAGACAACAGCGTGTATTGTGAGACAACGGCATGTATTGTGAGACAACAGCGTGTATTGTGAGACAACAGCGTGTCTTGTGAGACAACGGCATGTATTGTGAGACAACAGCGTGTATTGTGAGACAACAGCGTGTATTGTGAGACAACAGCGTGTATTGTGAGACAACAGCGTGTATTGTGAGACAACGGCATGTATTGTGAGACAACAGCGTGTATTGTGTGACAACAGCGTGTATTGTGAGACAACAGCGTGTATTGTAAGACAACAGCATGTATTGTGAGACAACGGCATGTATTGTGAGACAACAACATGTATTGTGAGACAACAGCGTGTATTGTGTGACAACGGCGTGTATTGTGAGACAACAGCGTGTATTGTGAGACAACGGCATGTATTGTGAGACAACAGCGTGTATTGTGAGACAACGGCATGTATTGTGAGACAACATCATGTATTGTGAGACAACAGCGTGTATTGTGTGACAACATCATGTATTGTGTGACTCCAGCTTGTGCGCTTGTCACGGACAACATGGCAGCAGTTGTTTGTTTGTCGTCTGGAGGGCACTAGACTGTCTGACAGGACCTATTGTTGGCCTTTAGTCTCTGACAGGACCTATTGTTGGCATTTAGTCTCTGACAGGACCTATTGTTGGCCTTTAGTCTCTGACAGGACCTATTGTTGGCCTTTAGTCTCTGACAGGACCTATTGTTGGCCTTTAGTCTCTGACAGGACCTATTGTTGGCCTTTAGTCTCTGACAGGACCTATTGTTGGCCTTTAGTCTCTGACAGGACCTATTGTTGGCCTTTAGTCTCTGACTGGACCTATTGTTGGCCTTTAGTCTCTGACAGGACCTATTGTTGGCCTTTAGTCTCTGACAGGACCTATTGTTGGCCTTTAGTCTCTGACAGGACCTATTGTTGGCCTTTAGTCTCTGACAGGACCTATTGTTGGCCTTTAGTCTCTGACAGGACCTATTGTTGGCCTTTAGTCTCTGACAGGACCTATTGTTGGCCTTTAGTCTCTGACAGGACCTATTGTTGGCCTTTAGTCTCTGACAGGACCTATTGTTGGCCTTTAGTCTCTGACAGGACCTATTGTTGGTCTTTAGTCTCTGACAGGACCTATTGTTGGCCTTTAGTCTCTGACAGGACCTATTGTTGGCCTTTAGTCTCTGACTGGACCTATTGTTGGCCTTTAGTCTCTGACTGGACCTATTGTTGGCCTTTAGTCTCTGACTGGACCTATTGTTGGCCTTTAGTCTCTGACAGGACCTATTGTTGGCCTTTAGTCTCTGACAGGACCTATTGTTGGCCTTTAGTCTCTGACTGGACCTATTGTTGGCCTTTAGTCTCTGACTGGACCTATTGTTGGCCTTTAGTCTCTGACAGGACCTATTGTTGGCCTTTAGTCTCTGACAGGACCTATTGTTGGCCTTTAGTCTCTGACTGGACCTATTGTTGGCCTTTAGTCTCTGATTGGACCTATTGTTGGCCTTTAGTCTCTGACTGGACCTATTGTTGGCCTTTAGTCTCTGACAGGACCTATTGTTGGCCTTTAGTCTCTGACAGGACCTATTGTTGGCCTTTAGTCTCTGACTGGAGTGGTCAGGATATCATCACAGAGTTTGTACTAGAGTAGGCTACCTCGATTTCGAGCAGGATATGACGATATAAAATGATTTAGATAACCCGAATAGAAACCGGATACGGTGGATAACCGAAGGGATGATCAATGTCTTGTTGTGGTTTCTACTTAATAGCAAATGTCTGTCTGTCGTTTTCCTGCAGGAAGACAATGTCTAAGGGACAACATAAGACAAGAGGAAACGGGCTGACATGGCAGGATATTGTTGCACACATCATGGCGAGACAGGAGGAAACGGGCTAACATAGGAGGATATTGTTGCACACATCATGGAGAGACAGGAGGAAACGGGCTAACATAGGAGGATATTGTTGCACACATCATGGCGAGACAGGAGGAAACGGGCTGGCATGGGAGGATATTGTTGCACACATCATGGAGAGACTGGAGTTGATGTCGTGGCCGAAGTAGAAAAGTCATTTCGGGAATACCCGAGCAATAAAATCAGGAAATCCGACGGCCTGGTTTGTGTGGTAACCTATTGTTGGCAGAAAATAACGGGATATCTCACAGATAAATCATCGTCTGTGAAATCTTGGCTAGACTTTAGTCTGCTTTCCTGACACAGCTGCGTCTCGTGTGTGTCCCAGGGATAATCTGGCAGACATGTATGTTACATATGTTGTAGTCTAACTGTTATATACACAACAGTTAGATAAGACAGTTATTCGCGTAAGAATGTGTAAGCTTTCTTATCTGGTTGAACGGTATCAAGTGGGGGCAGATAATATTCGAATACGGGTGTGACATCAAGATAGTTGCCGAATGTTCGTGTGTGACCGCTGTGTTACAGCAAATCTGTGTGTTATCGTACTTACAGCGGGATAGATCGGACGTCACAGTGGATACAAGTGACAGATGAATTCTTTAAACACAAGCCTCCTACATTTCTATGCCGACCAGGGGTGTGTGCGCACCGTGAAAGCCCTGCTGGAGGCTGGTGAAAACGTCAACGCTAAAACTGTGAGTAAACTGACTCCGTTACATTGTTGTGCAGGGAACGGTCACCGGGAAATTGTAGAAATTCTTCTTGAAAATGGAGCCATAGTTGATGCTAAAACTAACAGCGGAGAAACGGCTTTACATTACAGTGTGTGGAACAACCACATAGAGATTGTTGAACTTCTGTTGCAGGCTCAAGCAGACGTCAACGCTGTCAGCTGTAGTGGGGACACCCCATTACACTGTAGTGCCAGGATCGGGAACGAGGAAATCACCAAATGTCTGCTTCAACATGGAGCGAGACGTGGTGTGAAGAATGAGAGCGGATTTACAGCTGAAGATTATAGCACTGATCTTGGCCATGCGGAGATTACCAGACTTCTGACAGCTGAGGATTATAGCACTGATCTTGGCCATGCGAAGATTACCAGACTTCTGACAGCTGAAGAAAACGTCAAGACGACCAGTTGGGTCACGCCGTTACTCTTCACAGCCGCGGAAGGTCGCACAGAAGCCGTTAGAGCTTTGATCGAAGCTGGAGAAAACGTAAACTCCGTATCGAACAGTAAATTAACTCCTCTACATTATTGTTCCCTCAATGGTCGTGCGGACATTGTGGTGGCTCTTCTAGATGCTGGAGCTAGAGTTAACGCAGAGACCAGCACTAGAGACACACCATTACATTATAGCGCCTGGAATGGTCACGCGGACATCGTCAGAATTCTTATCCATTGGGGAGCAAACGTAAATGCTCAGAGAAACACTGGGGACACTCCGTTACACTACAGTGTCCGGAGAGGACATTTAGAAGTTGTTGACCTGCTGCTCGAGGCTGGGGCAGACGTCAATATCAAGGATGAACGTGGATGTACTCCGGAAGAACTCTGTGACCTAACTGAGCATGATGAACTCGTTGAACCTCTTCGTAAAGCTTTAGCCCGAGTGGAAGTTAACAAGGATAACAGAAAAAGCCAGGTTAGCGACAACACAGAGGACACGCACGAAGACTGTGACAGATCAGATCCGGGTAGAACTGAAGATAAAGTCGGTGAGTACACGCAGTCGTTCATTTCAACACGCACATCACACATACATTCACACACCACACATAGATATCACACACATACATTCCCACACCACACATAGATATCACATACATACATTCACACACCACACATAGATATCGCATACATACATACACACACCACACGTAGACATCACATACATACATTCACACACCACACATAGATATCACTTACATACATTCACACACCACACATAGATATCACATACATACATTCACACACCACACATAGATATCACATACTTACATACACACACCACACGTAGATATCACATACATACATCACACGTAGATATCACATACTTACATACACACACCACACGTATATATCACATACATACATACACACACCACACATAGATATCACATATATACATACACACACCACACGTAGATATCACATACATACATACACACACCACACATAGATATCACATACATACACACACACACACACCACACATAGATATCACATACATACATACATACATACATACATACATACACACACCACACATAGATATCACATACATACATACACACACCACACATAGATATCACATACATACACACACCACACATAGATATCCCATACATACATACATACACACACCACACATATATATCACATACATACATACACACACCACACGTAGATATACGTAACACAATCATACTGATGCGTACAAATACCGTACTTTGCCACATACATAATACTATCATAATAATGGGTACAAATACCGTAACTTTCACATACAAAATACAATCATACTGATGCGTACAAATACCCATACATCCACATACATAATACAATCATACTGATGCGTACAAATACCATAAACTTGCACATACATAATACAATCATACTGATGCGTACAAATACCGTAAACTTCCACATACATAATACAATCATACTGACGCGTACAAATACCGTAACTTCCACATACATAATACAATCATACTGACGCGTACAAATACCGTAACTTCCACATACATAATACAATCATACTGACGCGTACAAATACCGTAACTTCCACATACATAATACAATCATACTGACGCGTACAAATACCGTAACTTCCACATACATAATACAATCATACTGACGCGTACAAATACCGTAACTTCCACATACATAATACAATCATACTGACGCGTACAAATACCGTAACTTCCACATACATAATACAATCATACTGACGCGTACAAATACCGTAACTTCCACATACATAATACAATACAAACACCCATACATACACAAACACCCACAAGCTCAATCATACATACACACATACATATAAACACAGTTATATATTCACATAAACAGCTACTTGTATATACACACAATTATACATACAAACATATACATACAAATTACACACTAATACATACTCTCATATAGATACATATTCACACTCGTGTATATACATACACACACTCATACATACTGATTTCTTTTGGGCTAGCGGGAAGAAGGAAAGAAGGATAAACAGAAACAAAGAAGAAGGGAGAAGAGGAAAAATAAAAACGAAGAGAATAAAAACTTAGTTATTGGTCAAAGCCAGCTGAAAGCAAATAAATCTCCGAACATAGTTACTTGTAGTATCATAAACATGCACCCAAAACAAAAATAACTGCCAAGATCGTATGAGCAAAGCACGGCTAGTCCCAAGGAAACGGGATAATGAACAGATGTGTTCCAAGTAGGAAATTATATAATCACTGGAACGTTGCAAACACGAATGTTTGGTTCCAGACACCCCCAGATAAGTTAAACCACCCCCTCACCCCCTTTAAAAAAAATAAATTTACATCAATGATGGCGATAGTCACCGAATTTGTAAACATTGGCATTTATGTCCGAGACACCATCAGATCAGTAGAATCATTACAACCCCTATTTATTGTGCTGCTCGGTAGAAAAATGCCTTTGAACAAACACCAAATCATTATTGATATACGACAGGCAAAACTGCAAAAACACAGACATCAACTAACATCAGCATTCTTCACTAGTTCAAAGTTCAAGCTCTTCTCCGACGTCCAATAATTCTTCCAGGATCTGTTCTTTCAGCAGCTTGTTATCTCAGACACGGGGCTTACCTTAGAAGAATTTCACCATTGTCTTAAGAGACATTCGGACATACCTCGGCTCCGGGGGAGCTTACAATAGACGAATTCGGTCAATACCTCGGCCAAGAACTTACAAATAGACATCGACTCTGGGGAAGCCTACAAACCACTGATCGGACATTACATCAACTTCGGGAGAGCCTACAAACCACTGATCGGACATTACCTCAACTTCGGGAGAGCCTACAAACCACTGATAGGATATTACATCAACTTCGGGAGAGCCTACAAATCACTGATCGGACATTACCTCAACTCCGATAGAGCCTACAAATCACTGATCGGACATTACCTCAACTTGAAAGCCTACAAACCACTGATCGGACATTACATCAATTTCGGGAGAGCCTACAAACCACTGATCGGACATTACATCAAACCCGGGGAAGCCTTCAAATCACTGACTGGACATTACATCAACTTCGGGAGAGCCTACAAACCACTGATCGGACATTACATCAAACCCGGGGAAGCCTACAAATCACTGATTGGACATTACATCAACTCCGGGAGAGCCTACAAACCACTGATCGGACATTACCTCAACTTCGGGAGAGCCTACAAATCACTGATCTGACATTACCTCAACCCCGGGAGAGTCTACAAACCACTGATCGGACATTACCTCAACTCCAGGGGAACCCACAAACCACTGATCGGACATTACTTCAGCTCCGGGGGAGCCTACAATGGACTGATTAGTTACGGCAATGTTAATGGACTTCACAGCTTAACTGGTCTTGGTTAGTGTTCTTTACACAAGACTAACTGAAATAAACAGGCCAAAACTTAAACCTGGCACAGAGACAGAATAACAAATAAGCTGACCCCGAGCTAAGGTCCAGACGTAGACAACCCGCTCCTTAAGAGAAATACACACACACCACTCAGTGAACAAAAGACACAAACCCCTCCCAGTGAACGATACACACAAACCTTCCCTTGAACAGATACTATACACTCATCTAACAGAACTGTTGTGTGTAACATAACTACACACCATCAACTAGCCTACATAGGCTGCATGCACCTAGACTAAAATGTGACTCAATGTGATAACCTAAACTGACTAGACTTGACAAACCAAACGCACTGGCCACCTACCTAGAGTCGACAACTCCTGTAAATTGTGTAACATCTAACTGCACACATGCCTTAAGTTTGCAATATAGAAGTGAGGAAAAAGAAAATAAATGGAAGAGGACAAATAGGAAGTTAACCCCTGAACAAAAAAACAAAAAAAAAGACAATAATTCTTCTGTGCAGGGGCACAAAATATCGATCAAAAACTAAATGTACGATGCCTAGTCAGACGAGGTGTACGAACTACAAGTTATATCTTGAATCAAGCGACTGAATTATAATCATCACACTAAACACCCGTTTATTTTCTGAACAAAAAAACTAACGTTGCTTCGCAGACATCACTACATTAACAACCATCAGCTTGCTCGACCAAACCATCTGTTATTCACTATAAGCAAATAGAATAATAAACGCGTACGTTCAGGAAAATTACATCAGTGGTGACAAAAATCGAAACACATTAACATGTGTGTTTAAGCTTTAACATACCATCAGATCGCCTCCAGTGACCATGCAATCAAATTATCTCAGAGCGAGGATATGCAATAAAAATCTACGCTAGACACGCCTTTCTATAAACTTCTGGTTTCCGGGTTGGCCACATTTTCGTTCGCCCGCATCCTAATCAAAATTATGCAACATGCGTTGGCCACCCGGATACACTATATATATATATATATATATATATATATATATATAGTATATAGATATATATATATATATATATATTATATATATATATACACATTCACATGCACTCATACACACCTGATCATACATTCACATACACACTCAAACGTACACACGTGTATACAAACATCTGTACACGTGCACACACTCTTATATCGACACACACTCATACATACACATATACTCATAGAAACGAATACATCTACCCACTCTCTTATATCCAATAAATACACAAGCAAACATACATACTCATGCACAAATACATGTATGCTAAAGAAGCTCATACATATACACAGACACTTATACATTAATTTAAGCACGCACACATACATACTATGTGGGGGTACAATGAGATGAACAAGATGATAGGCTTGGAAGTAAGGCTACTGTGAAAACCGGACAATCCATGGACCAAGCTGATGTACTGAATGCGCGATGAGATTTAAGACGCTTGCGTAAACCAACTGAGAACTGTGAATCTGCAACCATAGTCAGAGTGCAGGAACAGCAAGTTAAACGGGGTGTCGCCAAACAATAACAAAGCGCAGGTAGCCAAAGAAGAAGAATAAACAAACACAGAACTGGTGTTAGCCACTACACGCTGCGGGATTTACCTAGGAGCTAGGAGGGCATCCAAGCACTCATGGACTGAATGGTTAGGTGTGCAATGAGGATAATCCGTCGACTAACACACACATACCCACACACTCATAAGTTGAAACACATTGATACACACATACCCACACACTCATAAGTTGAAACACATTGATACACACATACCCACACACTCATAAGTTGAAACACATTGATACACACATACCCACACACTCATAAGTTGAAACACATTGATACACACATACCCCACACACTTCATAAGTTGAAACACATTGATACACACATACCCACACACTCATAGTTGAAACACATTGATACACATAATACCCACACACTCATAAGTTGAAACACATTGATACACACATACCCACACACTCATAAGTTGAAACACATTGATACACACATACCCACACACTCATAAGTTGAAACACATTGATACACACATACCCACACACTCATATGTTGAAACACATTGATGCACACATACCCACACACTCATAAGTTGAAACACATTGATACACACATACCCACACACTCATAAGTTGAAAACACCATTGATACACACATTGCCACACACTCATAAGTTGAAACACCATTGGATACACACATACCCACACACTCATAAGTTGAAACACATTGATACACACATACCCACACACTCATAAGTTGAAACACATTGATACACACATACCCACACACTCATAAGTTGAAACACATTGATACAAAAACATACAAACTTATTTTTACACACATAAACATACGCTCATATAAACACACACATATGTCCACGCACTCAAGCCTGCACGCAAACATCCACACTCATATTTAGATATACGTATACACACAAGTAGATATACATCCATATAATATACACACTCACTCGTGTATTCACACACACCTCATAATACAAAACATACTTATTCACATGCGTTCATACATTCCCATTCATAGGTCGACACTAATTTGTGCACACTCATATATACGCTACTTATACTTACCTACATACACTCAAACATACACACATAGATATAAACATCTGTATACCACCATCTCTGTGTCTCACTTACATCTTATAATGATCAAGATGATGATGATAATAATGCATTACAATTTTGTTGACTGAATTATAATCACCTGTTTGTGTAAACAGAAAGATTCGGTTAAATGTGAAGGATTTGTCAGATCCTCTAGAACAATGGTTGCCAACCTTCCTAATGCCGCGACGCTTTAATACAGTTCCTTGTGTTGTGGCCACTCCCAGCCATACAATTATTTTCGTTGCTACTTCATAACTTCAGTGAATACATGTTTTCTGATGGTCTAAGGCGACCCCATGACAGGGTCTTTCTACCCCCCAGAACGGCCGCGACCCATAGGCTGAGAACTGCCGATGTAGAGGACGGTTCTATAGGGTGACTATAATATCTTGAGCTCAGAACTGGACATCGACAAGCGAGTCAGTTTACTTCACCCTCCAGGTCACAGGGGTGAAAGGGTCAGTTACTGGCTGGTCAGACCTGGACTAAAATCCCGATGACATAAGCGAAACCCAGATGTTTTGAAAGAGGCAGATGCTCGAAGACAGCTGAACACACACATCAGAAAGGAAAGAGACAATCAACATTTGTTGGTCATGTTACGAGGAGATGGAATATGTTATGGCCACTGGAAATATTATGGAGAGAGACACAGGAAGACAGCAGAGTGGAAGAAGTATTCTTGGACAGCAATTAGGTAATGGAAACGGAGGGCGGCAACACCCCGCAACTGACACAGATACGGATCAAAGATTGTGGAGAGACAACCAGTTTCCTGTAACCATCAAAGGGACAGTTGCTATAACAACTGTTTGGGACGGTTACCAAGACAACTGATCGGGGCAGTTACTATGACAACTGAAAGTAAAAGTTGCCACATCCACTAGTACACCCATAATCGAGTGGGTTGACTGACTTTCTACCCCACTAGGACATCAACACAAGTCTCCCCCCCCCTCCTCGATAAACCACCGATGACAACTAAAGCGCCAACCATGTGGATGAGGATCCATCCGTGAGACGGTCCCAGAAACCGCCGTTCAGACCATTTGGCCATATTTTATGACCTGCCTATATTGCGGGCCCCTGGCAAAAGCCAGGGTGGGGTTTCAAATAACAAATTGCATCCTAAAAAAGGACGTTAAAGTTTAATTACCTGTGCCAGGCACGTATAATGGTAGCAGTCGGTTGAATGGCTCTCCTTTAAATTAACGGTTTGCGCTAGCTGGAAGGCGACGGTCGCTTAGGCGGAGTTCACTCCCTCGGATGCAGTGCACATTACGGCAGTGGGGTTTTTTTTTTTGGGGGGAAAAAGGGGGGTTAGGGGGGGGGGGGGGGGGAAATCACGACACAAAATGATATAGTTAACTGTAATCCTGGGTTAGGCTTCGGGTTAGGGGGAGGACATCACGGGACACGGACGGAAGCCCATAGATCACTACGACATACAGATCCGCAGGTCTCACATCTACCGTCCCCAAGTCGATGCCGTCGCAAGCAGCGCGGTCGATACTGTGAGTCGCCAGCGCGTGGGCTACGAGAGTCTTGCGTTCGCAAGGACGTCGGTCGCTACTGTCAGTCGCCAGCACGTGGTCTACGAGAGTCTTGCATCGCAAGAACGCCGTCGCTTACTGTCAGTCGCATCGCGCGAGTATACGAGATGACTTGAACCGCACAGGACCGCGGTCGCTACTGTGAGTCGCAGCGCTGTGGGTTCTACGAGAGTCTTGCGTCGCAAGAACCGTGGTCGTTACTGTTCAGTCGCAGCGCCGTGGTCTACGAGAGTCTCGCATAGCAAGAACGCGGTCGCTACTGTCAGATCCCAGCGCCGGGGCTCTACGAGAGTCTTGCATCGCAAAGACCGCGGTTCCGCTACTGTCAGTCGCAGCGCGTGGTCTACGAGAGTCTTGCATCGCAAAGACCCCCCCCACCCCCCCCCCCCGGTCGCTACTCGTCAGTCGCAGGAGTGGCGTTACAGAGAGTCTTTCATGCGAAACGTGGTCGTACTGTATCGCCGCGTGGGGCTACGAGAGTTGCGCGCAAGCCGTGGTCGCTACTGTCATCGCAGCGCGTGGTCTACGAGAGTGTGCGTCGCAAGACCGTGGGCGTACGTCAGTCGCAGGCCCCGGGTCTACGAGAGTCTTTCTCCAAGACCGTGGGGCTCTGTCATCGCACGGTGTCACAGAGTGTGCGCGCAAGACCGGGGCGCTACTTCGTCGCAACGGTGGTCTGTCTAGCGCCATGTCGACCTCCCCTTTTTTTTTTTGTTGTGACTTGTCCGCTCCGTATTTTCACTGCCCAAGGGATGAAATTTGACTAAGGGCCCTCGCCTTCCCCTACGCCCTTTTTTAAAGGGAACCCAAAACACTAAACAATAATTTAAATGTTTTCCCTTTGTATTTCTTTTCGATTTTCTTTTTCACCAAAAACCCCCAAATGCGCGCACCCAACGTCTGTGAAGCCCCCTGACCCGTGTTGATTCATCTGGCAAAACCCCCAACCTTTGGTAAGAACTTCCAGGGGACCCGGGTCTAGTGTCCGGGAGTCGCAGACATCGGGAAGTGGGCTTTGATTCTGCACAAAACCTGTGCATCACCACACTGTGGGTTCAGGCGTGACATCTCACCTGGAACGGAACTGAAGTGTGTCTGGTGTTCATAACAGGGAAAAACAGAATGTGTCTAGGTTTTCAAAAGGGAATGGAACAGTAAGTGTTTACTGTTCTCAACAGGGAAAGGGAACATGTAAGGTGTCTGGGTTTATCAACGGGAAAAGGAACTTAAGTGTTTAGTGTTCACAAAAAAGGGGAAAGGGACGTAGGTTCTACTGTTTATCACGGAAAGGAACATGAAATTGTCTCGTTTTATCAAAAGGAACAGGAAAAATTAAGTGGTCTACTGTTTTATCAACAGGGAAAAAGAAAATGTAATGATCTGGTTTCATCAACAGGGGAAA
>CAJHNH020000379.1:0-85000 GCA_905116865.2 Candidula unifasciata
GTTCGAAAAACTTTTAAATTAGATTCACCAGTTTTTTGTCCCTTTAGATGTCACCCCAGCTACTACAGAAATTTTTATATTCCAACAACATCACAATTTCCCCTTTTCATTGTAATGATTTAAAATTTTAAACTGTTTTTAAGAAACTTGAGAAAAAATTTAAATAATGCATTAACCTGTACCTAAAAAAATGTACTTTAAAAATGAGTAAAACAAAAAACTCTGTCCTAATTGTGCCTCACATGCAAAAAAAAAAGTGCCCCTATTTAGATTATTGCAATGATGCAATCCAAAGATCTTAATTAAATTTTGGAGAAATAAATCAAACAAAAAATCATGCGTTGAATCAGAAGAAGAAAAAAAAGACTGGAGCACCCATTTTCCTTTTACTGACGGCGTGCGAAAAACCGTTGATCAGTTACCCGATTTCCTTACGATCTTTTCCTACTTTACTTTGCCAATGGTTTTGTTTTCCCCCAATCGTGGGTCTGTTGCAGTGTTATGTTAAATGTACGATATTGCCGAGTACCGCAGGTTGTCTGTAGGCATCTATTATGCTTTAGTCTGATATGAATTAACATCCTTTGGTGGGGCTAGGCGGCCACTCTACATTTAACTGAGCACTGCTATGAACGTACAACCATGACTACCCTTCGGGAAATTTCGAAAGCTCATACATTCTGCAGACTACTGTGAATGATATCTGGCCTACAAAACATGCAAGACAAGCAATTACACCCTATAACATTGGTTGTTTGTTTATTTCTGACAGAAGGTGGTTCGTTACATTTTCCTTCATTTTGTAGACGTGAAAGGATATAATTTTTGTCGCCTAGAAACTTAACTCTGAGTTGCATAGGGCCAACACTGTGATGCTGCAGATTCATTTTGATCTTTTCGACTAGACCATAGTGATGTCGTCAACTGAAGATTCAGAAAAACTGGGACGCGCGGCATGTTAATGCAGTATTGGTGTTGCCTTATGCGATTAAAATTGATTGCATGTGCAACTTATGATCTGCTTGTAGCTGCAGCTTTCTTTTTATGACGAACTGCATTTCTACCGTAGAGCTGTTTTGTGTTAGCACTTTCTGATGGCTGCCTTATGCTTTGTAATTCGATGTGTATGATAGTTACATGCTAAAGCTGCCAATCTGTGTCAGTTTTTCAGTGATCAACATTATATGTGTTTTTTCTTTCTCGGTGACACCGAGGTGGTACAGCCAGTAGGTGACCCGTTTGCTAGGATCCTGAAACTAAGAGTACAAAATTACAAAAGAACATTCCTGGATCGACGACAGGTACCTTGATTTCTCTTGGAGTATTATCGATTGTTGTATTCACAGACAAACAAAAATTACAGTTTTATCTTACTTTATGCCACACAGTAAAGTTGCAACTGTCTTTTAAGGTCTCGCAAGGGTATTCCGCCGGTTTATTGAATGTATATAACACTAGTAGCTTGGAACAAATATCTGACATGAAACTTAGCAGTTTCGGTTTTTGATGTGCTTTTACCTGCATCTCTTTCGCGAGTGTAGTGTATAGTTGGCTTTAGTTTATCACATCAGGTTGTCAGTGGAAATTCTGGCCCGTGAGTGTAGTGTACGTCCACTGGTCACAACTGGGTTGACTCATGAGCACTGAAGGATCGGTTTAGACATCCTGGGTTATACCCACATGGTAAAGAGTTTTTTGTACATAGTAGTCACTTGATTCCGTCTTCATCTTTTTCTTCTTCTTTCTTTCTTCGACTTCTGCTTCTTCTTCTTTCTTCTTCTTCCTTCTTCTTCTTCTTCTTCTTCTTCTTCTTCTTCTTCTTCTTCTTTCTTCTTCTTCTTCTTCCTCTTCTTTCTTCTTCTTCTTCTTCTCTTTCTTCTTCTTCCTCTTCTTCTTCTTCTTCTTCTTCTTCTTCTTCTTTTTCTTTTTCTTCTTCTTTATTCTTCTTCTTCTTCTTCTTCTTCTTCTTCTTCTTCTTCTCTTCTTCTTCTTCTTCTTCTTCTTTCTTCTTTTCTCTTCTTCTTCTTCTTCTTCTTCTTCTTTCTTCTTTCTTCTTCTTCTTCTTCTTCTTCTTCTCCTCCTCCTCTTCCTTCTCCTCATTTTCTCTTCTCTCTTTTCTTCTTCTTCCTCATCTTCTTAGTCCTCTCCCTTCCTCTCCTTGTTTTTTTTTCCTTGTGAATGGTTCAACTCATCCAGTCTTCTAACATTCATTATTTTTGGTTTTCATGTCCGTTCCTGTGTATGATTTGAATTGCGATTTTGCGTTTAAAACCCCCCCCCCCCTCTTACCCCCTACTTTACATGATATATGGAGTGGATCAATGGCGGTTTTTAAAACTCACACTGACATTTTTACTTACATTTTTTCTGAAGCTTTTTTTTTTTCTAAAAATAATATAGAATATATGTATATGTGACATTGTGTCAATTCAGAATCTCTGGCTATGTTAGACTATGCCAATTTACCAATTGTCGGTGTCTTCTGTGGGTATGAGATGGTGCGTAGAATAGTGGCGGTCCATGTTTATACTTGAGTGACTGATAGTTGCCCCCAGTTCAGACCAAAAAAAAGAGTAACTGTCCGTGTTTGTACTTGTATGACTGATAGTTGACCCACCGTTTAGTTGGATGAATTCACTACAGTATTAAATCGTGACTGAGAGAACACTTCGCTTGCGTATCCCTGAGTCCTGCATGGAAGGGACTGAAGTTTTGGAACGGTGACAAAATCCACGGAAGAGGTCAGACAGAGGAGAGTGGACTGGCCGACTTGAGACGGGAGACATGTGATGGCGTGACGATTTCAAAATCTAGTTTGTCGTAGTGTAGCTACAGGATTGTTTATGATTATGTTTTTAGTTTGATTACAGAAGTCATTTTGTGTTTTATAGCGTTTGGCGGAGATAGTGTTCTGTATAATGTGTTACTTGAGTGATTGCAGAGGTTTTCTGGTAGCCAGGGTTGGTTTGGACTGGCTATCGTGATATTATCTATCCCTAACACACTGTCTCCCACACTCTGCAGTCAATGCGTTATCCTGGTGGAGTCTAGTGACAGAGGACAAGAACTTATTAGGAGCAGTGTGGGTTAGAACCTGACTATTATCCATGGGGTAGGGGTAGGCGTGCATGGTGATTTGTAAAAAACCAAGATGGCCTGCGTTCGGATAAAAGGCCTACATATTTTGAGGCCTTCTTTGTTAGTCAGTGCTTTACAATAAAGAGTGCTACGTGTATTCTGTGGGTGTTCGTCTCAGTGTGTTTTTTTAATAGATTGCCTGTCACAGGCCTGTACAACGAGCCATGTACCAGAGGTCTGGGTCAACCCTCTTAGACTGTCAATTCAAAATTCCTTACTATGTTAGACTGTGTCGATTTAGAGTCCCTGCTCGAGTCAGACTGTTTCAGTTTAGAACCTATGGCTAAATTAGACGGTGCCAATACTTGATCCCTGGCCATGTTAGACCGTGTCAATTCAGAATCCCTGACTATATTAAACTGTGTCAAAGTATAAACCCCCGACCATGTTAAGCTGTTTCAATTCAGAATCCCTGACTATGTTAGTGTCGTGAAATGATAGCCATTACGCATCGGTCTGTAAGGCTGATAACCTGTCTTACCTGTAATCTGCACAAAATTCAAACTTGGGCTCGCCCAGAAATATATAGTCCCTTATATCTGTATATATAGGCCTGTATTGGACAACATTATTATGTCTGCCTTTTCTGGTTACTTTAACTAAACTCCACTTTTAAATGTATATCTCCTGGAGATATATTTAGGGAGTTATTTGAGGTTTCTTGGAAACCGATTTACTCCTTGCCCAGTATACAAGGGACTTCTTTTGTACCAACGCCCTGAAGTGTCTAAAGTGACGCTATTCTCCTTGCCAGCTTCTCAAGCGTCCAGATGTGTTAATCTGTGCCTGTATAACTTTCACTTTTCAAGGCAATCTGGAAATGTCTCAGTTTTTACATATGCTTGGGTAAGTTAATTATAGTTTACGAGTACCTAGAATGATGTCTGTAAAGTAGTCACTGCTGTAGATAAATCAGTATCGGCTGTGTTATCTCACTTAGTTCGACCGTTCTTGATCGCTAGATGAGCGGGTTCGAACGTAGATCTTCCACTGTACAGACTAAATAGCTTATGCCCTCAATAAACCACCCATACTGAAAAACTGAATACCCTTACAATTATGTACGTTTTAAACTAACTAAAAAATCTGTACATACGAAATGGGGACAGAATTGGGTCAGGGCTTTGTTAATCAAAGTATGTGTGTGCTTGACCCAGATCAATGAGTGCTGGGGCGGTTGGGAAAGCTAGTGAATGCAGGTACTGACAGTAAATATTGGTGTCTGTGTGCAGAGTGAGGGGGAGAGGGAGAGTGATATATGTGTTAGACCACTTTATCTATCTCCACTGTATATCTGACTTGCCTTCTCTTGCACTAAACAGACAGATAAATATAGGAGACTTATGTCTTTTGGTCTGGAGAGGCAATCTGAGGAATGAAACAGGAGAGCAGGGAGGAGTCAGCAGATGGGGGTTGATGACTAATGCTTGCTCTGTCTTTCCTGTCAAGATGTTACCCTCTTGGTGATGACTAATGTTGAGTTATTTTCTTGACAGGATGTATATTTTCTAAAGAGCTAGCAGAAGATTCACAGTCCACCCAACATCCACCAACCATCAAACCACCAGAAACAACTTGTTACCCACCAGCTAACACCTGTGAAGGTTCCTGACATCTCCAACATATGGGAGATGATACCTCAAACAGCTACCAGTGCTAGAGCTTAATGTGGCTCAAAGACATTGTGTGTCCTTACTGGTGATAGAGACTTGCTAAATACCGGTACAGTTGCTGTATAGTGAAGTACTCTTACTACTTGATCCAGTGGAGCAGAATTTCCAGAGTCAAAGACAGTCGAATCATCCGGAGCTGAGGGAGGCATCATAGACAGAAAGAAGAGAAGATAAGTCTGATGCTTTCGCATGATGTTGTGTTCCTCACAGCTCCTTGTGTCCAGTGATGAGAAGATGTCATCTCCAAGACCCTCTGTCTGTGTAGTATCTTTGTGATTTGGACATGATATCCTGAGATCTGGCATTTGTCTCACTTTTATATATCTAATTTATATTGATTACATACATTCATTTTCATGGCTGACTTAGGTGTCTCTATTTCACCTTTTTAAGTGTTTAGCAGTTGTGTATGTATGTGTATCTTCATTATATGTGTTAACATGGTTATGATAATGAACTATCATAACCTGAGGGCTTTCTTTAGTAAGTAGTGGGGGTGTCCAGCCAAGTGTGCCTAGAAATATTATATATATATACTGACATATTTTGTAGTGCCAATACTTGAGTTGCCCTACTCCAGAGATAAGTTGATCGTATATTGGCGGGACTGAGCCTCGAGAGGCAGGGGGTAAGAAGTGTTGGTGTTGTGGGTAGTGGGTTCCCCCCCCCTTACTTCACCCTAGGTCTAGTGAATATCTGTTCACGAAAGGAGCGTCCATTGTGGTGTCAGCCTCTTGACCTAGCAAAACCTCTCTTACCTCAAGACCATTGTGCGTGGCGAAGAGTCACAGCCTCCCCGAGGTAGTCCCGGTAACTGGGGGTGCGAATCCCCAGGCAAAACACAATGGATCTAGAGGAGCAAACCTCGATAATAAACCCGGTGCACCACACCGTACTGCCCCCTGTGGGAGGGAAGGAGCCAGAGGTGTGCTGAACAGTCTTAGGAATGGAAACAAGTATGCTAACCCCCCTGAATACCGGAAACTATCGTGAAGGCACAGGGACTCAGGACGTGACGATCCAGTTGCCCCAACTACTCATGCTTAGGCCATGCTTAGAGACATGAAGAGCTCAGCGAAACCTGCAGGCAATCTGGTGGCGGGGAATGAGCACACTGTGAGCCCCACCTTAGCTACGTGTTAAAGGGAAAGGCAGAAACACAACCCATATTTCCTTTAGAACTGGTACAGGGCATTTTTAGCTGCTGCCCGGGGAGGTAGGTAATCCACAGACACCCCAGTACCACAATGCCATGAAAAAAGATCGTATATTGGCCACGGGGAATCCCTTAGACCAATACGAGCCAAACGACTCAACATAATTATCTCTGAGTGCTGTTGGTTCTGAAGGAGGAATCCTTACATTAGGCACGCGACAGGAGTGATATGTGACAGAACAACATATCCCCAAAAATCTGTGGTCTCGTCGTGGGATTGTTTTGTACACTGTTCAATCTTTAAATTTGCTGGTGATCTTGGCCAGGAGGTGTTCAGTGTTTGTTTTTTGTTAACACAGTTGTGACCATTCTGGGTCAGTTCTTAGAGTATACTCCTAGGAGTGATTTGTAATCATTGTGGTGTTTTGTGGTGTCCAAGTACATTGGGTTAGGTACAACCTTGGTTGGTGGTGACAATTTAATCTATTGTTGATTAGATTTACATTGTTGGTGACAATATATATTGTTGTGGACTGTTAGATTGACAAGACAGCATGTCGCAGTCAAAAATTTCCATACAGGAATTGAAGGACATGGCTGTCCAGATGGGATTGGAGGGTAAGGAAATGACCGAGTGGATTAAAACCACGGAACGTGAGATGAGGATGGAAGCCCGTGAGGCTGAGAGACTCAGAATTGAGGCAGAGAAGGAAAGCGAAAGACTCCGCATTGAATCTGAGAGACTCAGACTTGAGTCTGAGAGGGAGTCAGAAAGAATGAGATTGGAACAGGAGTCAGAAAGAATGAAGTTGGAACAGGAGGTGAGGTTAAGAGAATTGGAACTTCAGGCTCAGAGAGAGGGTAATAGACCCAGATCTCCAACACCTGATATTGATGGTGCATCAATGCACAGTAGCTCAGCTCAAGCGATGAACTTTCCTATGCCAGTCTTCGACCCGAAGGCTGAAAATATTGAACAGTACCTAGACCGATTTGGCAAATTGGCTTCTTTGTACAACTTGGAAAGGAATATGTACACGCTGAAGTTGGCTCAAGGTTTGAGGGGTGAGGCATACGAGATTTATCAACGGATGCCCACCGGGACTGAGACTGATTATGATGCCTTGTGTCAGGCTTTACTGAAACGTTTCGAACTTAATGCTGCGACATACAGACAGAAGTTCAGAAATGAGAGAAAGATGACAGGGGAGAACTATCCTCAGTTCGCCAGTCGCCTTCAGGGATATTTGACCAGGTGGAGGGAAATGTCTGGATACTCCTCTTCTTTTGAAGATTTACAGGAGATGATCCTAACGGAACAACTCCGAGAGACATTACCTCGCCCTATGCAAACCTTCCTGACGGAGAATGGTGCTGACAGACTGAGTGAGATGTTGATGTATGCTGAGAGGTATGAGATGGCACATAAAGAAGTGGGTATAGGTGGGAAACCCAAGGCCCAGGGCCAAGGGAAAAATAATGGTAATGGTCATAAAACCCATCCAAATGAATCCCCTAAAAAGAATTCATCCCAAGCACAACCCCAGAACCCCTCAAAAGGTCAGGGAACACAACATAGACAACCCTTTAATGGCCCTAAAAAGCCTTACTGCCATATTTGTAAGAATAATAACCACTGGACTAAGGAATGTAAATCCAGTCAGGGAATTTACAAGTATCAGCTTTGTTGTCTACTGTAGTACCTTCTACCCAGGAACAATTGTACAATGGTTCCAATAGGCCTCCTGTGGTAGAGAGGGTCTGGGCTAATGGATATTCTCTAAATTGTCTGTATGATAGTGGTTTGTCATACGGCTGTGTGGTGAGGCCAGAGTTTGTAAAACCTGATCAGTATACTGGCAGATTCATAGAGCTCCAATGTGCCACATTGGATGCTAAACCTTTAAACTTGCCTATTGCTAAGATTAAGGTCCGTTCAAAGTATGTCTCGGGGATAATTGAGGCTGCAGTGCTCGAACACTGTACCTTTGATTTAATTCTTGGCGCTACTTATGTATTTTTAGCAGAGCCGAAGAAACCTTCAGAGCATCTTGCTGCGGTGACCACCCGAGCACAACATAAAAGTGCCTTAGAGGATTCTCCTCATGTAAATCCTCTTCGTGAGGAAAATTAAGGTGGCCCCAAAGTAGTGACCCAACCCTTAAGGCATGTTTTAAAAAGTTAACTGCAAGTCACAATCCCCCTTTGAAGAAAGAATTCTTCATGAAAGGTAAGTTGCTTTACAGATGGGCAAGTGACAAGTATACAGAGCACAGTCAACTTGTAGTACCCAAAACATATAGACAGCAGATTCTCCAGATGGGGCACACTATAGCCTATAGTGCCCATATGGGAATACATGCAACGACACAACGCATTGCCTGCCATTACCTTTGGCCAGGTATGTCAGCAGATATCATGCGTTATGTCAAATCCTGTCCGGAGTGCCAGAAGGTAGCTCCCAAAGGCAGGAATGCACCAGTCGGACTGGGGGAAACCCCTGTCACCTCCACACCTTTTGAAAGGGTGGCGGTCGATTTGGTTGGACCACTTCCTCTCACAAAGAAGAAGAATGCTTACATATTGACCTTGGTCGACTGTTGTTCAGGGTATCCGGAGGCTGTTGCACTTCGGAGGATTGACAGTAAGACTGTGGCAGAGGCATTGATGAGCATTTTCACCAGAGTGGGATTCCCTTCGCAGATATTGACAGACAATGGATCTCAGTTTAAAGGGAAACTAATGGAGGAAGTGTTTCAGATAATCAAGTCTCAACACATTTGCACCAGTCCATACCGACCCCAAGCGAACGGCCAGAATGAGCGGTTCAATGGAACGTTGGTATCGCTTCTGAGAAGATTAACACAGGAAAAGCCAGAGAGGTGGGACGAGTATCTGTCTGCAGCACTATTCGCCTACCGGGAAGTACCCAATGCCTCTACTGGATTTCCACCTGCGACCTTGGTGTTCGAAAGACCCATTTCTGGACCCTTGGCCATTCTCAGGAAGACATGGACAGACGAGGGGGCAGATGATTCCTTGAAAACCTTATCACAGTATGTGCAGGAACTCAAGGAACGGTTAAAGCTAGGGTGGGACCTGGCTAAAGAGAACTTGATTCGTGCACGTAAGAGGTACGCTGCACATTTCAACCGGAAGACGAAGGAACGATGTCTTGAGGTTGGAGATAGGGTGCTTTTGCTGCTACCATCAGGGAAGTCTAAGTTAGAGTTAGCTTGGGGAGGCCCTTATACGGTGGTAGAGAAGATATCCAGGATCCATTATAAGATCAACATTAAAGGTAAGTCAAAGGTCTATCACATTAATCTCCTCCGGAAATACAACGAGAGAGAGGTAAGTGACACACCGACCCTCTTGACACTTTCTGTAGCTATGGAGGTGGAAGGTGAAGAAGCCACAGCTGTGGAATATCCTCTTCACCCCAGGGAGACCTATAAAGATGTAGAGGTTAACCCAACTCTCTCTGTCTCTCAGAATCAAGCTATAGGACAACTCTTGTCAGAGTATAACTCTGTCCTGAGAGTTAAGCCAGGGCAAACTTCATTATTGGAGTATGATACGACATTGGTTCCTGTTGAGCCTTTCAGTCAATGCCCTGTGCAAGCTCCTCTTTTTAAAGAGGAATGGAGTAAACCTCCAGATCATCAGGAGGACCAGAAGGTGAAGAATTTTCAATTCACACCAGGGTTCCTTCCTGTGTTTGTTGGAGCACATAGTGACGAGGGGAGGATTATCCTTCCGAACCTCGCGAAGGATCAGACGGGAGGGACTATATCCCACATGTCTCGACGACCTTCCTGTGTGACTACTGATGTAGGAGACACACCGGTATATTTCCTGAATATGACAGGAGTACCAGGATGGTGTGTAGGTTTATTCAGCCAACCCGATCGGGGGGTTCGGTCTGAACCTACATCTTTGCATGTACCTGGCAGGGTTCAGTGATACATGGATGGAATCATCAGAGTCTCAGGTCCTCAGGGCCATAGACTGAGTCTATATAGATTCCTTGTTCATTAGTATTGTATAGTGGTCATAGGTTTCTCTATTTTCACATGATTATCATTATTGTAGATATTTCATCTGTCTCTGAGAGGTTGGGTTGGTCAACTCTTCGATTCAGAGCAGATTTCTTGAGCCGCCATCCCTTGTCTGATAATTCACAGACTGAAGGTGATGAGCAAGCTGAAAGTAGTGAGTCCATAGATGTGTAGATGGCTGATCATTTTTCATTCGCGTAGTACGCTCTTCCCTTTGGGGGGGTACTGTCGTGAAATGATAGCCATTACGCATCGGTCTGTAAGGCTGATAACCTGTCTTACCTGTAATCTGCACAAAATTCAAACTTGGGCTCGCCCAGAAATATATAGTCCCTTATATCTATATATATAGGCCTGTATTGGACAACATTATTATGTCTGCCTTTTCTGGTTACTTTAACTAAACTCCACTTTTAAATGTATATCTCCTGGAGATATATTTAGGGAGTTATTTGAGGTTTCTTGGAAACCGATTTACTCCTTGCCCCAGTATACAAGGGACTTCTTTTGTACCAACGCCTGAAGTGTCTAAGTGACGCTATTCTCCTTGCCAGCTTCTCAAGCGTCCAGATGTGTTAATCTGTGCCTGTATAACTTTCACTTTTCAAGGCAATCTGGAAATGTCTCAGTTTTTACATATGCTTGGGTAAGTTAATTATAGTTTACGAGTACCTAGAATGATGTCTGTAAAGTAGTCACTGCTGTAGATAAATCAGTATCGGCTGTGTTATCTCACTTAGTTCGACCGTTCTTGATCGCTAGATGAGCGGGTTCGAACGTAGATCTTCCACTGTACAGACTAAATAGCTTATGCCCTCAATAAACCACCCATACTGAAAAACTGAATACCCTTACAATTATGTACGTTTTAAACTAACTAAAAAATCTGTACATACGAAATGGGGACAGAATTGGGTCAGGGCTTTGTTAATCAAAGTATGTGTGTGCTTGACCCAGATCAATGAGTGCTGGGGCGGTTGGGAAAGCTAGTGAATGCAGGTACTGACAGTAAATATTGGTGTCTGTGTGCAGAGTGAGGAGGAGAGGGAGAGTGATATATGTGTTAGACCACTTTATCTATCTCCACTGTATATCTGACTTGCCTTCTCTTGCACTAAACAGACAGATAAATATAGGAGACTTATGTCTTTTGGTCTGGAGAGGCAATCTGAGGAATGAAACAGGAGAGCAGGGAGGAGTCAGCAGATGGGGGTTGATGACTAATGCTTGCTCTGTCTTTCCTGTCAAGATGTTACCCTCTTGGTGATGACTAATGTTGAGTTATTTTCTTGACAGGATGTATATTTTCTAAAGAGCTAGCAGAAGATTCACAGTCCACCCAACATCCACCAACCATCAAACCACCAGAAACAACTTGTTACCCACCAGCTAACACCTGTGAAGGTTCCTGACATCTCCAACATATGGGAGATGATACCTCAAACAGCTACCAGTGCTAGAGCTTAATGTGGCTCAAAGACATTGTGTGTCCTTACTGGTGATAGAGACTTGCTAAATACCGGTACAGTTGCTGTATAGTGAAGTACTCTTACTACTTGATCCAGTGGAGCAGAATTTCCAGAGTCAAAGACAGTCGAATCATCCGGAGCTGAGGGAGGCATCATAGACAGAAAGAAGAGAAGATAAGTCTGATGCTTCGCATGATGTTGTGTTCCTCACAGCTCCTTGTGTCCAGTGATGAGAAGATGTCATCTCCAAGACCCTCTGTCTGTGTAGTATCTTTGTGATTTGGACATGATATCCTGAGATCTGGCATTTGTCTCACTTTTATATATCTAATTTATATTGATTACATACATTCATTTTCATGGCTGACTTAGGTGTCTCTATTTCACCTTTTTAAGTGTTTAGCAGTTGTGTATGTATGTGTATCTTCATTATATGTGTTAACATGGTTATGATAATGAACTATCATAACCTGGGGGCTTTCTTTAGTAAGTAGTGGGGGTGTCCAGCCAAGTGTGCCTAGAAATATTATATATATATACTGACATATTTTGTAGTGCCAATACTTGAGTTGCCCTACTCCAGAGATAAGTTGATCGTATATTGGCCACGGGGAATCCCTTAGACCAATACGAGCCAAACGACTCAACATAATTATCTCTGAGTGCTGTTGGTTCTGAAGGAGGAATCCTTACATTAGGCACGCGACAGGAGTGATATGTGACAGAACAACATATCCCTAAAGGAATCCTTACATTAGGCACGCGACAGGAGTGATATGTGACAGTTAGACTGATCAATGTATTATCCCCGGCCATGCTAGACTGTGTCATTTAATAGTCTGTGTGCTTGTTAGATTGTGTCAATTTATAATTCCCGGCTATTGTAGAGTGTGTCAACAAAGTAACACTGGCCATTTCAACAAACATAAATCCTATTCTACACAATGCACGGTGACGACACTGTAGGGCCCTAAATCCTCAGGCTCACAGACGCCCCCTACCCTTTTCCACCGCAGCCTACAACACACAAGTGGAAATACAAGCAGTGATAGGAATGTTTTGGTCATGTTTGGCAACCACAGGCAGCGACATGACTTTCAGTGTACGTCTCTCTTCTGGATAGACCTTACTACGTCTTCGTCGCCTTCCTGAAATGTGTCTCATGGCTTCCTTATCACAATGTGTCTGACATGTGCTTCTCGATACGAGCCATATCTACGTAATCAATAACACCTTTCTCCTGCTGCTACTGTCTAGAACTGTCTAATTTAGCTTATTATTGAGCAAGCTGACTATTGCTATCCTATTTACCGATCAGAGAAGTAGATGATATATCATTAAATTTAGATTGTTCATATAGCACACGATGATCGCGACAATATCGAGTCAAGAAATACATAATTAGATCTTTCAAGTTCACATACACTTGAAGTGTCAAATGCAGGACGTGAGTGCTGTCGGCTCTGGGCGCAAGAAAGCTACGGCTGGTAGTTGTTCATTGATTCGTTTCTTTCTCTGCTGTTGCTACCATAATAATTTCGGTATTGTTTAATTGTCCCTTGAGCTTTTACAGTCGCGGTCAGGTGGTTATTTATGTACCGGGACATGATATTTTGTGAGAGGATTACCCAGCGCATACCATTTACTAGCAAACCAGTGATGATAATTGCCCTTAGCTGCTACGGTTTACTTGAGTGTTTATGTTGATGAAATTACCATTATTACAAATCTCAGAATTGCCCATATTCAAGAGAGAAACCATGTGTGAAATGTTACACTTTTGTGACCGATGATAGAAATTATGTCAACGTGAAACAGAAAGAAAAGTGCCTAAAGAAATTACCAAATTAAGGTGGACACGAATGTAAATTACAGCCACTTTATATACTGTTACTCTAAGAAAATAAAAAAAAATAAAAATGTCGGAGGTCAGACCAAACAATACAGACACGCTAAGCTAAAGCCTGTTGATGTCACAGTTTGAGCAGGCTGCATCCAAATTATGAGTGTACGACATAGCCCCACACACACAAAAAAAAACTAATGTTCTTGATAATCGGATTTGAAGGTACATAATACAGACACAGCCGGATTAGGAACGATGCCCTTAGCCATCTAAAACCATGAGGCCCATACTGTTTTAATTGATACCAGGTAATCTAAGTAAAATTTAAAATATATAATATAAAAAATGTCACAGTTGGCGCATACCAAGCTGATTACATTGTTATTTTCCAGTTTAAAAATGTTAGAATACATAAAACTCTCAGAATATTTTCCCAAAATAATAATAATAAAATTAGAAAATGTCTAGGAAATGTTTTTTTTTTTAAAATGTGTATTATATGACAACTGCATATGTAGGGGACATTTTTTTTTTTTTTTTTAATTTAACTCCTGCATGTAGTTTTTTTTGTTTAGCTGACGTGTAATCCCCTAACTGTGTACAGAAAGCAACTGGACAACACAGAGCCTGTAACTGATTACAATATCTGAAGCATAGACTGTTTCCCGTGTGTCATGTTTTGTGTTGCTGTCTAAGACTTGATAAAATCTTTGCATCTGATGTGTACCTTTTTTGAAAGATTATTTTTTTTTTAATTTTTGTGTGTGTGTGTCAAATTCAGCATCGCATGATTTTGTACTCTCCTAAACGGGTGACTGTACCGATCGTGCACGAAGTAAAATACAACGAATGTACTTAAATATGTACAAGAAGGAACATCGATATAACTTTCAGCTGAAAACACTATTTGCTCACCTACTGACAAACATCATTTGCCACCTTGTTTCAATCTGTTGCAAACATGCCGTCTTATGTCTGTAGCTCTAGGAATTTCTGTCCTAGACGGGGTTTTCCACTAGCTCTACTAGCTTTTGAAATGGTGTCTAGAAATGCAGACATTTTTGTAGTGATTTCAATAATTGATGTAAAGGTAAAGGTAAAGTCGAGAGATGTGAACCAGCGTCATTGCACACATTTATAAACCATAAGTGCTCTGCCACCAGTAGGGACAGCTGATAAGATACTGTCCGCATGTGTCGCCGTTCGCACGTAACTCTGTAGCTACAGCGACGTTCCTCCATTTACCCCAGAGTGTCAACTCCGGTACCCATTTCCTAGAGGCTGGGTGAACCCCGGGAGCCGCCCGGTTTTGAACACCAGGCGTGGTTGCAGCGAGTTGCAGCTGGATTTGAAAGCGAGCCTCCTATCGACTAGGCTAACGCGGTTTTCAATAATTGATGTAAGTACCACTATTTCGAATTGTCCTATAAATACACAAATTTTTACCAATATTCCATTAACAGATGTTACTGTTTCCTCGTCTATTCCGAAGGAGGTGAGGGTGGGGGGGGGGGGGGGGGGGGGGAGATAGGCCTGCTCTACCAGCTGTAGTTAAACAGTGCGCCATTGTCCCATTTTCTCTATTTCGCCATCAGCTCTTACGGGTACCACAGTTTCCGGCTAAACTTTTCATCTAATGTCTATAGAGCCATGTCAGTGTTGTTTCGTTTCCGTCTATACCTTGTAATTTTCACTTTTTTGGATCTATAATGTGCCGTCTCCACAATGCGGATTGGCAAAAATGTACCACTAATGTAAGTGCTACTGTTCGCTGCTGAGATTACATTTACATGGATCACACTAATAGCCCAGTACAGTCTGAATACGATGAAAAGTTGTTGCTTTTATAAATCGTCTGCTACGAAAATAGTACCATAGTACTCAAGACTCCTGAAATGTGGAAGGTTACATTGTTTTTTGGCCTTCTCAAGTTTTCACTATAACATTAGCTGCACCTATATTTTAAATTGGCACCATAACTTTAGCTTCATCTGTAGCTCCACTTGGTACTATAACTTTAGCTGCATCTGTAGCTTCACTTGGTACTATAACTTTAGCTGCAACTATAGCTTCAGTTGGAACTACAATCACAGATGTAGCTTTAAATACAGTAGTGAAAAAAAAATGGGGGGGGGGGGGGGGGGGGGGGGGGGGGGGGGTTTCTGTACCTAGTGAGCTCTTCTGTATATTAGCAATCCCTCAGAAGTCCTCACTATGTTGACTTCCTGTATAAGCCCAGTGTCCCACAGTTGGGAATCGAAATGACCTCACCTTTCTTGGAATCACGAAACCTCACATGCAACAACTATCATCTAACTTCAGCTCCCATGGTAAGCAGACCGTGTTCTGTACACTAGTTGTTGTTTTTTCACGCTGGGGTGCGACGAACTCAAACTCATGGCCAGTTTGCCTTGGACATCATAATTTTGGTCACATGATCGACAACTGGCAACGGCTGTTGGGGTTCTGCGCTAGAAGTGACCCTGTGCGTTGTTTACTCCTCTTCAAAACTAAAGACTGTCGTAAGTGCTCACTGACACATCCCAAATCTTCTCCATAGCACATTATTCTCACACGTAGGCAGCCCCTGAACTATATATCCCTAACTCGCAGTTACCACAGTGCTCATTGTAACACTGACCGTTCCCTAGCAGATGAGAGTTCGCTGAAAACAAATCGAATTTTTTCACTTCAGCAAACACATCTATTCCTAGAATAATATTTCTCAAACTAAAGACCCTAAAATGTAATAAGTATTTTGAGATTCATCAACAGCCCTAAGATGATTTCCCTGATTTAATGTAAACTGTCAAACTAGATGCATTTATGAAGACTTTTCTACAAAACAGTTACAACAGTCTATGGATTATATAACATAAAAGTAAGACCTTGTTTGAAGCAGACAGACACTCAAACTTGTGATTGACAGATAAAGCTAGTATCCCTCATATATTAGAAACGAACAACGAACCTTAGCTGTCCATTGAGAGAGGCTGGAAATAGTCTTGAAAAAGTAGCCAGGCAGCGTTCAAAAGTCTACTCAACCCAGTTATGTGAAAGCATTTACAATGTTAGCAATAATAGAAGTATTATTGGCATTAATGAGGACATAAGAAAGGTTATCGGTCCAGGTATTTAAAAAATGTTCCCACTAAAAAGATTGAATTGGCAGATTATTATTAAAAAGAAAAAGTTAAATTTATTGGTAGAGCAGTATCTGGGGCCGCACTCGGCTATCAAACTAAAAGATGTTGCTATTATCCAACTTTTGACTAGTTCGACACGTTTCCAACTACTGTAGATATTATTCTTGCAATTAATTAACTTGATTCTGGAAAGCCCCAGGCAGAGAATGAATCCCTTTTGAGATTATTAGGAATGGATAAAAAATGATAACCTCACAAATACATCAGATAAAACTTACCTTACTACTGCGAATGACCTGTTTAACAAGACTTCAAAGTCAAGCACCGTAACTATGCACAAGAACAAGGCCGATTCGAGTGACTGAAGTAACAGCCAGGAGTGCTACTGCTGGAAAAGTCATATGTAAGAATTGCGCTGCGAAGTCTCCAGATCCTAGGAGACCAGTTTACTTAGAGTGGTGTACAATTGATAGGGTATTTTGTTTAAGACCGTTGCAAGAAAGACGCATGAACAGAATTAGCCACGGTAAATTGCGCCTATTGATCTTACCAAGACTTGATTTGGTTAGTCAAAACGATCTATTCAATACGTTCAAGAAGATGTGTGTTTCCCTACTCTACTGAGCATTATTGTGTTGAAGTACAGTGATTTAAAAGACACACTCAATTTTGACACTGTAACAGCTGGTGAGTATGTAATCTAAAATAGAAATTAACATACATATGTCTATAGCTTATCAAAGCCCAACCCTACGTCAACGCCGTGAGAGCTGGTCACAGGACAAAGTATGGTCCGCTAGGATTGGGTCAAGTATGGTGTGGCTTTGTGCCAAGGGACCGCTACGGTAGCCATGAAGGTCATACTGGGTCACGTCGAAACGTCCTGGCCAACGGACCTCTGGTGAAGTTGCGACATTCCTAGCAAGCTGGCAATGGATTTACTACTGGGTTAGTTGCGTATCCTTTACAGAACGTTGCAGAACCAACCCCAACTGCCCCTGGCTGTTGTGTGGTTTTGTTTAGGCAAATTTACTTCTAGGAGTCTGCCATTGCTTGCTGGACCGTCGGCTTTCTTGATACCACTGTCGAAACCAACGCAAGTTTCATGGCCCGCAGCTGGCATCGAATCCGGCATCCCAGCATTCCGAAGCGTTCGCATCATAATAGCCACAGAGCCGACAGATTTACTACTGCTACAACAAATGCAATGAGATATTAACGGACTGATCAAACGGCATTTGACCATGGCAATGTTAAAGGACTACGAGACAGAAAAGCGAAATACAAGATTGCAACACATAACACTATAGGCCTGAGAAATAAAACTGGAGAGATTATTGAAGTTATGGAAATAAGTTAATGGGGCATGTTGATATAAGACGCAAGGAAACTGGAAACAAGAAAGTTCACAGATACTACACATTAACAGAATCAGGAGGAACAGCATCGAAGAATGGGGCGCGTTTCCTGGTACATCCTTACATAGCTAACTACATATTAGAAATCGGTTTTCACTAAGACAGAATTAGAAAGTTGACAAATACCTGTGGAGAGCAAGCAGAAACGTACACACAGATATACGCACCCTGCAATGGTAACTATACAGAAAAGCAGATAGATGATTTTGTTGACGAACCGTCTGAAGAGACAGAGAAAGTTAAAGTTAACAACACACTATATGTAAATGGAGACTTCAACGAGAGAGTGGATTATCACAGGAGAGAATACAAACAGTGTCTGGGTCCATATGCAGCTAAAAATATTGTTAGAAATGAAACAATGCAGCCAGCACATAGCACAGTCTCTTTATCACAAATACATTTTTCGACCAAAGAGATTCACAACAGTATGCGTGGTACAGATGGAACGAAACTTCCACCAAAACCAAACTGATGTTATATCAAGAGTCAAAGGAAGAAGGAGAGTTCTTGATGTAAGAGAAATCCCTAATGGTCTATGTGACACCGACCATCAAATAGTTGTGATGACAGCAAAATATCTCATCTTCAAGAAACACCAGAAGAAATTAACTAAAAACAATGATCTCATCAAGACAGCATGTTTGAAACAAGAAGGAATACAAAAAAAGTTACAAACGAAAATAGAGACGGCGTTAAAACGACTATCGCCGGCTGTGGGCAATATTGAAAATGAATGGAAGGTATAAAAAAACCACAAAACTCAGTATTGCTAATAAATTATGTGGAAAAAAATAACAGAGGAACCAAGCGAAATTATAACAATTCTCTTTGGTGGTGTGAAGAAGTAAAAGAAGCGGTTAGGGTGAAAAAAAAAAAAAAAAAACTAATTTAAACAGTGGATACAATTGAAGAGTGAAGATGATTATGTAAACTATAGACTTCAAGGAAGAAACACCAACCAGAGGATCAAGAAAGCAAAACAAGAATAATGGGAACGTTTTGGAAGGTCACTAGCAGAAAGCCAGAAAACAGCCAGCAGAACATTTCTCAAAGTAATTAAAAATATGTGGAAAGGAGATGAGAGCTACAATCCTACAGTAGTGATTAACTATACAACAGGAAAACAATAATTAGACCCACCAGGGAAGGCTGAAAGATGGAGAGAATACCTCAGTGAGCTCTTTAACATCTTGGGAAATTGCCAGGAAAAAACAAACACAACATAAAGTACCAGGAGTTGTCAGATTACCAACAGAAATAATACAAGCAGCAGGTGAAAGCAACATTAGATGGCTCCACAGAACATGCAATGTAGCACGGCTACAAATTGTCCCCAATAACTGATGGCAACATGCAATGGGTGTGCCTTTGTAGAAGAACAAGGTAAGCAAGCGAGAATACGATCAATATCAAAGTATCTCTCTTTTAAGTCATGCTGGGAAAATGTATGCTAAGTTAATAGAAGCTAGGCAACGACCAGTGATAAAATAATTAAGTAACAGACTAGAAACAAGTTATTTTTGAGCAGAACAAGAACCACAATTCACAGATGAACCGATAGGTTTCAGAAGAAATAAAAGCTTCCCGGACGCAATCTTCACACTTAAACATTTAATAAAAACGAACATCGAATATGATCATAATTTTTTTTGGGTCATTTGTAGACCAGAAGAAAGCTTTCAAAAGAGTCGATAGACAAAAATTATCAAAATTAATGACCCGATATGGAGTAAGCGAACACCTACTTTAAGTTTGCAAAAGCTTGTATAGCTTTTGTATAAGTGTAGTCAGGGAACATCTAAACCATTTAAAGGAGCATCCAGAGTAAGACATGGGTGTGTCTTATCACTGTACCGAATAGTGATTTTCTCTATTCGGCCGAATACGAATAGTGAGAAAAACTATTCGACCGAATACGAATACGAAAAGTGTAGCAAAATCATCATTAGGTGCCTTGCGGACTGGCGTGGGCGATTTTGCCTCGCCACAATCTGCGATCTCCTGCAGCATGTATTAGTTCGTGTGCCGACACACCTTCATGCCATGCAACAAGACTTTGATGAATCTTCTCTGCTTGTCTTCCTCTATCCCTCCTTTCACAGATCTTTCCAGTGGTCACCTCACGTTCCATTTTCCCTCTTCTCATAACATGGCCGAAAAATGATGACTGTCTCCTTCTGAAGTTTGTGATCAGTTGTCTTCGGGTTCCTGCCTCTTTCAAAACCTCTTGGCTTCTTTTTTTGTGTGTGTAGCAGTCCAAGTTATTTTAAGCATTGTTCTGTAAAAATATCTTTTTGACAGTGGCAAAGAAACACAATTTAAATTTGAACTTGTAAGTATCTTCATGCCTTCTTTAATAATGTCAAAATTTATAGCCGACTTTTCTTGATTTTCGCCGCGGCACCCCTGGCATACGCACCCAGTTTGAGAACCTCTGCTGTAATACCTCTGTTGAGTCGGCAGGCAAAGACCTTGCAATCTGCTGTACCACGCAATCGAGTCGCAGTTTTCCCCACTACGATAGATTTAGGCAAAAGCAACCATTGTGGTAATGAAATAGTTATTCCAGTCCATCGCAGTGTATGCAGAAACGGGTGAAAGGTAACCACTATTCGTATTCGTCCTGACCGCAAGTATTCGGCCGAATACCGAATAGTTATTAGGTCCACTATTCGCCCCAGAAGCGAGTACAAAGCGAATATTCGGTACAACCCTACTTATCACAACTCCTGTTTATCACCTACAATGACAGTATAAGCAAAGATTCCAAACTCAGGAACAAAAATATTAGTAACATCAATGAATTACTCTTTTCTGAAGACCAGGCCTTGATTGCAGATGCAGCTCCGACTTTACAGCATTTCAAATTCATGAATAAAGAAAGTAAATCAAAAAATATGAGAATAAGCACTGAAACGAAGTAATGTCAATAGAAAGAGAGAAGCTACATTTAAATATAGCATTAGAGCACACAGACAAAAAAAAAAAAAAAAAAAAGGCATATGTCTTTAAGTATCTTGGAACAGCTTTCACTGAAGATGGTAAACTGGACGAAGAAATTAACATCCGATGCAGTAAGGCAGGTCAGATACTGGCACAGCTAGCCCCCTCCCTTTTTTTACAACATAAGGCAATGCCAGTCAGCAAAAAGAGACATCTCATACACTTCATATTCATTCCCTCCCTGTGCTATCAGGGCCATACATGGTCACTCAAAACAAAACATTAAAAAAGTTGGTCATAGAAATGAAGTGTCTTAGAAAGACTGCAGGAGTGACCAGGAGAGATAAAATCAGGAATGCGGTCATACGAGATAAGGTCGGCACGGAACCAATTCTAAATTACATACAAAGACAGCACCGTCAGATGGTTTGCCCACTTCGAAAAAATACCTTCTAATGCAATACCATACAAGGAAAATACCTAAAGAGGATAAGGACGTAGAGCAAGAGGTAGACCAAGAACATGATCAAAAGATGATATCAGAGAAAATCTCCAACACCATGTGTCTATGGTCAAAGCAGCCAGAAGCGCACGAAGCAGGACATTATATCTCCCCCAACAGCCGAAGCGGTAAAAGAGGGCGGGGTGAAGATAAAGAAGATATATGTGTTTTTTTCTCCCACCCACTTCAAACTCCTTTTGACATTTTCCTTTCGAGATCAAAAGGCTGATAGTTTCATCAAGTCTCCATCTATCTACGGCTTCTAATATGCTCGAATGCTACAACCATTATAGTGAAGGTTTTAGTGATGAGAAAGCAAAAAAATAACTGTAATTGATGTCAAGTCATGCCCTGTTGTCATTATTGTTACTTTATTTGCCTCTTTTTCCCTGTCAACACAAACATGGGACGATGGTTTAATATCTACTATTGTTGTCTGTGTTACATGATAATTTAAACTGCATTTAATTTATATATGCATTGCTTGCAGCTTCTTTGACAACTGCTCTGAGTGGATTCTACTAACTAGAACGCGCTAGAAAGGATGGAACACAGTGAAGCGTCCCAAATCTCTAATCTGAGTAACAATCAAAAGAGCCACATTATAAAGTTTATCAGCGACACCGAACTAGAGATTTACGAGTTGATTAACTTCTTTTTAATTACCAGCGCCATCAGCCTGTGTGGTGTGGTGGCTAATGTGATGAACATCATCGTCTTCTACAAACAAGGATTTGACAACACCATCAACATCAGCTTCTTCGCACTGGCAATCTCGGACTTGTGTAGTCTGATAACACTGCTATGGTTTAATCTATGTCTGAGCCCACTTCTGGTGCAGGCTGGTTGGAATATGTCACCTCCAGAGATGCAGTACCTGACTGGAGGCCACCCGCACATCTGTTTTGCCAGAATCACTAGCTGGATTACTGTCTTCATCACCGTAGAAAGAACCCTGTGTATAACTCTGCCACTAAAGATCAAGCAGTTGATCACCCCAAGAAGAACCAAGGTGATCCTGTGCGTCATTTATGTACTGATCATGTTGTCCTTTGAACCCGAATATCACACGTCATACTACGGTTTGAAATTTGATGCCAAGAAAAACAAGACCCTTCTTGGCTTAATCTTCAGAAGCAGTAGAAAGAATATGGAGGGAGTGGCCTTCTTCTTGTACGCTATATTAGGATTCGCCTCGTTTATCACTGTCATTGTATTCACATTGGTTCTAGTGATCCAGCTTAACAAAAAGTCCAGATGGAGAATGAAGGCCAGTGCAGAGAAGACGAGATCAGAAACAGTCTCAAACAGGGAGCGGAAGACCATGACAATGGTGGTCATGATTGCAACTGTACTCATCGTCTGCTACGCACCAGGAGTCGCCGTGTCCAGTATTTCATTCTTTGAACCTCAGTTCGTCATTCTTGGAAAATACGAGAACGAATTTCTGGCACTCTGGTCGTTTGTGTTTGTCTTTGAAGCCCTCAACTCCAGTGTCAACATCTTGTTATATTACCACATGAGCACAAAATACAGGGAGACGTTTCATAAAGTGTTTGTGTGCGGAAACTAGATCACAAGCAGAAGGTGAACTTCTTCTTCTTCTTCTTTTGTCAAAATCTGCTTGTGCCGCTAGGCGTCGCAGTCTATCAGATGATCGGCAACCGAGCCAGGGCGCGCTCAGTCGCTTCATATGCCGTGATGTTATGAAGTCTCAAGTTGTCCGTGACTCCTTCAATCCATCTTCTTCTTGGTCTTCCCCTGCCTCTTGTTGTTTCGATTTTCATGTTGTATGCTCTTGATGCTGGCATCGTTGGTTCCATTCTCATTAGGTGACCAAACCATTTCATTCTTTGCTTCTCAATAAATTTAACGATGGGTATGGTTCCAATAGTTCTTGTAATCACATCGTTTCTCACTCGATGTCTTCTGGTTTTATTCGCAGCCATTCTCAAACATCTCATTTCACAGGTGGTTAGTCTTCTCTCATGTTCTTTTGTTAATGTCCAAGTCTGACATTGATAACCTAATGTCGGTATAAAGATTGTATTTATAATTTGTCTTTTTATCTCAGCTGGGACAGCAGGGTGTTTTAAAATTGGGGCAAGCTGGTATGCGACATTGTTGGCTTGTTGGATTCTTGCTTCAATCTCTCTGTCTATTTTACCATTGCATGTAAAGATACTTCCCAGGTATTTAAATTCTTGCACTTGTTTTAGGCTGTGATCTAGAATCTTTATGTCGATGGTCTGTTGCTCTCTACTTATGCTCATGACTTCTGTCTTTTCAGTATTGATCTTCATATGATGCTTGAGGCAACTGTCGTGTAGTAGGTTCATGTGGTCTTGCAGCTGTTTACTATCACTGTGAAATATGCATTGATCGTCGGCAAAGAGCAGCTCATTGAAGTCCTCCTGTTTATCGACATCTGTTGGTGTTATGTCTATTTTATTAATATTGTCCATAAATATTATGAAAAGTAAAGGTGATAATACACAACCTTGTCTTACTCCTGACGTTACTGGGAACCAGTCTGTGATGCCAGCTCTTGTTCTAATGGCGCTTTCACTTTGTCTATAAATAGCCCTAACACAATCTAAAATTGTTCCATTTATACCGTAGTTTTCAAGAACTTTCCATAATAAATTTCTGTTTACTCTATCGAAAGCTTTTTCTTGATCTATGAAAGCGATGTTCATTTGATGTCTGTGTTCTATTGTCTTTTCGCTAACTTGTCTTAAAGCAAAAATAGCGTCAGTACACCCTCTTCCTTTCCTAAATCCGACCTGTGATGGGCTCAGGATCGGTTCTACAACGGATCTAATTCGTTGTTCCAGAATTTTGGCAAACATTTTTCCTACGTGGCTTAGAAGGGAGATGCCTCTGTAATTGTTACAATCTTGCTTATTGCCTTTTCTTTTCCTAATTGGGACTATAAGAGCTCTTTGCCAGTCTATTGGTACAGTTCTTTCATTCCAGGCTTTCCTAAATATGTGGAGTAGCAGAAGAAGGTGAACACCGCCATAAAACTCACATATGTTCTTTATGTAGCGATTTTATGTTACCTCTGCCTGTCTCTCAGTCTGTTTGGCTTTCATCGACTTTATCACATTATCTCTCTTTCTCTCTCTCTCTCTGTCTCTCTCCCTCTCTCTCACTCTCTCTCTCTCTCTCTCTCTCTCTCTCTCTCTCTCTCTCTCTGTCTCGTTCTCTTTCTTTGTGTAAGACGCTGATTGACCCGTGTTCATTACCAAATGTAGCGTTCAATGATTCTTGTTAGCCAGCTGTATATACACATACTACCGTGACATCTACCGTTATGAAATCATTCCAACATAGCAACTATTATTTAATTGTATCCCTGGTCACACATTTTCACATTTCCGTTCATTTCTCAGTCGAACAATTCCATTACCATGCCAACAATTACCATAAGCGTGTGATAAGTATCAACTTTCAAGACTGACTCATGCACAATCATTCTCATGCAACTGGCTTTTGTTACTCTCAAACACTCGTGATATCAAGAAACAGTCTTTTAGGGCGCACCTCCAGGTTTTTACTAGTTTTACTTACTTTATGCAGGACACATTCTAATATTTAGTATTCAACTTTGTCGACACCGTAAGTAAAGTAAACGACCGTTTTCCCAACACTGGGCACATAGAGTTAGACCTATATTTTATAGACAAATCGGCAACTTATGGGTGATGTGGTCAGCAAAATGCCACTCAAGGCTGAGCTGATCCGGAAACCACAGTAGTTTTTTGAAAGTCAGGCTTCATCAGGAGAGCGCCTTGCTGCTACACCACACCAGAACTGAGACTATATTGTAATCACTTTACAAGACTCACCCCAACACACAGTCCAGCATGCAGCATTTGTCTTGGTCGTGTTTATCTCCTCTACGTGGACGGCCATTCGGCGGCGTCCGTGGCTAAGGTGTTGCGAGTCCGACTCGTTAGCCAGCATTCCGCGATCGAAACCCACTGCAGGCTGCGTGGATTTTTATCGTGGTATGGGACGTCGACCCAGCCTAAAATGGGTACCAGGATGGGCTGTCCTGGGAAAGTAAAGACAGCCGGCGTAATGCTGACCACATTAACCACAGAGTGCTGATGGTCTGTAAAAATATGGGACGCTCTGCCCATATGCCAGATGCGCCAATAGGCGTGAAAAAGGAACTTTACTTTACTTACGTAGACGGCCATGACCATGACTTGTATACCTTGTAAGCCAGTGAAGTGTGGATTTAAATGAGGATTTGGAGAAACAACTGTGGGGTCGTCAATTGAAGAACTGTTGCGGTCATCTTCAGTGTCCACGACAATGCATGCACGACAACTAGAACAACCGAAGACGCTCGCTTTCAGTGTATACTGCCTCCCTCATACTCGCCTGAATAGCCCAAGTGAATGCCCACAATCTGAATAATTCAAAGAACCAGTTAAAGGAAAGATGGTTACGTTCGATGAAGAGGTGCAGCAGGTGATGCATGAGAAAACCTTTTTTTTTCTGCAGAAATTCAAGCACCTAATGGGTCGGTGTCCGATCAGTAAACGTAGAGGTGACAACGTTAAAAGATGAACAGAAATTGTTCTTTACTGTTTCATATTATATTCACACACACAAACTCACACACACACACACACACACACACACACACACACACACACTCTCTCTCTCTCACACACACACAAACTCACACACACACACACACACACACACACACACACACACACACACTCTCTCTCTCTCTCTCTCTCACACACACAAACTCACACAGCAATTTCAGGCTTCCATTTAAAGCCATCTTATATAGGAAAGCGACAATGTTGCTTATTCACACAGGCGGATGAAGGAATTGCCACAAGGTATAATAACTGGAGGGGTTCGAAGACAGAGAAGCTGGTCAAACGTTATAAATCTGGACAGTCTAAGGTAAAATTATCGATACCATTAATACGAGTGTCACAGAAGCCAACATTTTACAAAATTAAGAATATTGTTTTAAATCATATTTTGTCAAGTGAGGTGAGAACACGAATTCTGAACTGCTACATAAATCTGATCCCGATATACGGAAGTGAGTCGGGCTAAGTTGAAGGATAAGTAACAATTATTTGGAGGAAGCAGAGATGTGGTTTTATAGATGAATGATGAAAGTACTTTGGGAATTAAACAAAAGTAATAAAGATTTATGGGGGAGAGGGGGGGGGGGGGGGGGGTTAAATCAGGTAGAGAACTGACTGATCATGTCAAAAGAGGACAAGCTACATTCAGTGGACGTGTCAGGAGAAGGAGACAACTGGAGTTTTTCATGGCGGTAAAAACGTTGTTGAGGATACGAGGCAGGGAAGGTATCAAGAGACAAGATGCTGCACGCTCAAACATCATCCATACAAGATCATCTTTGCGAGAACTGATCAAAAGTAATCGAGACAGAAAGCTGTATGGATAGACATTACCAACGCCACACAGCATAGACTATAAGCAGATGATGATAACAATGAAGAAGAAGAAGAAAAAGAAGAAGAAGAAGAAAAAGAATAAGAAGAAAAAAAGAACCAAAAAAAAAACAAGAACAAGAACAAGAAGAAAAAGAAAATCAAGGAGAAAAAAAGCAGGAAGAATAAAATAAAGAAAAAGAACAAGAAAAAGAAAATCAAGGAGAAAAAAGGAGGAAGAATAAGAGAAACAAAAAGAACAAGATCAAGAAGATCAAAAAGAACATGATGATGACAATGATAATGATGAAGACGACGACGATGATGATGCTGATGATAATGGGGCCACTGATGAGTTCTACAAGGAGGAATTCTGCGGTGTATGCTGAGCAGAGGGGCCGGGGTCGGGGTTGACGAATTCGAGGAGGAAGAATAGGAGGACAAAGATGTGGACTTGGACAAGAGAGGGAGGAGGAGCAAAAGAATGAAAAGAAGAAAAGGAATTAAAGGAGAAGAAGAAGCAGAAGAATAAAAATAAGAAGAAGAAAGCACCCCCCCCCCCCCACCCCCCACCCCACCACACTCTTGTTCTCTTTTTTTCCCCTTTAAATTGCCAACACCACTGATCACAGTCTACGATAATTTTGTGTTTACACACCTGACGTGTAAAAAAAAAAAAAAATCATGCACTTTGAAGAGAGCTTAGAATATCTCGAGAAAATAAATGTTATAAAGTGGAGGCAATGTAATTACCAAACTGAAATTTACATAATGCCAAACTTTTTTCAGACATGATAGAATTACAATTGATATGAAAAGAGTAGGCTACAAACTAGTCTTGGCGTCAACGAACAGAAGACCAGGCAATCAACTGAGATCTGTGACAGTTATGACTGTGTGGTAAGGAAAGACCTACAGTAATCGACTTAGCACACAGTGCGATACATATGACAACATAAATACAGCATACATACATACTTACGTGCGTACATACATACATACACACCTACATAATTCATACATACATACACACATGCATTCATACATGCACAGACACAGTACACATACATTAATATAAATGTATTTCGGGCGCTCAAACGTGTATACTCTTTGAATACTGTAAGAAATGCGTGTTGGAAATCAAGGTAATCACTTTCCTTTTAATGTAAATGTGACAAAAGTTAGGTAAGCTTGGTGGCCTGTCGCCTCTGTGTATACTGAGTCGCGTTCTGGTCTACAAACTGAGGTCAGCTCTTCTAAGCTGCAAGCTAATGTGCTATTATTAGTGTGCGTACATACACACATATACATTTTGATGAGGCTTTCGTTAATGTATATATATATATATATATATATATATATATATATATATATATATATATATATATATATATATATATATATATATATATCCATTTACACAAAGAGGTTCACACAGGCAAATAGACTTTCATATATACACATTACATTGTATTTTGACGTCTATATCATTCGTCAAGGGTCTTGAATATTTAAATCTGTAATTCAAGCGTTTTTGTTATGTCACAATCATTGGTATCACCCAAATACTACACTGAGAAACACAATAATTAGGAACAATCTTTGATTGTTCTCTGCCTTATCAATATGTATACAACAAGGATAAACTCGGTCAGGTATACATTGTTCCGATAATAAATTTAAAATATATATATATATCTTTATGCAAAATTTCAAATTATATATGTGTTATGTCGCTGCACTATTTTACTGTAAAATGTATTATTTGTCTACCTTCAGAATTATCAAACACTGACATGGTAATTGCAGATCTATATATACTTAAAGTCTAAAAATGTCGTGGCATATTATTTAGTGGCAATGTTTCATTATACTTCAACAAACTGTTCAAACACACACACATGACGGAACACAGATTGTTCGGCGTCCCTGACACGTATCATTGTTTATTACATGTTATTTTAGAATTATGAATAATGTCTATAAAATAACAACAATAAATTGTTATTATTTAGTGAATACCAGTACTATTAGATTCACGCTCATTATAAAACATATGTGTAACAGTCAAAACTAGCAACTGTGTCAATAATTCAACTGGATACATTTATGACAACACGAAAATAAGTGCAACATTATTAGAAACATAAGTATAGACGGTGTACGTTAGCAACAAGTTTATTGACGAACGTATAATGTTTAAACACTGTCTTGTATATCTGTATGTACAACAAACAGAGGCATATGGGACTGTGGGGTCGCACGCATGAGCATTATAAAACCACACGGTTGGGGCAGTCGCCACGGATTGTGCATGTTAGGGTTTACATCTGTGACCTCTGATAGGACCCCAAAACAAATACTGCATTTTTTTTTTCAAGGACTGAACCCAGGTCTTTCGCATGGAAGGCAAGTGCCTTAGCTCATTCAGGGTCAGTTCAGACAAAGCTCTCTCATCAGCGATACACACACGTCAGTCACAATCATACCAGTTAGTCACATACGATCATATATATCAGTCAGACACAGTCATACATATCAGTCAGACACAACCATACATACCAGTCGGACACAATCATAGATATTAGTCAAACAGAATTATATATATATATATATACATATATAGACGCACACACATCGGTCAGATACAATCCTACATATCAGTCAGACAAAATAATACATGCAAGTTAGAAACAATCGAACATATCAGTCAGACCAACAAATCAGTGATAAACAATCAAACATATTAGTCATAAACAATCATACATACTTTTCATACACAATCACACATATCAGTCATAAACAAGCATTCATATCAGTCAGAAGCAGTAATACTTATCAGTCAGCCACAATCATACATATCATGTAGACACAGTCATACATATCAGTCAAATACAATCATACATATCAGTCAGAGACAAGCATACATATAAGTTAGACACAGTTATACATATCAGTCTGACACAATCACACATATGAGTCAGACACAATCGAACATATCAGTCCAAAACAACCATACATATCAGTCAGACACAATCATACATATCATTCAGTCACAATATGTCAGAATCAGTCCTACATTGGCTTACTCTCCAAGGAAGCAGAACTGGTCTTGCAGTGGATACCAGCCCACTGTTATATTCAAGGAAATGAGAGAGCAGATGAGATGGCAAAAGCTGGGAGTAATCATCCACAACCGCATCCACCACACAGCTACAAGGAAACCAAAACAGCACTAAAGCAGTCTTTCAAGCGGGAGTGGAGAAGGCAGAATAAAGATTACAGACCAGAGAGTGACAGCATAAACAAACTCAACAGGAAAAAACAAACATCAATTTTTAGACTTCGGACAGGACACTGTGGTCTTCGAGCACACCTGTACAGGATAGGCATAAAAGAATCTGCTGCCTGTGATTGTGGTGCAGAAAGACAGACTCCTGAGTACATACTGCAGTACTTCCCTAACCTCTCCCAGCAAAGACTGTGGATCTGGCCCAAGGGAGCCACATCGCAAGAGAATCTATGGGGGACCGGTGACGACCTTAAACGCACAATCCTATTTGTGACCCAGACGTAACTCAATGTTTAGCATGACTGATGTCGAACGCAGAAGAAGTCCTACATATCCTTAAAACACAATCATAAATATCATTGAAACACAATCATACATATTAGTAAGACACAGTTAGCCTTTTAAAGAGTCGACTAATTATATCAACTTGCAGCCAGCTGGAACAGAAGGTAGTAAGACAAATTTTGGGATCCCTAACTGATTCTACACGTAGTCATTAAATTAAAAGAATGTTAAGAGTTATATTTAAGGATGTTAAGGGATGTTTGTAATTCAAATAACAGTGTTCGGAATAGCTAATGTAAGATGGGATCTAGGGAGGGTTAGCTGATGATCAAATGTCATACGAAGTCAGATTTGTCAGCCGAAAGGCGCAACAATAGCAGTTGTGCTGTAAACAGTCACACGACAATTATGCCACTTGGACGTAGTAACAAAAAAAAAGAATATGTGTCTGAGAGCGACGACCAGGCATTAAAGAGTTTGATGGTCGGTTACATTCGTTAATTAAAGGCTGCAAAAGAGCCAAAGTGTCCTACAGTGGTACCCGCATCGCAGATGAAAACAGTTACAACTGCTCATGATAATGTAAACACCATCTATTTGAAGAAGACCACAAGATTTTTAGGAATGATAGTGTTTCTATCCTTATCCATAGCTCACTGTAGTCTCCATCTTCTTCTTCTTCTTCATTTGTTCCACCTTGTACCTCATCGAAGTGTCGGGGGGAGATGTAATGTTTGTTGATGGGCTCTGTCAAGAGCACTATTAAGGCTGATGTTCATTTCTGTAAGGCTGTTCTTAATTCCATCACTCCATATTTTCCGAAACCCTTTGAAAATAAAGTTCGTTCGTTCGTTCGTTCTATACCCGTTGTAACGTTTTAGTGTGGCTCGCTGTGGCGGATATTACCAGGGCATTCTTGTTAGGTGTCCAAAATACTTCATTTGTTGTTCTTTGATGACCTGTATAACTGGCTTTATTCCTGACATTCGTCTGATTTCATAATTTCGTATTCTGTCTTTCCCTGAAACTCCTGCAGCTCTTCTAAGACATTTAATCTCTGTTGTCACAATTTTACTTTCATTGGATGATGTAAGTGTCCACGTTCGGCATTGATAGTGTTGGCCAAAAAATAGTTCTGATAAGATTCACTTGAGTACTCCGAGGTATCTGCTTGTGTGTCCACATGGGAGATAGTTGACCCATTACGTGATTAGCTTTGGCACATCTGGAGCTAATTTCTCTGTCCAGTTTTCCGTCAGATGTAAAAATTGCTCCCAAATACTTAAATTCCTCTGTTTGTCTCACGGTGTTGTTTTTTTAATTTAATTTCTAAAATGTCTTTATGTCTTCCTATCATCATTGTCTCTCTCTTCGTAGTGTTTATTTTCATATTATATTTCTCCCCGTTGTTACTGATTTTGATTTAGGTGGTTCTGTAGGCATTTTGTATTTTCTGCTATGAGTTCCTGGTCGTCGGCGAGAAGTAATTCTATAATATCTTCTTCATGATTAAAGTTCGTTTCGCTACATATGGTATCCATGTATGTTATAAAATGAAGCGGCGATAGTACACAGCCCTGACGCATACCAGAGTTCACTATACAAGTTCTAGACAACCCTGCCTTAGATCGTATGCTGCATTTACTACGTGTGTACAGGCTTTTGCAAATATTAATGAGATGATTGCTGATTATTTTTTTCCCCATACATTCTCCATGAGCTTGCATATCTAAGCGAATATAGAACTGATGATCAACATGTTTGCAAGAGAGAGCATTACACTGACCTGTTAGTCGGTCCTAAACAAGGCGGTTATATGTAGCCAAGTTATTCAAAAATATTGAATACTATAATACACCGAAGAACTGTTTTTTGCCAGTTCCACAAGGCATTCTGCAAACATGTCCAAGCCATCTCCATCGTTTTACTTTGATAACATTTACCAGTAATGCACATTATGTTTTCCTCCTCAGTTCTTCATTCGTGGTCTTGTTTGGCCAAAATATTCGTAGATTATTACTAATAGTTAATTCACGCCACTGTCTAAAAGGCACAGACTGACAAAGATAACAGACCAGTCTCACTGTATACAGTCATAACTCAGTGAGCCGACAGCAGACGAGACTGACGGCCTCTAATCATGTATAGATGTTAGAGATAATTGCGTAACACCCTTCACACCCCAGATCCGCTGACAGGAAATGATGGGATGGAGAACTGATCTATATGCGGACATCGATCAGAATTAAGACAGTCACTTGCAATCCACTCTCAGTCCAACAACAGTGATTGCCTCATTGCATTTGCAGTAACCATCAGTGATTAGGAATGTGCAAAAACTAGCTAATGTATTTCTACAGACTAAAGGATGATTAAAATCTGTTGATTTTACGTGTTATACATTCACAGCAGCGAATGCTTATGTTGTATGTCAGAGGTACACTAATGAATGCCAAATTACTGACAATTAAATTCTGACTTGACAGCAAAAAATGCGACGCAGGTATCATTTTGTAGCACTGTATACCAAGAATCTGAAATTGCACTCTGACATAAACAACAAATAGGTATAACATGAGTTTTAAAAACATCCTGGACGACCTGTGTACATTTGACGAAGGCTAACTGTGAAAGTGAAATTGAAGAAACCAATTTAACCGGTTATGAAAGGGACAGATCTCAGGAATTTGGTTTGCAACAAGACCAAGGGTAAGCTTGAGTGAGCTCTAGAGGGCAGTCACTCTCTACATAAGCATTAGGAGAAAGCTGAAGACACGAGATAAGTCTCTTGGCAACTGACATCGTTAGGTAGATAGCGCACCGACACGAGGACCCAGGACATTCTTAAAAGGGAGAGTCCAAATTGCAGTACAACCATCAGAATCAGAAAACGAGTGTTGCGAAAAGCAGCCTAGTCAATATTCCGGATATGCCACATGCCACACGTGTGTAAATCGTTTGAACATGCCGCTCCAGTAGTTGCTGGCCTGGCAACACGGTAAGAGTACTACGCTGCAGTGTGTCCCTGTTGCGATGACATTATTAAACATACATACATATAAACTACTGGCAGCGTGTAAGGTAGGTCTCGGTTATAGGGCTAATTACATGGCTCTCGGAATGGATGTTGGACAACCATAAATAAGTTCGATAATGGATAGATATCCTTCAAATGAAATAAACTGAATCACCGTTCATTGATTTTCTCCCACGGATTTGATTCATTGTGGCATTCTCTCAATGGCCAGACATAGAACCGTTGCATCATAGGACACTAAGCACTTTTTTTTTTCTTCATGGATGAGTACTTATCACAGGAGTATAGCATGATCTATCAGGGTGCCAACCTTCCAAAAAGCAATGGCAAACTACCAGACGTAAATTTGCCTAGAGAAACCACACAACAGCCAGGGGCTGCTGGGGTTGGTTCTGCGACGTCCTGTAAAAAGGATACGCAACTAACCTATAGCATGATCACGTTCAAATCACGCATTTCCACACGATGCGACATGAACGAGTTTCGCATAAACTGAACGTTGCTAATATAAACAACAATTACATTTTTTTGTTACTTTGAAGGTGACCGCAATGCAGCTACCAGCTAGCACTTTTCCTTATAATTCAATTACTGATAACGCCACATGTTATAAGGCCACACTATGCGATACAAACTGTATCTGTAAAACCACATGCTAACCTCATGGAAGGATACAGTGGTTACTTCATTGTTCTTCTGGGAGTTAATCTTTGTGGCACATGGGACGTGACCATACCTGCTCTGATCTCCTCACGAGTTTTTTTCCCAGGGGCTTTAGGCTAACCACTCTCATAGCTCCAATAAATACTTCTGTCATTGTCATTCTATAATGTACACACACATGCTTAAGTCATTGTATATGCTGTTTACTGATTGTCAATCATGACCTCTTATAACCGAGTGTTTTCCTTGTCTACAGAAGTGCTTGAAATCACACAACTGGAATCTATGCCGCTGCGGAAAGCTATTCCTCTTGGACATTAGATGAGACACTGTTAACCACGAAATACCCTACAAATGTTGAGAAACCGTCGCTGAGAACTTACCCTAGCCAACATCGTGTGCTGCTCGGTACCACGAAGTGCTTGCACACGGACATCTGTCTGCGTAGTTGTTATTGTGCCTGAAATACAAGAAAGTGAATAGAGGAACTGTCCGAAACATTTCATGTTGAGTTTGTGCTCTGTTATCGGGTCTCTGAACCATATAACAACAGATAGAAGCTTGTTTCATGGGGTGGCTCGAACCGAACTCTAATGCTTCGAATTAGGTGTTTAAACTTAAAAAAAAGACCTTACTGCCTGGGTCGACCCAGTCTTGAGTGGGTACGAGGTAGATTCCGGGGAGGTAAAGGCGGTCGGCGTGATGTTTACCACATCACCAACCCAGTACCGCTTGGTAAATCAAATATAGATCCAGACTTGTATGTCCAATACACATGAAGGTGTAGGAAAGTGTCCTTAACTTACATTTTACCTATCTCCCACCAATGATGTGTGCACAGTTCTATTACAGCCTTTTGTTTATCTCTTATTGCTTCACAAAATCATGTCTCGTTTGCTAATCCAAATGTCGTGTTATTATGTTCAATGACATCAGTAACGTAAGAAGTGGATTAGACAATGGAGGCTATAGCAGTCTATAATATTTCTGACTTACATGATGCTGACAAGAGAAGCTTTCAAAAACTGATTAGTGATGAGGATTACCTCACTTACGAGATGGTCAACTACTGTATTATCACCACGAGTATAAGTTTATGGGGTGTGGTAGCCAACGTGATCAATATCATTGTCTTCTACAAACAAGGATTTGAAAGCACCATCAATATCAGCTTTATGGGACTCGCCATTTCAGATTTGTGCAGCCTGATAACAATGTTGTTATGCACTGTATTTATGAGTCCCATGAGTCCATTATTGGACATGTTTGGGGCAAGAATTGCCTCTCTTGAGGTGCAGTATTTGTTTGCAGGACTCCCGCACATCTGTTTTGTGAGAATCACAAGCTGGATCACAGTGTTCATCACGGCAGAAAGATGCCTGTGTATAACGTTTCCACTCTCCATCAAACGGTTGATTACCCAAAGACGAACAACAATGATCATTTGTAGCATCTACATTCTTATTATTCTGTCGTTTGAACCCGAGTATGAAACTTTGTACTATGGCTGGAAGTTCGACGAAAAGACGAACAGATCTGTAATTGGGCTACTTCCTAGAACTAACAGAAACAAAACCGAAGGTCTGACTTTCATCTTATTTGGGGTTCTTGGATTTCTTTCATTCATTGCTGTAATAATATTTACATTAACTCTCGTGATACAACTTAACAAAAACACCAGATGGCGACGAAATGCTAGTCTTGAAAAACATCAAACAGTTTCAATGTCCAATAGAGACAGGAAAACTGTTACAATGGTGGTCATTATAGCAACCGTGCTGATCGTCTGCTACACACCAGGGGTCGCTGTGTCTTTGATCACATTCTGCGCTCCTGAGATTAGTGTCACTGGAAGAGAGGTCAATGCGTTTTTCACGGCTTGGTCATTTGTGGTTATCTTTGAATCGTTCAACTCTAGTATTAACATATTTCTTTACTACTATATGAGCTCTAAATACAGGCAGACATTTCTTGACCTGTTTTCTTGCTGGACACCAGAAGTATAAAATAAATAGACGACGTTTTAGTGTGTCTCGTGGATTATGTTACAGAGAGTTAAACAAACAAAAAAAAAAAAAAGCGTTTCTTTTTCTTTTTCATCTTTTATCTCTTCTTCTTCTTCTTCTTCTTCTTCTTCTTCTTCTTCTTCTTCTTCTTCTTCTTCTTCTTCTTCTTCTTCTTCTTCTTCTTCTTCTTCTTCTTCTTCTTCTTCTTCTTCTTCTTCTTTATCTTCTTCTTCTTCTTCTTATTTTTCTTCTGCTTTTTCTACTTCTTCTTTTTCAACTTCTTCTTCTTCTTTCTTCTTCTTCATCTTCTCCTCTCCTTCTTTTTCTTCGTCTTGTTCTTTTTCTTTGTTTTCTTTTTCTTATGGCAGTAAAATCTGATGAAAACCTATGGTTGTTCGTCCACTTCTGGATATTAGTGTTGTTCCAAAACCTACAAGCTCATCCTTTTTATAGATACGATTTTTCTGTACGTAGACAATGTGTTCCTAGCCTCCCGGACAGCTGCACAGCGACTTAGAAATAAACTTGCCTAATTAGTCGCCTTGTACGGCATGTTTGCTAGAGGTGGGGGCCATGGTTTCCCCCCGTCACAATGAAGCCAGGCAGCCCACACGAGGATAACTTTTCTATTTTAGATTCTTTTTAAGGGGTCACTACACGGCATTTTTTCCAATTTATGACAAAAATATCACTTTTTCAATGTGTTAGTTTTTATAAAGTTCGGCATTCGTATAATAGATTACACACACAATTTATGTCATTTGTAAACAATTTAGCTTTGAATAGTTAATACTAAAGGCACCATAACATGCACATTTTTAAGGGGGGGGGGGTGTAAAAATAAGTTTTCTCAGATCTCTATATTCCTGTTTGTTGTGCGTGTGAACTCCTAAAATCTTAAGTAATATAAAGACTAGAAACATGAAATTTGATACGGATACTCATTTAACAATATTATAGGGACTAGCGTTTTCAAAAGTAGATTTTAGAAAGTTTTTGTTTTTCAAAATTTGATTACTGTTTTAGGATGCGAGATTTTGTGTGTGTGACTTTTTCAATAAACCTACATTTTTAAATGTTACGAAAAATTTATAAAAACATGTTTAAATTAAATAAGCTACACCTTTACTTCTAAATATGACACAAGCTCATGAATCTATTATTTATTTTTTTAATACGTATGTTTGTTTTTAAAATTGTAGGATTCTAAGTACATGCCCCCCCCCCCCAACAAGATGGCGGCTATTGCCATGACAACTATGATTTTTTCACACTTAAAGTATGCAAATGTAATAACATGTATCCCTTCAAATGACCATTATCCAATAATTGCTCTAACTCTGTATATATTTTTAAAAAAAAATGTTTGGCGTAGTGACCCCTTAAAATCACACCAAGAAGAATACATAGCACGTAACTGCAAAATCAGGTATGTCAGACTTGATATTAAACAGTTTAATCTGGTCTCAAACTGTGTTCTCTCGTAGACTGATTACTCTGGGGCTGCGTTAGCGCAGTCGATAAGATGCTCGCTTTCAAATCCAGCTGCGACTCGCTGCAGCCCACGGTCGGTGTTCGAAACCGGGTAGTTTCCCTGGGTTCACCCAGCCTCTAGTGCCGGAGTGACGCTCTGGGGTAAATGGAGGAACGTCGCTGTAGCTACAGAATTACGTGCGAAAGGCGACACAGGCGGACAATTCGTATTAGCTGTCCGTACTGGTGGCAGAGCACTTACGGTTTACATCCGTGTGCAATGACGCTAGTTCACATCTCCCGACTTTACCTATTTACTTTTTTTGATTACTCGCCGTGTAAAAGCTTCAGGTTTGTCCATACTCACGATACCTCTGTTGAGTCTGTGACTTATGTCACTAGACGGTTGTCACTGCAGCGAGCCAACAGGGGAATTCATTGGTGTGAGGAATCACCAAAGGTGTGATATTTAACGACAGCTGAAGTTTCATCACAGAAGCCACATTTCTCTAGAACACTCTGTACAGGTAAAGTAAATGACCCGTATGCACCTGACGTCAGGTTTTCTCCTTGCAAATACATCTTGTATGGAGGTCCTCCACTTCGAATTGTACAGTATGTGGTCAGTTTGCTTCCGCGAGTTGCCATTAACTGGCGCCCATGTACACTTGTGGATATCTTTATGCATGAAGACTCTTCCACAAATGACTAGACTGTCGTGGAGACAGAACTCAGTCAGCGTTTCGCTATTATCGTTCCTCTCTCTTCGCCCATGTTTCCCCATAACGGATTCAATTCCTATGTTTTCCCTTTTCACTTTTACTTTCAACTTCCCTATAACTATAAGTGGGTCATCTTTGGAGACTTCGTTTATCAGTTCACCTAACTGGGCAAACAACTCACTTTCTTCTCACCACTTCCATCAATAGTTGTTTCAAAGAATTGTATGACTGTAAGTTTCGTGAACCTGTACTCTAAGCGTGCAGTTATTAGCCTTTCATGTATCGCCCTCCATCCCATCTGAGAATTGATTGCTTTTTTGGTTAGCTACTCCATGTGTATGTTCACCATTATTCCTTCCCGATAAGAGCATGGTCCTTCCACAATTATGTGTCTATTTTCCTTGACCAGGCCATCTGCTTTCATTTATTCCCAAAATGTCTGTCTTATTGTTTGCCATTTCCTTGGCAATGTCTGCAAATCTGCATTCCCCATATATTGTTCTGACTTTCCAGCAAGCAAGCTGAATCATTTTCCTGGGCACCAAGAGACAGGACGTCGGGGCTTAGGTTTCCCCGCAGGCTTTACCACAGTCCTTCATCGTTGAAATTTATCCTGTCACCTACATCTATGACATCATTATCTTCATGTGAGAGGATTCAGTGTCCTATTCTTTATGACACTGGGCATCACGCTGGTATTGAAGTTCACTAACCAATGGAAATTATATAGAGAATGTATGGTGAACTGATGTGAAATGTCTTTCTAGCATATCCCATAATTGTACTCTATCATGTTTTCAAAGTGATCCCGGCAGTTTCTGACATCATTAGTCTATACACTACTTGCCCTCAGCATTTTTATCACAGTCTTCAGATAGCGAACTTTCTTGCAGCGTCAATGTTCCTAACAGAAAGCCATTCTAGAGCGTTCCAAAAGATTTTACATTGTTGTGGCAGGTAGGTGCCAACCAGATCTACTAGAGGTCATTTTACACTGGCTTATCTGTTTGCCACCCCGGTTGAGGTAGTCACATGACCAGTACCGTTTTTGTTTCAGACATATGATACACCGCAGCCATCTACATATCAGGGCTTGTTGATCCTCGAAATCCATGTACTGGCAACTGATTCATGGTTCTTCTCTCCACCCCCTCTCCCTCTCTCTCGCTCTCTCTCTCTCTCTCCCTCTCTCTCTCTCACTTTCAGTATGTATGTGTATGTGTGTGTTTGTGAGTGTTTGTGTTTGTGTATGATAAATAAACAAAGAAAGAAATCCTAGCATGTCAATTATGTTTTTGCTTCTTCTACACGTGAGAGGTATACAACGATGCCTTGTCTTACAAACAGCAAATTCCTCATATATGCTGCACTGTACGTTTGAAAGTGTTACATACAAGAACATCGTACTCGCATGTGTGAAGTTCACATTGTAGTTTACATAGGCGTTAACTCAAAAAAAAAATGAAAGAACAAGAGGTAATATCGTGTTTAAGCGATGCAATAATTTGCAACGCCCTAATTACATATGTGTGGATGATAGCTAATTCTAAAGGTATGAGTACAAATTATTACGTTTGTAATTATATATTGACAAACCTGTACATCTCTGTTTTTCACATGGACCAATATTGATTATTTCCCGTATATGATTACTGCATCATTTACAGTCGCTACTGTACATCTGCAATTATTGTGTCTGGGAGTGCTAGTTTAGACAAATTATCTGCAGTAATAATACTATACGTTGACAAATGTAGAGCTAATATTGCCTGGTAGAACCATGCTTCATCCCTGAATGCATCTATGTCAATATGTATTGCATGACATTAGTATATTACATTCGACGCCCCTAAAGCAGTCGTAATTTGTGAATTCATAGTCAATTCCATAAATTTGTAAATTCATAGTGAATTCCAGCAATTTTAATGTGCAGTTTCGTGGTTTAGACTTTGATTTTAGGCGTTTTGTTATTCTCATCCAGGATTCCATTTCATGGTCGGGTGGTTTAGGAAAAAGGCAAAGCTCGTGGCATTCAAACACGGACGGGTACAAGCGTGGCATCCTTAGAGTTAGGGACGTGCCTCGCAATATTCACAATGACCTTTTTGCTACAGTCAATGTGTATTTTAGAAACCACAGAACTATGTTCGTTTTATTACCAATTGTCTATCAGAAGAAACTATATTAAATATGTGAATGTCTGTGTGTATGTGTGTCTGTGTGTATGTGTGTCTGTGTGTCTATGTGTATGTGTACACATATTTGTCTCAATACTTCAGTTGGCTAACTGTATAACGGCGAAGGAAACGTAATGTTATTGGAAAAGTTAGAATGTCAACTGTGATGATTTTGCAAAAGTTTGCAGTGAAAGCAAACCTATTACACGTCCTTCTCAAGGATTATTCGAAGCAAAGCTGGGTCGACAAACATAACAGTCAATCAGATACACACAAAGGAGTGGCTGGCCAAACAGCTGGAAAGTTGAGCTCTCAAACGGGAGACGCGGGTTCGAATTCTTCGTGAGGCTAGAGAATTTTTTCTGTTAGGTGCACAAAAAAATCCTGACCAGCACATTCGTGGCGACGACACTAGCCATGCTGCCGTAAACCTTAAGACTCAAAGACACCCCCCCCCCTCTTTCCAGCCTACATCGCAAAAGTGGTAATGAAGAGAGTTATTGGCAAATACACAGCTGCCAACATAAGGTAGACCTGGTCAAGACAGCAAATGTTGACTGCTTTGTCCAGAATGGTCATGACAGCAAATATCGACTACTTTGTCCAGCCTGGTCAGGACAGCAAATATTGACTACTTTGTCCAGCCTGGTCAGGACAGCAAATTTCGACTACTTTGTCCAGCCTGGTCAGGACAGCAAATATCGACTACTTTGTCCAGCCTGGTCTGGACAGCAAATGTCGACTACATTGTCCAGCCTGGTCTGGACAGCAAATTTCGACTACTATGTCCAGCCTGGTCTGGACAGCAAGAATCGACAGCTATGTCCAGTCTGTTCAGGACATCAAATGTCGACTACTATGTCCAGGCTGGTCTGGACAGCAAATGTCGACTACATTGTCCAGCCTGGTCAGGACAGCAAATGTCGACTACTTTGTCCAGCCTGGTCAGGACAGCAAAAGTTGACTACTCTGTCCAGTCTGGTCAGGACAGCAAATGTTGACTACTTTGTCCAGTCTGGTCAGGACAGCAAATGTTGACTACTTTGTCCAGCCTGGTCAGGACAGCAACAGTTGACTACTTTTTCCAGCCTGGTCAGGACAGCAAATGTTGACTACTTTGTCCAGCCTGGTCTGGACAGCAAATGTTGACTACTTTGTCCAGCCTGGTCAGGCCAGCAAATGAAGATGTAGGATTGCTTGATTTGAATCCTTGTCAAAATTTTCATGTAATTCAAACAGGGCACACAATAAACGTTGATATTTTGTTTACATTGAACATTTCATACGAGGACATGATTGTTAATAGGCTGCGTACTTAACTGGTCGAGTAAGTTAGTTAACTTGTTTCCAAAGCAAAGCACTCATTTGGAGGTGACAGGCTCCATTCCCGACATATTACCCATAGTTATCGATTTTTATGTCTAGAGTTTCCTTCTTTCCGTCTAGTTGTTTCAGTGAGTGACGATCAATACATCGTCTGTTTGTTAATAATTTGTAATGTTTTTCAGGAGTTTCCCGTCTGTTTAATTATGTAAATTATTAACAGGATACATGGAACATTTCAGCAACACACACAGAACGGTTACAGAGTTACAGATTGCTCAAGTTGGGCAGAACGTCTGTATTGGACTGAAGGTAAAGGTCGACAGGACTGGCTTCATTGCACTGGGTTCTATCCCATGTGGCTCAGTCTCTCTCCACTGACAGCTATCCGCCTGTCGAGAGCGTCGCGTTTAGCGACGATCCCTGGTTAAAATGTGCGCTTTTAAACCGAACGACGAGGCCTTGAAACGAACCTACGACTTCTAGAGACCCATGTGGACTGCTCTATAGTATAGGTATGCTATGTATCGTTTGCGTGTTAGGTAGGCAACATGAAACTGCTGAATTAGCTGTTATCGGCAGGTAACTGTAGCGAGAAAAAAATCAACAACGAATATTAAACGAGTCAGCTTTATATACTTTCCAAAACACTAGAGAAACAAAAGGTACTCGACCCTACCTGTTAGACTCATTCTTCAGCGAAGACCATGTTTTGTAGGTCCGACATTTTCTTACTCCGACATTTCACGGTAACCCCCGTGTGGGTTTCGGGGCCCCATTGTGGGGGAAAACAAGAATAGACCCACCTCCTCCCCAAAAGCATGTCGTAAGAGTCGACTAATTGGGGAGCTTCCTTTGAAATCGGAGTGCATCTGCCGGAGAGGCAAGGAACCAACAGTCTGTATTCAAGAGAATGAGGTCTGTAAAACTGATGACGAGCAACCATAACTTTCCCCTAGAGTGTACAGTTGGTGAACGCGAAGAAGAAGAAGAACAAGAAGAAGAACGAACGAACTTTATTTTCAAAGGGTCACAAATTGGGCACGCAGGCCCGTCCTACATTCAGCCCTTCCAGTCAATCATCTATCGCACAGCAGATGTATTTTACTAATAAAGCATGTTATGATCATATGATGTTATGCATATTATGAATACTATAAAAGAACACAAAAGCATTAGTTGTAAAGTGCATGCAAAAACCCGCGCGTGCATACATCTACCCACATAGACACGCTCACCCACTCACTTACACACACATACATGCATGCATTACATACATACATACATACATACATACATACATACATACATACATACATACATACATACATACATACATACATACATACATACATACATACATACATACATACATACATACATACATACATACATACATACATACATACATACATACATACATACATACATACATACATACATACATACATACATACATACATACATACATACATACATACATACATACATACATACATACATACATACATACATACATACTTACATACATACATACATACATACATACATACATACATACATACATACATACATACATACATACATACATACATACATACATACATACATACATACATACATACATACATACATACATACATACATACATACATACATACATACATACATACATACATACATACATACATACATACATACATACATACATACATACATACATACATACATACATACATACATACATACATACATACATACATACATACATACATACATACATACATACATACATACATACATACATACATACATACATACATACATACATACATACATACATACATACATACATACATACATACATACATACATACATACATACATACATACATACATACATACATACATACATACATACATACATACATACATACATACATACATACATACATACATACATACATACATACATACATACATACATACATACATACATACATACATACATACATACATACATACATACATACATACATACATACATACATACATACATACATACATACATACATACATACATGTGGCACAGTCGTGCCTATACATCCCCCAAGAAATAGATGTGCCTAAGTCGGCCAAGTGGAATGAATATAGTTCGTATCTCTCTCCAGCGGTTCCGGGACTAACTGTCCTCTCCAGCGGTTCCGGGACTAACTTTATTCCCCCCGCTTTCCCGCTCTTTTTGGCGTACCTTCTCCATCACTTCTCTGTCACCTGTCTTTGGTGGTCACGTCTGGATGAACGTATCTCATCAGCTGGTCACAGTTCACGGGCACTCGTCGAATGTTTCATCCCTCACTGTCAGATGTCATGGCGGTGTGTTCTGCATAGCTGGCTAGGCCATGGCTTTCTAATAACCTATTTCTGTCATTTCACACAGTGATGGATTAGTACGCCGTGTGGTGGTCTGAAATGTATGCTTGTTCATTTAACCCCTTTCTGCCTATATTTCATTACATACATACATACATACATACATACATACATACATACATACATACATACATACATACATACATACATACATACATACATACATACATACATACATACATACATACATACATACATACATACATACATACATACATACATATACATACATACATACATACATACATACATACATACATACATACATACATACATACATACATACATACATACATACATACATACATACATACATACATACATACATACATACATACATACATACATACATACATACATACAGGCATACATACATACACACATACATACAAACAAACATGCATACAGGCATACACACATACACACAGGCATACATACATACACACACAAACATACCTACATAGATACAAACATACAGGCATACATACATTCATACATACATACGTAATACAGGTATACACACATACAAACATACAGTCATAAATACAGTCATGCATGAAAGAAGAAGAAGAAGAAGAAGAAGAAGAAGAAGAAGAAGAAGAAGAAGAAGAAGAAGAAGAAGAAGAAGAAGAAGAAGAAGAAGAAGAAGAAGAAGAAGAAGAAGAAGAAGAAGAAGAAGAAGAAGAAGAAGAAGAAGAAGAAGAAGAAGAAAAAAAGAAGAAGAAGAAGAAGAAGAAGAAGATGTCACGGTAAATCAACAATCCAGGAATAGGTCAAGTTAACGACGAACAAAGACGATTACCAGTTTCCCCAGTCTTTAGAAAAAACGTTTGAAAATAGTATGTGGTAAGATTGTTCGTAGATGACACGTGTCGGTGTTTATTTACGAAATCTCAAGAGCTAATGTTGTGAGAATTCAGGGTCGGATCAGAACATTGAGTGAAGTCTAACTTCCGTGAAGATCAACGAGTGCATGCTCCAGGGCAAAGTTCATACTATTAGTGCATATTTGATTCCTACGAGTATAAATATACTGACTAATGGATTTTAAAGATTGAGAGGAATGTTTACAATCATTACCTGTGCCTGCTCTCGGAAGAGAAACAACCGGCAGATGATTGTGTCAAGAGCTCATGGTGTTCTTTTTCTGTCTACAAATAGTCATGCTACCATATCGTAAGGAAAAAAAAAAAAGAAAAACAAATCCGTGTATTGCGCAAATCTTTGAGACAAATATCTTATTCTTTGTCTGGGTCCCCAAAGTGAAGATGTGCAAGGAATTAAGAGAAGGTGTCCCACTCCTCCCCTTCCCCCCAAATAATTACCTCTGTAGTAAGCCGTGAAAGCAAGCTGACACCACCATGCTCACCAGCGGAGTGTGATCATAACGCCCCATATCAACAGATAAGACGTCGGAAGATCCCTGGCATGCTACATCACAGGATAAGAAATCCAGGCCGTATTATTTAGATAGCAGACATTTGGTGATGAGGTGTCGCCGGAGAACGGTCGTACTACATTTTCATCTCTGGATATCAGTGTGCCCCCAAGGATAGGGGATGGATTCATACAACATCGTTAAAGGACAGATTAGTAAGTATCTACCCCATTCTTTAGGAACAGGTGGATATTATGAAAAACTTGAGAGAAGAGATGTATTCAAATAGGGTATAGCATCATGGACAACGAGTTCAAGTCAGTTGGCTTGATATAATTTCATAATACGTCACAACCACTGAGGACGCTGTCATCGAGACTTGTTTCGGATCTCTGAAGTAAAGATAGAAGTGCCTAGCGTTCCGTAAAATAGTCCCTGTTTAGTTGGTATTTTTCTGTCAGATCATTACACTGACATCCCTCCCATAGATATTCAACCCACTATATTGAATCTATATGTTTAAACAACCATTTATGTTCTAATTATTAACAACCAACAAGGCATTCTTTCGACCCACCCCATATCCTCATTCCTAATTGACTATTCTAATGCTAGTTCGTATTCCTTATTTATTACTAAGGTTCAATGCGCATGTATTAGACTACCGTCGTTTTCTTATAAAAGAACAATATTATAAGCGGCATAAGTACAACATTGTGTTTAAACATAGTAACAACTTCATTATACATTATGGAGGTCATTGAAAAACACAACCAGTCTAACATGTTGGAAACTGGAAAGGGAAACTTTGAGAAACTGATTAGTGACAGTGACTATCGAATCTACGAGATAATCAATTTCAATATTATCATCAACCTGATCAGTTTATTTGGTGTAGTAGCTAACGTGATGAACATTATCGTTTTCTGTAGACAAGGATTTGAAAGCACCATAAATATCAGCTTCATGGGACTGGCCATTTCAGACTTGTGCAGCCTGATAACAATGTTGCTGTGTACATTCTTCTTGACTCCATTCTTGGATATGCTAGGGGCCAGGGTTGTATCAAGCGAGCTTCAATACCTTGGCGCCTCTTTGCCGCACATCTGTTTCACCAGAATCACAAGTTGGATCACCGTGTTCATCACTGCAGAAAGATGTCTGTGTATAACCTTTCCACTGTTGATCAAACAGCTGATTACCCCACAGAGAACTACAATGATCGTCTGTAGCATTTACATACTCATCATTTTGTCGTTTGAACCCGAATATGAAACATCCTATTACGGCTGGAAGTTTGATTTGAAGACAAACAAAACCATGATTGGATTATTATTTACGAGCAACCGACAAAAAGTCGACGGTGTGACTTTTATCTTATTTGGCATTCTAGGATTTTTATCGTTTATTGCTGTATTTATATTTACAATAATTCTTGTAGTGCAATTAAACAAAAAGAATAAATGGCGAAAAAAGGCAAATCTGGAAAAGTTGCAGTCAGAATCAATGTCCATTAGAGATAAAAAGACTGTGAGGATGGTTGTGATGATAGCAACGGTGATGATTGTCTGTTTCACACCAGGTGTCGCTGCTTCATTGGTTACATTTTTTGAACCAGAGTTTAATATCACAGGAAGATACGTCAACATTTTTCTGGCAGTTTGGTCATTTGTGGACATTTTTGAAACATTGAACTCAAGTGTCAACATATTTCTTTACTATTATATGAGCTCTAAATACAAGCAGACTTTTGACTTAATATTTACTTGTTGGTTAGCAGAGATGTAGGATAACCGAGGCTGTCAGCAAGAAAATCTTGAATACCGAGTTAAATCTGTAAATTATCATAAACTATGACCATATACATTGAACTGCCTAAATGTGAAACTGCCTGTTATTGATAGTAGTTCTCAATATTGACGTGCGGCCGGTTTGGATGGTCTTTCAGTCTGGCGGTTTAGCGTGGCTAGTGTTGTTGGCACGACTTTACGGGTAAGGATGTTTTTTAGCCTCATAAAGAGGGGCTAGGTCAACAACCATACCGAGGATTCCAATTAGGGTCCCCCGTATGATAGTGTAACGATTTTAACTGTTCGGTCAGGCGATCCTTTTACAATGAACTACAAGCTAAATATACTGTTACTTTCCTGCTAATAAGGCACTATATCACAGTTCTCGACAGTTGGTAGTACCACCTTTTGGGCAACTAGATAATAGGGGTGGGGGGTAGTTGCCTTGGTGAGATTTGCTGGGCGCTGAGACTATCCAGGGGGTAGATACAGCCTCAGATATACTTCGTCGACGAAGGAACTCTCTACCAATAGCGGTGGACCGCTGCTGTGCATTCTTCCCTGTGAAGTTCTTATTACTATTGTCACCAGCATATTCCTAATAACCTACACGTAGATGTCGCTTTAGACAGCCAAGAAAACATTGCCGTAGCCTCCTCATAACTGCTTTAGGGGTCCCCCCAAATAATGGGAAAATACTTTAGGTCCAAAAATGAAGAAAACAAAAATACATTTTATCCTCCCTCTGTCTCCCTCTTTTACAATAGAAACAATTCACATAATGGTAATTATTCATCTATGACCTCAAAAGCAGTCACATTCGACCATGGCGTCCATGATTGAGCTTTGCTGCATTTATAAGTAAACTGTCACCCAGAGAGAGAGAGAGAGAGAGAGAGAGAGAGAGAGAGAGAGAGAGAGAGAGAGAGAGAGAGAGAGAGCACATGCACAGCACTTGTTGCTGAAGTGCATCAAAGTCTGTGTTATGGTACTAATGATGTGCATCATCATCAATCAGCAAGTCCTTTACAGAACGTCGCTCTCTTCACGGCACGCCTGAAAGTATCCCTTTCTCTAGCCAGCTCTCCAGCCCCATGTGCTTTCAGTGCCAATGCGTCTTCAATGTCTTGTATATATCCTTGCGGTGGTTCACCCCTGAGTCGCCTTTCACAATCTGCACCTTCCATCACTGACTTTTCCAAGCCACCATGACGTGCATACATTTTATTTGTAGAGGGTACCTGAAGGACGGCCTTCACTTCGACATCTGCCACAGTAATCACTTTAGTGGAGTATTGTGTTATACAGCGGAGGTTATTGTTCGTCTGCAAGTAAGGCTACAGACATGACTGTGTTCACATGTATTACTGTGATGTGTCTCCTCGTCCTTGCTACAGCTGCAGGTATGCGCTTTACACCATTCTTGCCAGATTTGTTTGCATAGCACTGATTGCATTTCAGCTGATTTGAAAAAGTGACTACACACAAAACAAGCTGTGAACAGAAAATTTCAACTGAAGTAAAGAAGATAGATAGAACTAACGAATCCAAACAGAAGTCTCGTCCAGTGTAATCATTTAAAAAAAAAAAAAAGCTAATTAATGTGATTTGTCACATTGACTGTGTTTTCATGATAAATGAATGCACATGTAGAAAAGTCAGGACCATAATCAATCTTCTCATTTATCAATTTGAGGGTATTTAACTGGTGAATAAAAGCAGAATCAATTTTCAATAAAAGACAGGAAAAGGCGATAATGGCCGGTCATACATTAGCAGCGCAAACAGCCCAGTCGCAAGCACTTAACAACATAGCCGCAGCGTCTCCACCAGCATCACAGGAAGGCGCCCCTATCGTGGCGCCTCCCTCACCTATCCGAGAGATGCCAGCACCTGAAGCCACCCCCATCGTGGCGCCTGCACCTGAAGCCTCTCTGCCGTGGAGCCAGCACCTGAAGCCTCCGCTGTCGTGGAGCCACCACCTAATGCCGCCCCAGTCGTGGCGCGGGGACATACCAGCACCCGCCTACGATAGCAGCAGCCGGGAGCCCACAGCAGTGACATCATCCTGTGCTCACGCTTTAACAAGGCGTGACACACAGCCGCAGCGTGCCGCTATTGCTCCATGTCGCACGACTTTAAGGAGTGCCCACTGGCAAAGATGGACCCTGACTTTAAACAGCCTAACAGCAGCAGGCGATGCTCAAACTGTGGAGGGCCCCATAGCGCCAGATACCTGGGCTGCATCTATCTTAAAAAGTGCAAACTGCAAGCTGCAATACCGAGATGAGAGAGAAGAGAAAAGGTGATCCCAGTCGCACACAACAACGCAATAACCCAGGAAGTGGCAGAATCGCAGTCCAGAAGCTGACGGCAGACAGAGAAAAGGGCACCACTGAAAGACTCGAGATGCTGGGACTAATCTCCCAAACACTCGACGAAATCAAAGCCCAGAAGCGAGACAGGATAGCAGAAGCTGTGCAACACACCAAGCTGCTAGCAGAAATCAATGAAGAAAACCAAAAACTCCAAGGCCTTCTGACACAGCTGAAGACAGATCAAGACCAGGCAGCAGCCTACCGGCAAGCCGAACGAGATTAAAGAAGGGCAGAGACGGCCGTATTAGGCAAAGCCAGAGAGTCCAGATACAGAGAAGTCGCCCTGCTAGTCAAAACAACAGCAGAAGCAGAAGCCGCAACCCGAGAAGCAAAACAAGAAAGAGAACTCCTAATCGCAGAAAGAAGCAAGGCACCAGCCGTAAAACCACGCATCAGCAGGGCCGACAAAAGTACAGAGACAAATACCGATGAGGTCAACACAGTACAGTCAGATGGAGTAGTCATATCCGATGTTACAGAAGCGACCCCAGCCGCAGATGAGGCCACAACCTATGAAGAAGGCAAAGAGGCGACAGCCGGTAAGGGAGGAAGCGAGGCCGACCTCCTAAATATGTTACAAGGTATTAACGAACAGATACACCCGCACAGGATCGAGCTCGAGAGGAACCGCTATGTCATCATTTTTTATCACAAGGAGCGGGAATAGGTCGATTTGCTGCCCGATGAAGTAAAGAAGGCCTTCGACGTAAAAATTAATGGGCTCCATGACGAGATCGAAGCAGCCCAAACACAGCTGGCCGAGACAAGATGGAAACAGAGGAGCCAGGGTACGCCAAACAGACGTTACCGCAAATACTATCAACCGACAACCCAATGTGACATGAAAAAGGCCAGCAGCCAATCAGAACCTACCAAGCCGCCATGACACCCAGTTTTAGTGGAACAAGCCAACTCACTGACGCGAGAAAGCACAGCCAACCAGATAGCCCAGCCAGGCATGACTGAACAACAACCAGTCTCAATCCCACCCATACTTGATCGAGGCCGCCCCTGGCATACTCTACTAGTCCTTCTCAGGACTAGTAAAAACATCCACTTCCAACTGAAACCAACACAGCAAGAAATCACAACTCAGGCGAAAAATATCGCCACAAAAGAAACAAATCAAACTCAGACAGCAAATAACCCGTTTTTGAAAAAACAGGCCGTCAGGCGGTTAAAAAAAGGACAAAGCTTGTCATTTTTGTTTTGTTTACAGCCAACCAACCAAAATGGCCTGTGTGATAGCAACACTGTTGATAGTTTGCTACACATCACGGGTCAGCTATTTCTCCATGACATTCTTTGATCGGCAATCTACCTTCAGTAGTTACAACAAAACAAACAAACCATTGTTTCTCCGTGGGTGATTTTCTTTGAAACATTCAGCTCAAGTGTAAACAATTTTGTACAAATCTTCATGAGCTCTAAACAGAGGGACATATTTGGTCTCTTACAAGTTGGCTGCCTATCACTTTAAACAACTGTTTTTAGGCGAAAACCTAGAATCTGTAGCCGACATCAACAAGAGTTCAGAATCTGAGAGTTGTTTCTAATTTATTGTGTGGCTCTATCCCGGTCACACAGTTTAAATACCGCTATCATACTTATGATGTGGTTTCGAACATTGTGAGAAAAAAATATGTAACAGTAAATTAAATCTTTACCAGCAAAAAGCCTTTGTTCAAAAACAGCACATCTGGTAATTTTGCAGTATAATACAGTATAATACCTCCGATTTCGTACAACCACTAAGAAATATGCCCCCAGGGCCTTCCGAAAAGGGGGGGGGGGGCGGGGAGAATGAAGGGCCCAATCCAATTGATACTCTTGGTGACGACTATGCTAGCCCCCGGACTCAGATACTCGCCCAACGTCCGGGCTGGCTCTGTACATGTGGGAAAAGCTTCACGGGGTTGCATGTTCTGAGAACGCATGCCGGAAGAATGAAATGCGAGGGTGCTCCACGCAGTAAACGCCGTCGCAAAACTACTACTCCTATAGTAGTTTCTGAGTCGTCAGGGAACGACGGGCAGGGTGAACCCCACTCGCCCAGAGAGGCCCATGACGTCGACTGCGGAGGAGCGCATTTGATGATTTCTGAAGAAGTGCGTTCCAGAATCAGGTTTCCACCTGCGAGCGAGAAGGTGGTGTGGTGTAAGTTGGAGGCTACATAATGTGAGGTACTTAAACATGATTTAAACAAGAAGTCGCTAGGCGACAAGCTTACACAATTTGGTGATGTAATATATGAACACTGCTCCCGCGAGTTCAGGACAGTAGAAAAGGACCAGCCGGGTACCAAGCAGAATACTAGCAGGAGGCAGAGGGACATTCTGAAGTGGGCAGACAAGAATGCCCTCAGAAAGCGGTTCAAAGCCGCTACAGGTAGCGAACGGGAGGGGCTGTACGAAGTTTGGTTGCATTTAAAGAACAAACACAGTGCCCTCTGTCGCGATGAAGGTTTCTGTAACAACAGACGTAGAACCAAAAGGGAGCGAGATAAATTCTTTAGGGACCCGTATCAGTATGCCCGAGGTCTATTCGAGCAACCGAAGTCTGGGACTCTGGTTGTCAGTCAGGAAGAACTTGGGCTTCATCTACGCAAGATGTACTCTGACAAAAAGAGGAGAGAGCCTCTCGATGACAATCCAGAGATCATTAGCGGTCTCAAGCAGCCTTCGGTGCCGAAGGTACCATTTAAAATGGTACCTCCCCTTTGGTCTGAGGTTGAGGATGTTGTGAAAAAGGCCAGCGGCAAGTCTGCCCCAGGTCCGAACGGTGTCCCGTACGTTTTTTACAAGGGCTGCCCGAAAATCCTAAAAATGCTTCACGTCTTGTAATCCGTAATCACATATGTCCAGAGTGGTCAAAGGCAAATGGGGTCTACATTCCCAAAGAGCAGGACTCGAAGAGTCTTTCCCAATTCAGGCCCATCTCGCTGTTGAATGTCGAGGGTAAGATATTCTTCTCAGTCATGGCTCGCCGGCTCACACAGTATCTGATGACTAACAAGTACATAGATACGAGTGTTCAGAAGGGTGGTATTCCAGGCGTTCCTGGGTGCCTTGAACACGCGGCCATGATTTGGGAGGCTATCCAGAGAGCCAAGCATGAGAGAACCGAATTGCACGTTATATGGTTGGACGTTACCAACGCCTACGGGGCAGTCCCCCATAGGCTACTGTGGCCAGCCCTTCGCATGTTTCACGTACCGGCACAGATCAATCAAATGATCGAGCAATATTTCTCTAAGTTCGCTTTGCGCTTCTCTACCTCGACGTTTACCACGAGGTGGACTGAGTTGCAGATTGGGATAGCTATGGGCTGTACGATCTCACCCATACTGTTTGTCATGGCAATGCAGATCATGTTAGACGGGGCGGGCGGCTACGGACTGGGCCTTCAAATAGGGGATCACTGGTTGCCGCCACTACGCGCATTTATGGATGACACGACTATAATAACGGGCAGCGAGGAGTCTGCCTGCACGATCCTGGAAAGATTGGACGCGGTGGTCCAATGGCGCGGTATGCAGTTCAAACCGCAGAAGTCGAGGAGTCTGTCTATCCTTAAGGGTCGAGTGGCGGCAACCAGTTTTAAGGTGGCAAGGAACAAGATCCCCACGGTTCTGGAGGAACCGGTGAAGAGCCTTGGTCGCGTTTACGATTCGAAGTTATCTGACAGAGCGGAAGTCCGGCGAATACACGAATCACTGGCTACAGGCCTGCTCGCGATCGAGCGATGCAGGCTGGTCGGAAAATTCAAGGTATGGTGTCTCCAATTCATGTTGATTACGAAGCTCCTATGGCCACTACTAGTCTACGAGGTGACGATGACTGCAGTGGAAACCATGGAGAAGAAAATCAACACAGCCTTGAGAAAGTGGATTGGTGCACCGACTTGTCTGACCGACGTGGCTCTGTATTGTAAGCAGGCTAAGCTGGTACTCCCGTTCAAATCGATAACCGAAGAGTTTAAAGTCGGCAAGGTAAGGCTCGCCATGCTATTGCGCGAGTCTTCAGACCCAAATGTCATCGCTGTCCAGCCCGCTCTAAAGACTGGAACCAAGTGGAGAGTCCTCGATGCGATAGAATCTGCCCAGAATGCACTAAAGTTGAAAGAGATAATGGGATACACTCAAACCGACCGTCGAGGCCTAGGGCACGGGAAGGTCAATTGGTGGTCAAAGGCCTCAACCAAAGAGCGCCGAGACATGGTAATACAAACGGTGAGGGACAACGAAAACGAGGTTCGGGTCCAGAAAGCAGCCTAGCAGTCGCAGCAGGGCCATTGGGTCAGCCTGGAGAGCGCATTGCCAAGAGTACTCACATGGGGTGAGATCTGGCGGATGACCCCGCTGCGACTGAGCTTTATCGTTCGTTCGGCGTACGATGTATTACCGTCCGGTGTTAACATGGTTAAATGGTCTGCGACCAACGATCCGACTTGCCCGTTGTGTGAATCGAAGCAAACTCTTGAGCACGTCCTGTCCGCGTGCAGGAAAGCCCTAGGTCAAGGGCGATACACCTGGCGACACAACAAGGTGCTAAAAGAGTTAGCACCCGTGGTCGACCAGGCTAGAATGAGGGCCAGAGCCAGTTCTAGCATCGTCCCCATTCGTTTCCTCAAGGCTGGGCAGGTTCCAAAAGGTAAGGTCAACCAAAACGCATTCGCTCCATCTGTGCTAGACTCTGCGAGGGACTGGTTACTGGCGGTTGATCTGCCGGACCATGAACGGTACCCCGAGTTGATCCGTAAGATCGGCCTGCGACCGGACATAGTTCTCCACTCTGCGCAAAAACGGCAGCTCATCCTGATTGAGTTGACCGTCCCGTTTGAGGCGCGTATGGAGGAGAATCACTTGTACAAGCTCGAGAAGTACAGTGATTTAGCAGCCGGTATGAGGAGAAACGAGGCGTACACAGTACGGGTGTTTGCCGTCGAAGTGGGAGCGAGAGGCCTCGTTTCCACTTCGCTCTACAATGTGGTTAAAGAACTAGGATTGCGCGGTAATGAACGGAAACGAACCATCAAAAAACTGGGAGAGGTAGCTGGCTTTGGACGCAACGCAACAACGTAGGGGACGGGCCTCGGTGAGCTGGTCCGGGTGTCTAGTGGAAAAGGGTTTCTCACCCCTTGAAAGTCCATCGTGTCCGAATTGTCTGCCAGTGATCCTCTGCCACCTGGTAATAAAAGTCCAACATGTGTCCGGTAAACCAATCGTAAGCTTGTCGCTCGGTCGTCCAGGCACGCTGACTGCTTTAATTAGGCTGCCGCGGCGATTCCTTATCTCACAGTACCTTTTGCAAACCACCAAGTCGTCTTGTCTCTGGCCGAAAGTAAAACACCATCCGGTAATCCCGTGCAGCAGGGAACCAGCCCTGAGCTTCATGAACTCAGGTGGGCCCACCTCCGAATGCGTCTAGGAATCGTGGGCCGAAACGCGTGTCGACGAGGATAATTTCTACTGATGACTGGTAGATCCCTGCTGTACTTGCTCCCTGTGAGTTTATTCCTATTGCAGTGAATGTGTTTCAAATTTGTTTCTGTTTTTAGCCCACATCAAGGTGTTTACTGATTCTTTTATTTCTATTCAAATTACAAATCTACTACATATTTGTACTTGCAAATATATCCCCATACTGTTCTATGCATTTTTCAATCGAAAGACAAGACATCGTACTTACCGGTAAAAGACTTCTCTTAGCAGATTTTGTCAAAACAAAATCTCCAATATCAAGTTTTCACAGAATACGGAACATAAACACGTGAATATGGGCTGGTAAATATCCCCCTCCCCCCTTTTTTCCCCCGTACTTTGTCGTCTTTTGTTTCTTTGCTGAGTTCAGAACCGACATTACAATATTCAGAATATCTTCATAGGCCCTCTGTACTAACTTTAGCAGCTAAACAGAACTCCAATATCTATTGTGTTAGTTGCAGCCTGGTTGTAGGGCTGGTTGGCCTTTCTCTGGGCCCTGAATGTTGGTAATATCATCTGGTCTCTCCCAGTTGGGTCATTCTCTCTAATAATTGTCTATAATCTAGACATAAAAACAATGGGCGGTTACAGTAACATTTTTGGTAACAAAAGCATATGACATGCAGGAATAATTCATCACTTCTTTTTCCTTATGCATTTCTGTAGGTGGCTTCCCCTGCCTAATATTTATTTGATAGCACATAAATACACAATTGTGCCGAAGCATCGTCGGAACGGTAGATTCGATAATTTGTATATGCTGTATCGTGTACGGTCGGCTCTGTGGCTAAGTCGATGCGAACGCTTCGCTTCGAAATGCCGGGATGCCAGGTTCGAATCCAGTTGCGGGCAATGCGCCCTGCGTTGGTTTCGACAGTGGTATCAAGAAAGCTGACTGTCCAGTAAGCAATGGCAAACTACTGGACATAAATTAGCCAAGAGAAACCACACAACAGCCAGGGGCTGTTAGGGTTGGTTCTGCAACGTCCTGTAAAGGATACGCAACTAACTTTTTTTTTGTATCGTGAACAGCAGTGAATCAACCCATTCGAGAGATAAACAGAAACATCATGTTCGTAGAACTGCTCTGAGAAGTTTAGAATGTGCCCTTTGTCAACGCTGTTCTATTACCTCATTGTCAGTTATATGCAGTAGCTCTTTATGATTATAATATTGGTCTGTTTACTACTTATTTGTCTATTTGTAAACATATACTCCTTTTCTATGTATTTATAGTGATCAGTTCAGTCATGTAGTATTTCAGGGCTGGTATAATATAGTTTAAAATAATTGTAAGTGGGTGTTTCCCCCCCCCCCGACCAAACTGCATTTACTTTGTTTAAAAACTCATTACATTGACTCAATGTACCACATCTGGCAAATTTCCAGTCTCTTTGAAATAACGCATATCCGCATATTGCTACACAGATAATCCATCAAAGTTTGGAAACCCGAATAAACACCAGCAGACTGGAGAGAATGATATCTTGTAAAACTGCCCAAGAAAAGTGTGACCTGCAGGAGTGTGAAAACTATAGAGGAATTATGTTGCTGCCAATTCCTAGAAAAAAATATTAAGTAGACTCATTTAAAAGCTAAGAGATTAACGGTCAGATTGTTGACCAAACAGATCATGTACTGACCAGACAGCCACATTACGCAAAATAGTAGAGCAAAGCATTCAATTCAATTCCCTACAATACACTGGATTTTAGGTTATGATAACACTTTTGACAGCATTGATAAAGAGTCTGTCTGGAAATTGATAGGGCACTATGGGATTCCACAGACAATTCTTAACTTAGAGTGAAATTTTGAACAACGGATCAACATCACGGCACAAAGGGAGTAACCCACAAGTGCTCAGTTGGACTTCTAACTCGAGCCTGAGGCCTAAGAATTCCAGCGCCGGCGATGATTCTTAAATAATTGGGTAGGTTTTAAACCCCAAATTTTGACCAGACAGCGCCGTTAGGATACTCTTTTCGATTTCCATCTGCCAAGGCATTTTTCCGTACGCAACAATACACACGGGCATCGAGTCAAACTACCCAGAGATCAGGGGAAATTACTTGAAGTCCACGTTGAAATATACCAGCCCCCACCGGAGCCTGAACCCGGGACCTTCAGCACTCGAGGCAGAAGTTATGCCTAGAGACCACTCAGCCATCCAACATATATTACCTTAGTAAAAGCAACATGTAAAGACATGACATGCCGAGTTCTTTATGGCGGAAAGCTGACAGGTATATGTGACATAAGAACCGGTGTGTGATAGGGATGTCGTTTGTCGCCTGACATTTTTTTCCTGGCAATAGACTGGATGATGAAGACAGCAACTGCTAATACCAGAAATGGAATTCAGTGGACCCCTACAAAACTGCTTGATGGACTGGCCTTCCCTGATGACATTTTCTTTTGTCCCACTCAAGAAATCAGATGCAAGATAATATAAATATACTTGATGCGAGGTCACACCAGCTACGTTTAACGATCGTTAAGGAAAACTAAGATAATGAGAGAATGAATCACACAGTTATAGGGTTGTGTTGATGGTGTCCCATTCTGAAATGTGGTGTCATAAACTTCAATATGTCGTAATGTTGATGAAGAAAATTGGGCCCGGGGGAGGGGGGGGGGGGTGTTGGGGTGCGAATGGGAGAGAGACTCGAACAAAATGTTAACATCCGAATACAAAATGCAAGAGGAGTTCTTTTTGCACTAGGAAATTTGTGGAGGTCAAAAGAAATTAAAACTAATATTACAACTTTAAGTTTTTAATTGTAATGTCAAATAAGCACTGTTGATTGTATCGGAAACATGGAGAACAACTAAAACAATTACTTATAAACTATAAACATTCACTAACTGGTGCCTGAGCATAATCGAGGAAATTAAATCGTATGATGGAATCACTAACGTAGTAGAGCTGTTGGAGAACAAAGCAAGTTTCAGTGGAGCAAGAGGTGAAGACAAGACGCTGGCGTTGCAGAGAACAGACGGTGAAAATACCAGAGAGCAATTGTTATCTTATCACAGTCGACGTAACTGCACGTTGTCCATTCCCATGAGAAAGGTATAACTATATTGTTATTTTTATTGTTATTGTTATATTGAGAACAATATAATTAGAATGTCTCTCCACTGGAATTCACAAAATAAGCAATAATGTACATACATATGGGAGAACTTGTAGAGATAGTACCATTCAAATGCAAAAGACAGGACGAGTTTTCATAGAACTAAGAAATGTGTGGCAGCCAAAGGAAATTAGATCGAATTCTAAACGGAAAATCATTAACGCTGATAACATATCGGTACTGATGTATGTAGCGGAACCATTGAGAACAATGGAAACATTTAAAAATAAACTTCAAACATTCATTAACCGGTGCCTGTTCAGAATAGAAGGAATTAAATGGCATGACAAAATTACGAATGTGGAGATTGGGGTAGGTGGGTTGATAATAGTTACTGGCATTGTACAGGACACATGCTGAGGAAACCAGAGATTAATATAACTAGAACGGCTGAACACTGGAACCCACAGGAAAGTAGAGATAAAGGTAGACTAGTAAAGTGCATGGAGAAGGGAGCTACAGGAAGAGGTTAACACAATGAACAGGACATGGGCAAGCTGCATGAGAGAGCATGTGTTGCTATGTTACGATATGCTGTTCGTCCGACTATATAATTGTAGATGGTTATAACAACCTTTAGTTTGCTCCACATAGAAGATTTCATTGAGATTGAAGGATCGAATCCCGCTCCTAACAACTCTTCATCTCATACGGCATGAAAACTACAGTTAATTGTCTGTGGGTCAGAAGATGACTTTCAAGCCTAATACAATGTAGGGCAATGGGGCAGGCAACTGTCTTTAGAAAATTGTCTGTTAAATGGGTCTTTTAGCCTGTCTTTCCTGTTTAGCTGCCCTTTTTGTGGAAGCCTCGCAAGTCTGTGCGCTCATTCGGAAAGACGTTCGTCATATAGTCCAGTCTTGTGCAGCAGCCTCCCAAACTTAGGGGCCTGTAATGAGGGTCTCAAGTGAGACCTTTAGCGTGTCCCCGTGTAGCCAACATTAAAGCGTCTACCTTCCTCCACCTCGTCCTAAAAGTTTTTTTTTTTTTTGTGGGCGGGCGGGGGGGGGGGGGGGGAGGGGGGAAGTAATGATCTGGCAAACACCGAGGATTGTGTCTGTATCAGGATGGTATCGATGCTTAGAAAGCCTGCTCTTTACAATACAAAAGTATCCATGACCTTGTTTTGCCACTTAATATTCGCCATCTTTCGCATATATACTGTATGGCAGTGGTTGAGCATCTTTGCGTCTGTACGCAGCCCACGTTTCACAAGCACACTGCAGCACTGACCCCACTGCATCTCTGTATACCTGTAACACTTTGTGTCTAAATGACCACAGTTTCGATACAGTCACGCACAACTTCCACTAGTGCTCCCTAAACTTATCAGTCCCCTGAACTAACACATCTAGTGCTCCATAAAACACAACATCCAACCGTGATACTGCTCTTCTGGGTAATTTTGTCTTTTTTTTTCTTTCAATCCTCTTCATTGTTTATATTTATAATCAAGCAGCGCAAGAGAATAAATCGTTACTAAATACTTGGCGAGTCCGCTTGGAAGTTAGGCTTCACTTGCAACATTCACAAAAACTTGGCGAGTCCGCTTGGAAGTTAGGCTTCACTTGCAACATTCACAACAACTTGGCGAGTCCGCTTGGAAGTTAGCCTTCACTTGCAACATTCACAAATACTTGGCCAGTCCGCTTGGAAGTTAGGCTTCACTTGCAACATTCACAAAAACTTGGCGAGTCCGCTTGGAAGTTAGGCTTCACTTGCAACATTCACAAATACTTGGCCAGTCCGCTTGGAAGTTAGGCTTCACTTGCAACATTCACAAAAACTTGGCGAGTCCGCTTGGAAGTTAGGCTTCACTTGCAACATTCACAACAACTTGGCGAGTCCGCTTGGAAGTTAGGCTTCACTTGCAACATTCACAAATACTTGGCCAGTCCGCTTGGAATTTAGGCTTCACTTGCAACATTCACAAATACTTGGCCAGTCCGCTTGCAAGTTAATGAAGTTCCTCACCGCTAGAGCTGATTTACATATTTAAAAAAAAAAAAAAAATCGGCAAGTGGTCCGTTCGTCCTAGGACTCTATACAAGCATGGCTCCCTGGTGTATGTGTCGTATGGTCCGCTTTGTTTAGCTCTCCGTCCTTCCATAGTTCTTTAATTTCATTTATAGTTTGCCATAACACTATGTGTATTACTATAATCATTTATTCGCATATTGTTCTTAGTCTTGTATGCTGTCATTCGGCAGAGCCCTGGACTGGTTTGGTACAATTCTCAGAACTAATCGTCTACATCGGTGTCCTGATAACTGTCATTGGTAATACTGCACTTTCTTTACATGTCCATTGGTTTCTGTTTACTGTATCCATGTAAACTCAGTATGTCAGTTTATATTTTTCACCTTATTCTACTTATGACAAAATAGATTTCACCTAATTAGTTTCTGTCTGTAAATTGTATACGAGATTGTGGTTTCCAGTCCTGTTTACAGGTTATTAACAACAAACAAGTTAACGGTACGTCTCAAACAGCAGTCTACTGTCTCACTTTAAATAATTGTATTTATTGTCATCAGTGATTACTCGGGGAAAATCATGTCGCTCTGCAGTAGATATCTGGTACTTCACAACAATTACCTGAGATAATTGCTGGTGGCCTGAAATAATATTCTGCTTCTGACGAATTTAATTAGCTTGCTTACTTGGTTGACATTCTGAGCATTACTGGCCTATGATAGCATGGGCCGTATCTAGTTGTTAGGAGCGGGATTCGATTCTTCAATGCCAATAAAATCTTGTGTATGGAGTAAACTAAAGGTTGTTATAACCACCTATAGTTGAATAGTCGGTACACGGACTTAATTAAATACCAATAGTTTGGTTTGCAGACTGATACCACTTCGATGCCGGTTATTGGTGTATAGTCGACCAAATACTCAGCTGGCTGCAGAGATCCTGGTGATTACCTTATGGTTCCATGCTCTTTCCGGAATTTACATTGGCTTTCGGGTAGCAGGCCTCAATCATGATATGTCTCAAGGCGATTTAGGGGTATTTTTGCAAGTATTTTCCATGCTATTAATCGTAAGGAGATGGGCCAGTGATTCTATTCCCGCTTGCAGAGCAGCATTATTGATTCATGCAGAGTTCTAGCGAGATGTTTTAAAGGAATCAAAAAAGAGGTTTGATTTATGGATTTTTTTTAAATCAAAAGCGTTGTGCGATGTTGTCGACATTACCCTCTAGCCTGTGTCCATGTGGATACAGTGGCGTGTCTAGATGACTAAAGATGAGTAAAGGGATTTGACTTGGAGTAGGTTGGTTAAGGTTCTATGCACGAATGGGGGATAAAGACCCGACGACGATGCATTTATGGGGAGTGGAAGCAGGAACATTCAATTAATTCAACACTTTACGAAGCATCCCGATTCTTTCATTTCCTAACATAACTGCAATCATACACATGCCGTACCTGGGAAACAAATCTGAACACAGACGAGCTGCAGACAAGCAGAGACATACATCTAATGATAACACCCAGAGACTGAAAAAAACAACAATCTGATAGAACGAATAAACAACCGAACGAACTTTTTTTTTTCAAAAGCTCAGAAATTAGACACGCAGACCAGTCTTCCATTCGGCCCTTACAAACACCCATCTTTCACACAGCAGTTGTTTTGTATCAATAAATCATGTTATGTTTATGTAATAAGGCATATTAAGAATATCAAGTCAAGAGAGTGTACCGCTAGGGTGAGAAAAAACTGCAGCCGGCTTTAGTTGCGTATACATCATCTGACTGATTAACTGACTGAATGTAACTCTAAGGCATGGAAAGTGCTTACATTATCTGCAGTCATAAATATAAACAATATCCAGCCACAATTTAGCTTTTCCTTTGTTTTTGTTTTAGTTAGCACTACGCCAAAGTCGCATGATTACAGTTTGTGCGACATTCCGCCAGTGTGCATTTTCGGCGCTGTTATGTGTCACTTTACATTGCATTTCAGATCAAATAAGTCAAAATGAATTATTACTTTTCACATAACTCTGAACACAATATCTGTTTTATTACCTCAGTGAGATGGAATATTAAAACCTCATGTTCTCGACACAATGATGTCACACTGTGGAGACATTAGTGTAGACCCATCTGCAATAAAATGATTGACAGCCAACTGCTTTGCATTCATTCTAACATTTATATTTTAAATATTGTGAAAAGAAACAATCAATTACCCAATTTATTGCGTGCTATATTTCGCTGTGGCTCGTCAGGTGCGCTACAATAGAGTTGAAACAACACGTAAAGGTGCGCACATACTGTTCATCGTCGTGGAAATACATAAATGACATGTTCAAGCTGGGCTATACATCTATGCACCAGAAATTCAAGCATTAGTCCTGTGATTACATTATTGTTGAATTCATCAGATTTTATTTTATCTTTTTTCTCAGTCATTTGTTTTCGAATGTATGTAACTTTCGTTTCTTTGTCTCGAGTGCTTCTCCTACTCTCACTTGTATATGTTTAAAGTAAACCATCATTAGAATTGTAAATACGTAATTTTAATTTAAAACTACAAATTAGAGTTTCATATTTTGTTCACGCTATTACAAGCTGCTCACGCCTTCCTAGTGCACGTTTCTTTGTATTTCACTCACTTTCAAAATTACTACTTAAATAAGTAAATAAATATGTCACTTAAATGTCTTTTCTCTCTAGTGTACACATGTTTGAACTGTTGTCGGTGTCTCTAATATATTTGTCTTTTTGTAACTTATTAGTAGTCCAACTCGTGATGATATATTTGCTAAATCATCGGTATACCTTTACGTGTCATTTCTTTTTATTGTTATTTTTACATGGCAGAATAATATCAACAATCTCATCAGCAAAATCAAGATCGCCCAACTCAGAGTTCTCCAGTCTGTTAATGCCAGTGTTTTCATCACCCAGTAAATAATTATGCCAAATAACAAATGAGATCAAATGCATCCCCGCTTCACTACAGTATCAACTTCAAACAAATCGCTCTAAACCAGTAGCTGTTTGCAGTGCACACTTTGGTGCTTCTTCTTATGTCAAAAATAGTTTTTTTTACGATATTACATTTTACTTACTGTCATTATTGAAGGCAAGCGACAGACATTGATGCACTCATTGATTGTCAGCAATTGCCTTGGAAAACTGCTTTATTTCTACGGGAGCAAGCAAATGTTGTGTGAAAAATTTCTCTGTATTTTGTGCTCATGTGGTAGTAAAAGAAGATGTTGATGCTGGAGTTCACAGTTTCTCCCATGAACACTAATGACCACATAACATAATATATGTTAACATAGGAACCGAAGATGCTAAATTTGGTTTCGAAGCATGTAACTGTGGAAACGACCACGCCCGGAGTGTAGCACACGATCAACACTATAGCAATCATTGCGACCATGGACATGGTCTTCTTATCACGGGTAGAAATAGCCTGGCACTGACGGTTCTCAATGCCGGCCGCCATTCGCCATTGTGTCTTTCGGTTGAGCTGGACCACAAGGATGAAGGTGAAGGTTACAACGGCAACAAAGGAAGCAAACCCTAGAATAGAGTATAGATAGAAAATTAGATCTCCAACTTTGGCATGATCACTTGTAAAATAGAGACCTAAATATGTCCTATTTCTGTTTTCGAAGAACTTCCAGTCATGATACGATGTTGCATACTCAGGCATAAAGGATGCTATGTTGATAGAGTAGATAATAAATAGGAGAACTGTCGTTTTCCTTGGTGTGACAATTTGTTTGATCCTCAGAGGTAGAGCTATGCACAGACACCTTTCTGCCGTGATAAAGACGGTGATCCAGCCAGTAATTCTGGTAAAACAGGTGTGGGGTAAACCTGCTGTTAGATAGGCTATCTCGACATTCAATATGGCTATATCAAAGTTAATAAACATCGGATTGGCACAAATACAGTACCATAGCACAGACACAAGACTACACAAATCTGAGATAGCTAGTGCCAAAAAGCTCATGACTGTCGTACTATTGAGGTCCTGCTTACTGAACACTATTATATTGATTATGTTTGCCGTAATTCCAAAGAGACAAACTGCTCCAGCCATGAACACATAATTCACACTCTCCAATATTACTCTGTCTCTAGTGCTAATCAGAGCAACAATTTGTATACTTATATTAGCCATCGGTCAACTGCTGCCATGGAAACTGTTGATTTTCCAAGGTGGATAATATCGTCCTCGGCTAAACGTTGAATGTTGAATTCAGAATCAGCCACACTTAGATAATTCCCCCAAGCGCTCCGTGCACATCTTCAGCAATGCTATGCAGATATCGTTTTGTATTGTTCATTATTAAACAATTTTTGCAGCCTTGAATCTCATGCATCTTCATATCGCGGGCAACTAAATTAGAGAACATGGAAATTTAGTTCTAGTCCTTGACGTGTGGTCTCTTTACCTAGTACTTGAATACGATAGACAGAGATTTGTCATCTCCTTAGACTGCAGAGAATGGTGTTCGTTATCAGTATACTTCAGACACCAGTTTTAACCAGTGTTGTTGTCTTGATCTGTGAAGTATATTTTGTAATCGAGACATAATAATTTTTGTTAAGGGTAATGCAGTTAAACTGTATGTATAAATATCGAACAAACGAATAAACTTTATTTTTAAAGGGTTACACGTTGGGCACGCAGACCCGTTTAAACTTTAGCTCTTCCAAACACCCACCTTTTACACTGCAGTTTTATTTTATCAATAAACATGTTATATTTATATAATAATTTTCATATTATGAATACCAAAAAGAAAAAAAAAACACACAAACACTTTTGAAAATCTGTGAACGTCCCCACGTGCGCACATACACACCCACATACACACGCCAACCTATTCGTCCACTCACTTACACACCCACATACACATCTACATATTCCATACACATCTACAACCCCTACACTCTCATCGCTACACCCCGACCCCCCCCCCCCCCCCCCCAACACTCCACACATGCACATACATACACATACATACATACATTCATACATACATAGATACATAAATACATACACACATACATACATAATTAGATTCACACATTCATGCACTCACACATACACACATAAATGCAGAAACTCACAGAGGCAAACACAGACCAGCACACACAAACTGACACACCCAGACACACATAAACAGACGCAGACACTCACACACACACGCAGACACACCCACAGGCGCACTCAGGCAGATATACCCCCAGCAAACACACGCAGACATACATAGACACACTCACATAGACACGCACAGGCACAAACATAGTCACTAACGGACACAGACACGCACACACAGACACACACATACACACATAAGCCATAGATACATACCGATACACGCATGTACACATAGACACAACTGCACAGACGCAGAAAGACAAACACACAGACACAAACGCACACATAAACACACACATACATTAGGTTTATTCGCATACAGATACAGAAGTGTACACACAGACATTCACATACATGCATACACAGACAGACACACACACACACTTATACACAGGCATGCATACATATATATGAATGACGTCTCGCTCATACATACACTCTCAAATATATCCATACACATACAAGCGCCTGAACATACAAAACAACCATACATACACAAACACATAGACGAATATAATTAACCGTGAGCACACTCCTACATACACAAACACGCCTGCAAATAGACGCCTACATATATGTCGCACATATATATGCCACACATACACGAATACATACATTTCATACACACCTTATCTGATTATAATATGATAATCCAATATGGATTATTAACTATATTTAAGGCGACATATGATCACTTGTTAGTATGAACTAAGTTTGTAGTTAAATGAATAGGAACTCTTTACAATTTTCAGATCAAATGAAAGATGGTTCCATGAATAAGCAGCAGAATATACTAAAATTGTTTCACATAAGTCTAGTAGGTTTAGGCAAATAGAATAAGCTTAGTCGTTTTGCTGTTCCTATAAATGGATTTAATCCACTGAAAAAAGTAGTTTAGAGTATTTTAAGATAATATTTTATGACTAAATTTGACCTTGCTAGAGATTAAAGTTACTTGTGAATCCTTTACTGGACGTTGCAGAACCAACCCCAGCATTATTTTGCTGTTGTAGTTTTTCTAGGCAAGTTTACCTCAGTAGTTTGCCATTGCTTTATGGACCTACCTTAAAGATTTAAAGATTTACTATTTGGCAGAAGATTTAGATGGCTATAGAGATGATTTTTACCAATATATTTTCTATCTGAAACCAGGTGTAAATTGCAATTTTAAAGGGAACTATGTCTTTTAACATTGGATTTGGCCCAGCCATCCCAAACTGTGGAACAGTAGTCAGTAGTCGACATATTTTTAGATATAGGACGCGTGAAATAGTTTTCTTACATCTTTATCCAAAAAAGTGCTGAATTGTGGCCAGCTGATAAACTTTTTGTGTTATTCCTAGGTGTGTCACAGACATGATCATTTCAAGGTGAATGATTGCCAGTTGTAAGATTTACTATTTTTGTTCCGTTACATTTACAATATGTGATTTTTCAACGTAGAGCTCAAATAGTGACGTGTGAAATACAAATATTTGTAACATTTTTCCGGTTGTTATAAGCATAGATTCATTTGTGTTTATGTTAATTTGCATGCGATTTTTATCACTCCATTTACACAGATTATGTACTTCTTTTTCTAAAGAGCTTCCCACCTTATTACGATTCTCATGACTAGCATTTATTGTTCAGTCGTCCGAAAATAGATCTCATATTATACTGAGATGCAATGGAAGGTCGTTAATATCAGTGACAAAAAGAAGTTGACCTAGAATCGCCCACTGGGGCACGTCTATATTCAACTGAGCAGACTTTAACAAATGGTTATTGAAGGATACTGTTTGCTGTCTATCAGATAAAAGTGACCACAAGAAATTGACTATATGATTATTAGTTTTCATGGTTTTTAATTTAATAATTAGAATATAATGATCTTCTATATCGAAGGCCGTCGTAAACACATCAAAAATTGCCCCGCACATGTTGCCTTTATTGATCTTTAGGTGCAAGTTTTCTGTCATTTTTGTCAACGCAGTATGACAAGAGTGTTTGAACCCTGAATGGCTATCAACTATCAGATTTTTGTTATTTAAATGTTGAAAATTTACTTTATGTATATGTTTATACAATAGTTTGGATAGCGAGAAAGGCAGAAAAATTGGTATATAATTGCCAAGTAACGATAATAACGGCAATTTACGGTAATAATTTTGGAAACCGTAATCACTGATTGTAAAAATCTGATAATGATTTAAAAAAAAAAAAAAAAAAAAAAAAAAAAAAAAAAAAAAAAATTCCTGGCAACAAAAAGCAGCCATAAGGATTGACAACAAAGTTGGAACTTTCGAAAACATTAAACAAGACATTAGTCAGGGATGTGTACTGTCACCCGATTTATTCAGTGTGTACAGTGAAATAATATTTACATTCATACATGGTATGCTAGGAATATTGGTTGTTAAGCATATAATTAACAACTTAGGATATGATGATAAAATAGATTTCATCGCTGAAAAATAAACACAACGGCAAGCAATTATGGATATAATCGTTAAGGAAAGTGAAATCTGGGATCTTAGTTTGAACAACAGAAAAACATATGTAATGGCAATTAGAAAAAATGAAAAAAAAAAAAAAAAAAAACTGACTATCCAAAATGCAACCTCAAAGTAAATGGAACAAACCTCAAGCTAGCTGATATGTTTAATACTTGGCTACTCTGATAATGTCTGATGGATAATCTATTTAGAAAGGTAAATGTAGAATAACTCAAGCAAAGGCAGCATTATACAAAAAGAAGAAAATTGTGGGTAATCTTTCTTTGTCATTTAAGACTAGAAATGGAATTCGTAAACTCTAAATAAATCCAAAACTGATGTACGGAAGTGAATCATAGACGGTTGGTAAATTAGTGAAAACTTATTTGGAAGCTGTGGTTGCGTGGTTTTGTAGACGAGCGATGAGAATACCCTGGACAGATAAAAATAGTAATGAGTGTTTCTTAAAAGAAACTGACTTAAGAGAACTGATTGCCCACATCAGAAGGAGACAATCTAGATTCTTTGGTCATGTGATGAGAAGGAGAAAACTTCAGTACATCGTGAAGTAGAAAAGTTAGAGGGGAGGAGAGGCAGAGGGAGATCGAGACAAATATTCTGGACAGCTTGACACAATGGCATTGAGGATCATATGTGTCAGAGTTGATTGGAAGTATACGAGACAGATGGGTGTGGACTTTGAGAAGCAGAAGATAACGGTTCCATAAGTCTTGTCAAGATTTGTGACAGACCTGAGCCTCGTGCACATTCAGTCAGTTCTAACACAGATGATCTTCTATGCCAAGATGTCAAACCGTCTAGCATTTTCTCACTCGGCCCACAACTACACTTTTTCCCAATGTTCACATACACCTTTTCCCAATGTTCACATACACCTTTTCCCAATGTTCACATACACCTTTTCCCAATGTTCACACTGTCACGATGACTTCCAATTTTCTGGTTTCCTGATATGTAATGTGCGTCTGTGTGTGTGTGTGTGTTGTGTAGATTGTCTCCTTCTGATGCGGACAGTCGGTTCTCTTCGTGAGTCAGTTTCTTTCAAGACAACTTCTTTACTCTTTGTATTCGTCCACGTTGTTCGCTTCTTCTTCTTCGTTCTTTTTTGTCTCACTGTTACCAGGTTGTAGCCCAGTGTCGTGGTTTTGTCGTCTCACTGTTACCAGGTTGTAGTCCAGTGTCGTGGTTTTGTTGTCTCACTGATACCAGGTTGAAGCCCAGTGTCGTGGTTTTTCTTCATTTCTCTTTGCTTTTCTGGTGGCCTGAGTGATGGATTTGTGTAACTGTTTGCCCGTTTCAACTAGACAATTCTTCCATCTTTTTTCTTGGTCTTCCAGTCGCCTTTCTACCAGATGTTCTACTGTCAAAATGCTCATTTCCAGTCTGGATTGTCTGCATTTACACTATATGACCGAACCATTTTATTATTGTTATGTCAGTATAGTCCAGGAATTGTCCTATTCCAGCTTTCACTCTAATGCTGGTAATTGTAACCTTGTCACGTCTAGTGTTGTCAGTGACTTTCCGGAGACAAAGCATTTCAAATGTAGTTATTTTCTGATCGGGATCACTACTTGATGTCCATACTTTTCTCGTCATTCGTCTAAAAAACATAACGTCCACTGCTTTCACATAAGTTTTTACTAATCGGTAACGTGTCCACGATTCACTTTCATACATCGTTACATTAATTAGTTGGATCTTGATACCTATCTTTGTCACCTCAGTTGACGCTTTTAGAGGTAATCAAATATGATAGACATGGCTGAAGTTCCTTCTGAGGGACGAAACGTCGCAATAACCCCTTTTCAAATCCTCTTTTTGTATTTTTTTTAATGTAAACTACTGACACGACCTGTGATATTACCATTACATGACAGGCAACAGCTCTTTGGCCAACCACCTGTGCTTTTTTTAAGGAGCCGATCGGGTAGGTTGAAGAACACTGCTGTTGGGTATGAACTGTGACACGAGATTGTAAAGGATTGTTAACACGGTTTGAATGAGGCACGCAGGTTTAGGTTTTTGTGTGTGTTAGGTTTGACACAACGATAAACGGACGTATCGATTTTGACAAGACGATTACATTTAGTGAGTGTTCCACACACACAAAAAATCAATTTCTAAGCTTGTTCCACTGAAGGAAAGGCCACAGGACACTGGCAGCCAGAATTAACATGATATTTGAAACAGTCACTGTAATACAGTAGAATAATCTCAGCAATTGTTGGCCGTCCAAAGTACTCGTACCGCACACATAATTGACAAGATTGTTGCTTCCACTGTAGTTAACTGTGCACTTTCAAAGATAAGTACGATGATTGTGTTCAAATAATTTGTCAGATTCTAAACTTTGTAACATGTGATAATTCTGGCAGCAGATACAGTAACCACACTAATCTAACAACTGCACAGATTGTTTTACACTTGACTGATTGTTTGTTAATGGGGTGGGGTCGGGGTGGGGTCGGGGTGGGGGGGGGGGGTGTTATTGCTTCATCAAAATTGCGCTTTCTTTTCAAATTCTGGGGTTAACAAAGAAAACATTTTAATATGTAATTTTACAAGGCGCCCGTAGCATAATAGATGTTATTTTTGACACATGTTATGATTGTTTAGGATCATAGACGACTTGTTGACAAAGAATACGCATATTTGCTGATAGTATAAGTAGCTTGTTTATATGTATGAATTTCAATGATTGACACAATCTCACTGTTTCAGTGACATAGTAGTAAACAACACCAAGGCTAGACTGCAATCAGAAAGGAACATATTTCAACGAGATCCATTTTTCAAGAGAGTTTGTAGGGTGGAGAGCTTAGCTTCCTTTTAGTTCACGGGTAAAGCGCAATGCCCAGATCCATTTTTCCTGGGCATGCCAGTATGTTGGAAATGAACGGAGAGATCAGAGTGGCTGGCTCTGCATAGCCTGGACAAGGCCAACGTGGTTAATGTCTTAACAGAGCATGTGTAAATTTAGTAGGGATGCAGCAAAGAGAAGGACAAGACGGACATATAATTGGGTTGCTACTGGCACCATGGGTAATGGAACTCTGCGTTGGCCACGGACGATTGGGACGGGGAGCTTATGGGAATCCCGTAGTGTCGTGGTGTCGGTTCTTGAATCAACACAAATCAGATTAACGACACTGGGAAAAAAACATTGTTTAATACAATGGGGGTGGATGGGGGTGGGGGAGGGGGGTGTGGAGATAAAATCATGTAGGCAGTGCCGCACGTAACATGTGACTACTAGACTTCAGAGGCCAGAAGCACATTGGGAGACATCGTGGATCATGTCTGCTCCAGACAAGACACACACAGGGGAGGAGTTTTGCATGTCTGATCACAATTGTTTCCCCAGAATATGTTATGTTTTGGAAAATACACAATGTAGACGCATTTATGCAATCTTGATACTGTGTTGGTTCACGGAGAGGTTTCAACAAGCCAGTCCCATCTTCGCGTGTTGTCTCATATCTTTATATGCGGTGTGTCAATGTTCGGGCATTTGATTTTATGACAATACGACGAAGATTGCGTCTCTATAAGCAAACAAAACATATCGTTTTGGTTTATACCAATTAACAAAACAATATATATATATATTAGCTGTGCCCTGCCACGCGTTGCTGTAGCCCCGAATGGTGAAATGGAAAATAAAGAAAGTAGCTCTCAGCTAACAGTGTCTGTCATAACCCTCACCCCCTTCCCTCTCCAATCCACCCAGGCATGTCTTCCTCTCCGAAGGATTGAAAAATCATCCCTGGCGAAAGTATTAAAATAGAAATATTTAAGAAATGACAACTTGAAAATAATGATTTGAACTCTCTCAGCTAACAGTGTCTAGCATAACAACACCCCCCCCCCCCTAAATAATATGTCCCTCTCCGAAGGAATAAAAAATCATCACTTTGCGAAATTATTAAAATAGAAATAGGTAAGAAATGATAACTTTAAAATAATGTTTGAAGCTCTGTCAATTACCAGTGTCTGCTATCAGCCCCCCCCCCACCCCCTCCCCCTTTCCACTAATCATATCATCCTCGCCGAAGGATGGGAAAGTCAGCATCTGACGAAATTTTGTAACTAAATAGAGCTTTGCCTCCGTCCTCAGAGACAGATGAATAGCATTAATATGTAATGAGAAGTAAATGTGGCCAGTGTAACAGCTACCACATCACCCATCCAGTACCTGTACTACTGCTACCATTACCACCACCACCTTCAGAAAGAAAAAAAACAGTCACTACTATATGTGCAGGCCGGTGTAGCCAGAGGTGTTAGCGCTGCATGTTGTCGCCACGGACTGTTTAGTGTAATTGAGCTCCCAATAAAGAAAAAGAAAAAAAATCCATCACCTAACCAGTGATGTAACCCACAGCAATAGTCCGTTCTATACTCACAAATAGCGGGGGAGAAAACTCCCACTGGTCATCTCCCCTCTCTGAAGGGACGAATGTTAAATGATCTTGGCATTCGTGTCCACCCAAAGTAAACTGGACTGTAAGCAGTCTTAGTTAACAGCTTCTGTAATCAATGAATAGTTTATGATCGAGTGAAGCGCCGCCGGGAGAATAAATGGGACTTTACTGAAATCGGATGTCTTTGGCCGAAAAGTGAAGATATCACAGCCCAGCTGTAAACAACAACACAACATGCCAAAAGCCCTCTTGAGGGAAAAAATAATTACCTCCAGTAGGTAATTGAACACCGGTCAACCACATGAAGAGTGGAATACGTACAACTATACTATCTGTAATGATGCTATAAATAGGGATAACGTCAGGGGATGACGGGCATAATTGGGGAAGTCCCTGAGAGCATGGGTTTCACGGAGATATGGTGAAACGACAGGTAAGAGTGAGTCACGTGTGAATGGTGAGATCTGGGGGATTGAGAATCAGGCGGTCATTGACTGTGCTCAGAGAGGAAGGATGTGAAACTTGATCTGTGAAGATGAATCGAGAGTGAAGAGCACGTGGAACTGAATCAAAGTCGAATGAATGAGAGTGAACGCCAGCTGTAGAGTTACACGGTTTGATTGTTGAGCCAGCCATGAATATGCTAGTGTCCATCGTCTGATGCATGTCTGGAGCATTAATGCGTGAGCAATTTGAGATTGCCCCGAATGGTGTAAGTGGACATCGTTGTTGATTCGTGTCTTGTGCTACAGTGATAATAAACTGATGAAATGTATCAGCTGGTGTCAACCGTCGTTAGAAGTCGTGTGACCGATGAGATCAGTGCAGTCTTATTAGATTAAGCTGTAACCTAACCTCTAGACACAACTGCATTAGATACAAGTGCAGTCATTACATTGGGACTCGTCCTAAGTGTGAATACATTGTGATTTATAAGTATGAATTACATTGGAGGCTTGTTCTAACTATGGCAGTACATTAGGAGTAGTGTTATTGTGGACACACGTAAAATTTAGGCAAACACCGGCAGCCGTAAGCTGAGAGTGACTATGTGTGTTGGAAGATGGAGTTTAAAGAAATGTCGGGGTATTGTGTAAGACCAGGATATGCTGTCGAAGGGCATTAAGTAAAACCGGGACAACTGAATTCCAGACTCTGGTCATTCTCAAACTAACAATCTAGCCTGAGAAAAATTGGAAGAAACACGGCGAGTATACTGAGTAACGTATCAATCCACGTGTTAAAAAATTTCACACGTTTTATCCCGCGACGTGGGATCGTTGTTCGTCGCTGGGGGAGACGGTGTAGGCTGAACTTTTGACCCTCGTGGTGGGTAATTCACGACGGAAGATTGTCAGCAGAATATCTGTGTGATCCTTACTTGACGTGGTTTCTTTTCGTCAAACAAGAGGTCTTAAATCACAGATACCACGTTCGGACTTGATTTCTCCGCAAAAATACTGCAACGCCATGGGCCAAGACGGTACTCAATTACAGTGAGCTCAAGGTCACCACGCTATGAATTAATGTGGTCATCAGTGCTGATCAAACAGTTAGGTACAACACAGTAGCAGTTAAGAGGTCATCAGCGACAGCTAACTCGAGGCAATAGTACAGAACACTTGTCACAAGTGAATGCCTCAAGTCAAGAACACATGTCAAGAAAAGTAAACAACGGGGTCCAGTCAGAACCAGAAGTAGTACTTTTACTACTAAATGTTATGTAATATGTCGGTAAAAATGAGTTCAAGTGTTTATTGTGTTGGTAAGAAAGGATTGATGTTCATCGACATTGATTACGTCACGAAATGTTTACAAATAATAATTGATAGACAGTATGAACAGTGATCAACGTGATAGACTATTCAATTTGTAAAGTGAAACTACGTACATTCGCTTTAAGAAAAGTGTTTCAGTGAGAATCTTAACATTTGTTAACAATTTGTGGTGAAAATTAAAGTGACATTAATATGCACTAACTGTGAACATTCGATAACAGTGATCCGTGTAAACTGATCAACTTCAGTGTAGATTGTTTAACTACATGGTATAAAGACTTTTGGACATATTTGATTTACTAAATGAGCATAAACTAATGGTAGTCCTTTAAGATCATCTACAGACTTAGACCACGACACAAGACAATAGCAGTGTCCTACAAAGATCAGAAGAGAGTGTCTGTAGGCAGTCAAGACGTGACGCGAAGCATCAAGGGCCACAAACCTAATCCAGTCCATTCCAACAGCAGAATAGCGTGGGAGCCAGCATCAGGACCAGGAAAAAAGAATTAACTCATTATATTGTTTACATGATTTCTTTTTTCTCGTTTCAGGTTCTTTGATTGTGATATTCTATTATTCAATTTAAGTAAAATAGATAATTTTTTTTTAGTTTATTGGTAAATTATAAAAGTTGATAGGGGATATAATTAAATTGCAATTATTTAGTTAAAAGGGGTATTAAATTAATATATCTGGATTTATCTTAAATTTAAACAGTTTCAAAAGTAGTAAGTTACAGTAATTAAGGTTTAAAATGTCAAACCTAGCAGAATACATAAATCTGGGAAAACAGTTAGTGTTATCAGGAGAGGAATTGAGAAAATTCTGTGAAGGAAGAGAACAGGAAGATAAAGAAGCACAAATGGTCCAACAACAATTGGATAGAGAAGAACGGGCATTATCACGCGCCCACGAGGCAGCACTGAGAGATAAACAATTACAACAAGAAGCAGAATTGAGAGAAAAACAATTACAGCAAGAAGCAGAATTGAGAGATAAACAATTACAACAAGAAGCAGCACTGAAAGATAAGCAGTTACAGCATGAAGCAGCAATGAAACAACAGCAATTAGACCATGAGAAAGAAATCAAATTACAAGAGTTAAAACTTAAACAGGAGCGGTTGGCAGCACAAATAAATGCAGACAGAGAAAAGGTTGAAGCACAGATAAGAACAAAAGAAATTGATAATGAATCCAAAGCAGAACTGGCAGCACAAAGGGAAAGAGCTAAAATTCAGAATAGCATCAGTATGGGTCAAAACGCCATATACCACTAAGAAGATGCACATGGCTGTATTAGGTTCACCGTGTGCAGAACTTATCATTGGTAATCAACCAGGGCTGAAAGAGATGACAGATTATGAAATAAAACAGTGGGAGAAAGAAAACATACCTGAGACGGCAGAAGAGGTGATGCTAACCACGCAGAGACAAGAGACAAATGCGATCATGGAAGTTAAAAGTGAGAATTTAAATCAAGAAGAAATAGAAAATGTCGCAGCATTCACAAGAAGTGCAACAAAAAAGCAAACGCAAAAGAACTCAGTAAACATGAACAAAGAAGAAATACCAGTAACTACAGAAGATAAAAAGAGATTTTTTTCCAAGTCTATCAACAAACTACAAGAAACAAGTAAACCTAATAATGCAGTGGCTAGTAACATTAATTTTGGCAATGGTAATGTCAAGTGTTAATTGTTGTGTTAAATGTGTTAGAAAAGTTGCAATATTAAATTATCAGTTATTCGCAAAACAATTGAACAGAAAGCCAACAAAATTAAACTGTGATCAGGGAAAAACTATAAAATATACGTCTCGAGCAAGAGGCATTACCTATTGTGATCAGTTTAAAAAAAAAAAAAAAAAGATGATAGAAATTCCTAATTAGAAAAGAATTTACAGTCATTACATCTAAAATTGCAGAACATAGATGCTAATGACAACGCTAGTTTACTATTAGACATTGCTAATACGAAAGTTTAAATTTGATATTAGGCATGTTAAAGGGGTTAATAACCATATTCCAGATATTATGTCTAGGTTATAAAGATAGTAAGCAGAAATAATCATAATAATTATAGGTAACAGTCTAACATTACTAACAAATGTTCAATAAACGAGTTGTTACTAACAATTTAAAATTAAAATAAAATAAATGTTGTATGATGTGATGATATGAAAGTTATGATGTGAAAGTGATAATGAGAAATGGTGTATGAATTCATAATAAAACTAAGAGGTGGTGTATGAGTTCATAATAAAACAACAGACACATTAGATTATAATATAAATTTTATTAACAGGCAATTACAGATGTTGCATTGAAACATGGAAATTCGGAAATATCTATTATATAGTGTACAAACAGAAAATGAAATTGCCACACTGCTAAAATGAGGAAATTCTGGCTAAGCTTTTGGTATAAACCATGGTGAATGACGAAGACCAGCAAGGAGTAGCAATCACTTTAAATAAACTGTCAACAGGCACTTGGTTTTATGGGGGACATACAGAACTGTGTGACTTATAAGTCTGGTTTTGGAGCCATTTTTGGACTTCCGCGTTGTTGAGGAACGCTTTGGGGTGTTGTTCAGTCTTCTTTAGGTAGACTGACTTCAGGACTTGATAAGTACGTCACAGAGCCTATAAGGTTATCCGCGTTGTTGAGGAATGCTTTGGGGAGGTGATTCTGTTAGCATATTGCCAAGAACTGTCAAGGGGAGTGACAAGAGATGCTACATTTGTTGTACAAGTCAGAGAACCGATGGTAGAATTCCAGCTAACAGTCAAAGAATATTAGTAAAATAAGGCAATATATTCTTATATGAAAATTTATATAGGTTTATGGAAAAAAAAATATTGCATATTTTTTTTGTTTAAGGGGAGGAGAGATGTAATGATGCTATAAATAGGGATAACGTCAGGGGATGACGGGCATAATTGGGGAAGTCCCTGAGAGCATGGGTTTCACGGAGATATGGTGAAACGACAGGAAAGAGTGAGTCACGTGTGAATGGTGAGATCTGGGGGATTGAGAATCAGGCGGTCATTTGGTGACTGGGCCCCAGAGAGGAAGGATGTGAAACTGGATCTGTGAAGATGAATAGAGAGTGAAGAGCACGTGGAACTGAATCAAAGTCAAATGAATGAGAGTGAAGGCCAGCTGTAGAGTTACACCGTTTGATTGTTGAGCCAGCCATGAATATGCTAGTGTCCATCGTCTGAAGCATGTCTGGAGCATTAATGCGTGAGCAAGTTGAGATTGCCCCGAATGGTGTAAGTGGACATCGTTGTTGATTCGTGTCTTGTGCTACAGTGATAATAACCTGATGAAATGTATCAGCTGGTGTCAACCGTCGTTAGAAGTCGTGTGACCGATGAGATCAGTGCAGTCTTGTAAGATTAAGCTGTGACCTAACCTCTAGACACAACTGCATTAGATACAAGTGCAGTCATTACACTATCTAAGACTGGAAAGTCTGGGTCCGATATCGCAGCCTAGCTGTAAACCACAACACAATGTGCCAACCGCCCTCTCAGGGGCGAACAAAGATTACCTGTGACATGACCAACATCATGTCGCCGCTATGGCTATCGCAGGCTGTAAACCCCCATACTGAGCGGAAAAAGGACGTAGATATCGAAGCCTAGCTATAAACCTCAACACAACGTGCCAGCCGCATTTAAGGGCAAAAAAAATGTTAAATCCCCCAGCGGGGCATTGATCGCCAGTCATCCGCGTAACACGAAAAATTACAAATACGCTACCAAGGACTCAAGCATCTGCCCATTTTTATCTCCTTCTCCGAATGTTTGAAACATTACTATGTGGCGACATTGTTAAAATAGAGATAGTTAAGAAATGAGAACTATAAAATATTCCTCTACGAGGGATGGGAACGTCATTGTAACAAAGTCGTTACTCATACCGCCTTATAGTGTTGTGCTGTTTGCACGACAAGACCCCTTATGGCCTTCACCCTTGTATTAGAAACTTTTCCATTGTGCTTAACAAACAACCCTCTCCCCCTTAGGTTCCTGCTCTTGTTTCCCACGGTACTAGACATCATGTGACTCTCCCCGTCCTGCACAAAACAATTAGTTTACATAGTTAAAATACCAATGACCCGGCCAGCTAGTCGCTGCAGAATCTGCAAAACAACGAGGGATAGGAGTCCCCTGGAAGCAGGCTAGTAACCACTTTATAAGCGATCGCCCGGGACCCTCGAGCAGAGAAGGGACAAGAGACAGACTGAGGTAGACTGAGGCAGAAGAAAGAGACGGCCAGAGAAAAGACAAGGACAGACGAGGGACAGGCTAGGGACGGAGTGAGGAGAACAAGAGACGAGCACCAGCCAGTTAAGCAGGGAAGGGAGCATAGATAAGTAGATAGACAACATTAGATAACAAACCTTTTAGCCCAACCTGCACTAGTAGCCCGGTGGCAGTTAGAGATAATAGAACCAGTTAACAAAGTAAATAAAGAAGAAGAACACAACGCGATTCTACGAGTACTTAGCCACAGAGATAATTCAGTGTTATTAAGAATATCATTTGATGTATTTTGTGGCATTTGTTGGAGTATCATAATAAAGAAAGTATACACAAGAATAACTGTTTCCGGACACTTTATTATACAAGTAGAGTCACGTGAGAAGCATGCAGCGAGAAAGACATCATCATCATCATCACCACTAACAACACGACCATCTTTCTCCTCGACTATAAACATCACCAGCCACCCTTGTGACACATACGAAAGAACCTGGGTTGACTTAGCAGTGATGACTGTGTCACATCATCGCCTGACGAAATTTTGTTGTTATATTGGTTTGGCATCCGTGTCCACCCAGACAAAAATGGGTAGCATTAATCTGAACTGAGATGTAAATGTAGCCAGTGTAAAAGCTACCACATAACCCATCGAGTGCCAGTACTACTGCTACCACTACCACCACCACCGTCACAACAACAACACAAAACGGTCATTACTGTCTGTACATGTCGTTCTAGACAGAGGAGTTGGCGCTGAGTGTAAGGCGCAGATGTCGCAACTTAGCTGTAAACCACAACACAACGTGCCTATCGCCCCTTTCAGGAAAACGAAAAATTAGCACCCAGCGGGGAATCGAACACCGGTCATCCACGTGAAAAGTTGATTACTTACAACTCTACTACCGAAGACTGAAGACTTTAGGTCAGATATCACAGCCTAACTGTATACTAACTACAACACAACGTGCCAACCGCCCTGTCAAGGGCTAACAAATATTACCCGTGACATGAACAATGAGCATCGCGTCGCAACTATAGCAGACTAGCTGAAAACGCCGAAACTGAACAGAAAAAAGCGTAGATATTGCAGCCTAGCTATAAACCACAACAAAACGTTGGAGCCACCCAGTTAGGGGCCACACAAAAAAAAAATCCCCCAGCGGGGAATCGAACCTCTATCACGCGTGTAAAAAAATGAAATGCTTACAACTAACTACGCTACTACATACTCAAGTATTTGGTAGAAATGAAAGTATATAATAATAATGTGAAGTTCGGTGTTACACAGTCAAAAGTGGCCAACCGACTAAAAACAAATCCGGGCCGGCAACGAAACGAGTGATTATTTGACCGTTGCTGGAGCTACGTCGTTCGTGGTTTGTGCGATATAATGACAAAAAATCACGCTTTTAGACAGAAGCAACGTTGTGTAAAAATTTGAAAGCAATCGATTCAGTAGCTTCTTGAGTTTAGAGCTAACAAACTCGAAAAATTAACATTTTTAATAATATAGATATACACATACACACACACACACAGACACACAATGGAATGTCAATAAGTAAGTTATAAATGGTTATGGGATCCCCGAAAAATTTAGTTGGCGCTTTCTAAAGGTGTCATTAGATGACAACAACATCGAATATTTGGCTATCCTCTGACTGTCGGTCGGTAAAGATGGCGGCTGCAAAATATCCTTTCGAGCCACAGTCACTTGTCAGTTTCCCACTAGTGGTCACGAGCACACCGCGGCTGCTGCTCGTGGGTCCTAGCCACCTAATTAGGCCCCGTTCCACGCCACGTTAGGGGGCGACAAGTTGCGGTGGGGATTGTCGCCGGAAAACCGCGGAAGAACCGCAAATTAGGACACGTGACTGTGGCTCGAAAGAATATTTTGCGGCCGCCATCTTTACCGACCGTTAGTCGGAGGATAGCCGAATTTATCTCACCGTTCCTTATGTGGCGCTGGGTGTCGCATGCGTATTCGTAAGACAAAAACCAAATAGCGACCGTACTAAGATAGTGTACATTCGAAGAATAACTAGCTGGGTAAAAACATTTTCTTAAGGACCCTCTAAAATTGTTGATGAACGATCTGGTATTTCTGACTAGATGCAACAGACACATTCGTGCAGCGGGTGGAGGAGATGATTAGAGGTGACAAGCGAGTAACTGTTAACTCTGGAATTGTCACAGAGTACTTTAAAACCAATTTCATAAAAAATGATGTGACAATTTGAATGCTGGTTCTAACAGTAATGTTCTATCGCTGATTCATGATACACTTAAAAAAAAAAAAAAAATTCTTTAACATCCACCTTACAGTTTCGACTTGCCCTCTAGCGATTCTCACATTTGTGGTCCTTTGAAAATCCACCTTGGCCGAAGACATTTCGCAAATGACGCAACAGTTAAATGTGAAATGAAAATGGGGTTTAGAAAGTAGAGCACTCTGTTCTAAACAGCAGGTCTGGGATAACTGATAAAAGTATGAGATAAGGGTATTACTGTTGGTGGAAATTATGTTGAAACATAAATGGATTATGTATGTTTAAAAAAAAAACAGTTTTAAAGTTATATCATTTTTTTTTTTAAATAATTTCTTTTTCAACCATGTGTCGCTTAATTATTGACTTCCTTTTCTTTACACATATGTGTGTGTATGTGTGTGTGTATGTGTGTGTGTGTGTGTGTGTGTGTGCCACCGTGGTGTAGCGGCTAGAAACTGGTCTGCAGATCCGAAGACGTTGGTTCACGTCCTGACAGAGCAGGACTTTATTTATGTGACCCTATCTCCCAGGTCGACCTAACCTGAACTGTGAACCAGGTAAAGTTATGGGAAGTAAAGCATGTTGGTGTGATGTTGATTTCATCATCGTTCGAGTGCCAGTAAAGTGCTATGTGCCTAGTATTCGTAAAGACACACTTGTTTTCTTTACTCTCTGTCTTTCCCTCAAAATATATGAGTTAAAGAAAAAGAGAGTGGGGGAGAGAGTACACTATTGAGTCAAAGTGTAACACTAATCAGGAGTGACTGAATCGTATTGTAATAATTAATTAAAAACTACTCTTATTTTCTTTCTCTCTTAGTTTGACTCTCAGTCTCTCTGTACTTATCTTTTTAATTTTCTGAGTATTTCCCCCTAAACTTCTACACGTCATTGTTCCTGTTTATCTCATTCACGATTATTCACCCACACTTGACACTAAAATACAAGCAAATGGCTCACAACACCCATTTCATGTTGCAGCTTTCGAGCAACAGCAATTACCATATGTTAATCGATTGGTGAAGAACTAAGGAGGAAATATTTCCAAGAGCTGGATTGGCTGTGGCTGTACTGCTGGGGAAATGGCTGGAAACAGGGCAAGTGCTACGTTGTCAAGATCATTCGGTAGCACCCGCACAATGTGAAATCCCCAGTATAATATTATTGAATGCAGGGACTTGTATAGCTGTGACAGTACTGATTCAGCTGACACAAAGATGCAATAGCCCATGAGCACATTGACCAAACAGTGGACAATACAGTGTAGCCGATCTGAATAACGCTATGAAAATGACACTTATAGTATAGTATATGCATTAAGTAGTGAGTAATACAAACCTGAAAAGCACACTGCAAAGGCCTAGAAGAACGATGCTTGTGACTAATGAGGACGACCGGCCGCTAAATCAAGCATGTAGTTAGAAATTAGCATAATTAAGATAGAACCCAGCAAAGACGTAAATTATGAGTAAACTAAAGCTTGCAGAAGTCAATGCGTTAGACACCTAACATAGTAAAAATAAGTAAGTAAAGTGAAAATCCATGTTCACTCCTTTTTTTGTGCATCTGGCATTTAAGAAGAGCACCCACATTTTTCAAACCAATCGACACTCGGTGAATAATGTGGTCGTCATTACGCCGGCAGTCTTTACTTCCACAGGACATACTTTCTAGTACCCATTTTAGGCTGGGTCGACCTGCGACGCCCCCATACCATGATGAAAATCCACGCAGACAGCAGGTAGGCAGCTGTTTTGACCACCGAGAAGTTGAATATTTACAGATCTAGTAGCAAATTGTACAAGAAACCAATGAAAGTGTGGAGAAAACAAATGGACATTTAGCTAAGGTTGTCGAAGACCAAGACTAGCATAGCCGAAAATGACTGGTTTGTATAAAATACAGGAAGATAGTTTAGGAAATGTGGATCAGCAAGAATTAGAACGAAATGACGATGATGAATATGCCAAGCGGAGCACAAATTAAGCGAGTGTGATCAAAGGAGCTCCCGACATTATGGTTTTTAAAAGATTATTATGTATTTTAATGTGGCCAAAATACTTCAATTGCCCTTTTTTATTTTTATTTTTTAGTCTTTCCAGAACGTCTGCATTCGATCTTTCCATATATATATATATATATATATATATATATATATATATATATATATATATATATATATATATATATATATATATATATATATATATCGCTTTTCCTCACTATTCTCGTTTATCAGTCACCTGAGGACATAGCAAGCAGCAGGCAGTCTACATTAGGTGTAAAGACAAATCCGATAGCTGTGGCGGATATGGACAGAGCATGAGAAGGCAGCAAATGCTGTGATGTTGATTCTAACTCACCTCAATTCAGCCTGAAGAGTTTAGTTGATTTGATTCAAAAACCGACATCACAGCACTCGGGGCATTACCATAACCGCTCCATTCCCGTCTTCAGTAGGAAGAGAATAGTTTCGATACTAATGACGCCAGTAGCATTCTGATTAAACGTCCGTCATGTCTTTCCTCTGAGCCCCGAGCATCTGTCAGAACCTCTCGTCGACCCCAACTGCATCAATTTCAAAAGACTGTCGTGATCCATCTGTTCCTCCGAACTGAACACGCTCTCACACAAGGCACCGACCACGTTTGCCTTATCATGTATCAGTATACCACCAAGTTGTGCAAAGCCAACCAGTCTGTCCGCCTGTTCATTTGCCAACACACCGCCGTTTCTCGGAAGATGAATTAAGACAATACTCCTCAAACGTGACATCCCCAGTGAAGCATGCCACTCTGAACGAAGCATGCCTGTCCTGACCTACCTCAGCCTGCTTTCTGAGTCAGTTATAATCAAGATGTGTGTGTGTGTATGTGTGTGTGTGTGTCGTGTTCTCTAACCATCGGAAAGCTGCAGTGATAGCCTCCACCTCAATTCTCAAGCTGTTTGTTGTGGTATTATATGCTAGGCTGTCCTGCACCAAACGTTGACCATTAACTGTTGCTAAGAAACCCCAAGCACTTCTTTTGCATCTTGACACTGAACCGTTTGTGTGAATGATCAAATCCTCTGAGCGATCATTATCTTGAATTAATTGCTGAATTTCCACCTCCGTGGCACCTGCTGGCCTGTCTCTGCATTCCCAATTCAGCGTGATTATGATCCTACACAAGTCTGACTGTTCAGGTGGACCTTACCCATTCCTTTCCTCCCCTAATATTTGACTCTAACATCTTAATAATGTTCCACTAAATGTGTCCCTGTTAACCATTGATCCATGCATCTTGTCTGTTACCACCTCACTAAAGACTGCATTTGAGGCTCAATGTGATTGGCTCCTGTTCTTCTAGTACTGACCTGGCATCTCCACAACTGTAAGCTCTCGTCTGCAAGGGTCCATGTTACTAGTCCCCCGACCTTTGAGTCTCAACGACGGAATGTTTTTCCTAACATGTGAGAGTCCATATAACTAGTTCCTCCTCTTCTGAGTCTCAAAGACAGAGGAATGCTCCAGTGGTTTCTTACCGACTATTTATACAGAGATGCTGGAATGTGTGGAACGTGTTTTCTACACTTTGACTGCTCTAGAATGTTCTAGCATGGGGAAACGTGACTGTCCAGGTTCTCACGGGTGGATTTCCTAACTGCGTCACCATTGCATCAGATAACTCTACCAAAAATACTCTAATTAAATTAAGAGCTGTCCCTCCATGGACTGTCAGAAAGCGAGCACTACCATGCTCTCTTTGATATGATACGTCAATACAAATTACATCGTTCACCATTTATAGATTATCATTTGCAATTATCTCTCTGTACTTAATGGTTCTAGAAAGGGAATATCAAGATTGCTAAGGAATTTTGATTTAGGTCCCATTAACTAATACGCAATATCCTACCTACTCACAAACAAGTGATGACGTTTCAACAATGCGGAGGATTTGCGATACAAAGTGGTGGTCAATAGGCAACATTGTAAGAAGGTCATCAATGACTTATAATGATTACACATGTTTTTTTTTTTTTTTTTTTTTTTTTTTTTTTTTTTTTTGATGATGTTTAATTTAATATCCTCAGTTAGGTCTAAACATTTTCGGCTAGTATAGTATTCTAAAAAAGTCACCCTTTTTATTTTTTTTTTAATTGCCTCTTTCCTGTTTTTTACTGTTGCAAAACACACAGAGCTCTAACGCTAGAAATTAACAAATAGCTTTTAAG
>CAJHNH020000379.1:87500-117500 GCA_905116865.2 Candidula unifasciata
GGTGGGTGAGTGAGTGAGTGAATGAGTGAGTGAGTGAGTGAGTGATTGAGTGGGTGAATGAGTGAGTGAGTGAGTGTGTGACTGAGTGAGTAAATGAGTGAGTGAATGAGTAAGTGAGTGAGTGAGGTAATGAGTGAGTGAGTGAATGAGTGAGTGAGTGAGTGAGTGAGTGAGTGAGTGAGTGAGTGAGTGAGTGAGTGAGTGAGTGAGTGAGTGAGTGAGTGAGTGAGTGAGTGAGTAAGTGAGTGAGTGAGTGAGTGAGTGAGTGATTGAGTGAGTGAGTGAGTGAGTGGGTGAGTGAGTGAGTAAGTGAGTGAGTGAGTGAGTGAGTAAGTGACGGCTAATACCATCTGGACTGCCCAGGAAGCGATAAACACCGACCTGACACAAAGCACAACTATTTGGACAAGAATCCCCCGAACCGCAAATCCTATGAACATCGTGCAATCGTTAGGTTATATAAGAGTCTCTAAATTGCCTCCCATACAAATTCCCGTCCTCATATGGAGATATTTTTCGTTATTTCGAAGCACAATCCTAGCTGCTGCTGGGGGCCCTAATATAACCTAACGGTTAAACGGAGACTTCTCCAGGGGTGATCCACATCTGAATTATGGCACTTTGTGTCACCGGGTCTTTATCGCTCAGTGTGATGTCCTAGTGGGGTAAAAAGTCAGTAAGCCTCAAATTTTAGGAAAGAGTTCCTGTTTATGTGATGTGCAGCCAAGCACCAGCGGTACACTGAACGTCCATCGGATCCAAGATGTCGTGTAAAGATTAGAACAAAAGTTTTTTTTTTGTCAATCAGCAAACGACTGGCACTGTTACCCGCCGAACACATATGTACATGTTCGGGCCTGGGCATCTGAGCATCTATGGACATGACCGGACTGAGGCAAAGAAAACAATACCTTGGTTTAGGCAACGGATCAACACCGTAGCCCCAAGGTGGTAGCCCATAAGTGCTCCGTTCTACCTTGAACTTAAGCCTGAGTCCGAAGAATCTCAGCGCAGTGCACGAACTACATAGCACTGGCGAGGATCCTGCAATATTTCGGGTACATTTGTAACTCTAAATTCTACCCGTGCAGCGCCGTTGTGCTACTCTTTTCGATTTCCTACTGCAACGAATTTTTTTTTTTTTTTACTTGCGGAACAATAAACACTGGCGTCCGATCTGACTACCCAGAGACTGGGGGAAATTACTAGAAGTCCACGTGAATAAACTGCAGCCTTCACAGGGTCTTGAACCCGGAACCTCCATCACTCGACAATATATACTTGTAACTCATTTTCATAACTTTACAATGTGCTATATTTTCCATGACATTGTATTTTTATAGTTTAAAAACTTTCAAACGTATACTGCCACTCAGAAATCAATACAGTACATTTATATATGACAAGTGCATAGAGACACTGTGTTCAGCATTAGGTCGAGAAGTACAGTACTTTCATATATGACAAGTGTATTGAGACACTGTGTTCAGCTTCAGGTCGAGAAGTACAATACATTCATATATGACAAGTGTATTGAGACACTGTGTTCAGCATCATATCGAGAAGTACAGTACATTCATGTATGACAAGTATATACAGACACTGTGTTCAGCATTAGGTCGAGAAGTACAGTACATTCATATATGACAAGTATATAGAGACACTGTGTTCAGCATCATATCGAGAAGTACATTACTTTCATATATGACAAGTGTATTGAGACACTGTGTTCAGCATCATATCGAGAAGTACAGTACATTCAAATATGACAAAAATATATAGAGACACTGTGTTCAGCATCATATCGAGAAGTACATTACTTTCATATATGACAAGTGTATAGAGACACTGTGTTCAGCATCATATCGAGAAGTACAGTACATTCATATATGACAAGTATATAGAGACACTGTGTTCAGCATCATATCGAGAAGTACAGTACATTCATATATGACAAGTATATAGAGACACTGTGTTCAGCATCATATCGAGAAGTACAGTACATTCATATATGACAAGTATATAGAGACACTGTGTTCAGCATTAGGTCGAGAAGTACAGTACATTCAAATATGACAAGTATATAGAGACACTGTGTTCAGCATCATAGTGAGAAGTACAGTACATTCATATATGACATGTGTATAGAGACACTGTGGTCAGCATCATATAGAGAAGTACAGTACATTCATATATGACATGTGTATAGAGACACTGTGTTCAGCATTAGGTCGAGAAGTACAGTACTTTCATATATGACAAGTGTATTGAGACACTGTGTTCAGCATCATATAGAGAAGTACAGTACATTAATACATGACATGTGTATAGAGACACTGTGTTCAGCATTAGGTCGAGAAGTACAGTACTTTCATATATGACAAGTGTATAGAGACACTGTGTTCAGCATCATATCGAGAAGTACAGTACTTTCATATATGACAAGTGTATTGAGACACTGTGTTCAGCATCATATCGAGAAGTACAGTACATTCATATATGACAAGTGTATAGAGACACTGTGTTCAGCATCATATCGAGAAGTACAGTACATTCATATATGACAAGTGTATAGAGACACTGTGTTCAGCATCATATCGAGAAGTACAGTACATTCATATATGACAAGTATATAGAGACACTGTGTTCAGCTTCAGGTCGAGAAGTACAATACATTCATATATGACAAGTATATAGAGACACTGTGTTCAGCTTCAGGTCGAGAAGTACAATACATTCATATATGACAAGTATATAGAGACACTGTGTTCAGCTTCAGGTCGAGAAGTACAGTACATTAATATATGACAAGTGTATAGAGACACTGTGTTCAGCTTCAGGTCGAGAAGTACAATACATTCATATATGACAAGTATATAGAGACACTGTGTTCAGCATCATATCGAGAAGTACAGTACATTCATATATGACAAGTGTATTGAGACACTGTGTTCAGCTTCAGGTCGAGAAGTCACATTAAGGACCCGTTTCCCCACCTACTGCCTACTGGGCATATGTTGCATGATTTTTTTTTAAACCATTCAGCATTGGGGGGATACTGTAGTCAACATTACAACCGCCTTTACCTCCCATGACTATACCTTGTACACACTCAAGGCTGGGTCATCATGGGAGCCAAAGTAATTTTTGTGAAGAAAGAAATGTGTGTTTCCCTACGGATTCGAATCCACGACTTCTGGATCTGCAGACTAGCGTCTAGCCGCTACATCACGAAGGCTGCCCAGCATCAGGTTATGTTTCACTAACTGTCATTATATTAATGTTGAATTTATTTTTTCGTGATCATTTGTTTGCTTCTCTCTCACATAGAGTGGGTATTCCTACAGTGGAGGAGCCACTGGCCGAACGGTTAAGATTGATGGGCTCTCATGCGGGCTTCCTCGAAAAGGTTTGAATACTCAGTAAGGTCATGACTTTTTGTCTGTAAGGGGCACAAATACAATCCTAATCTGAACAGTCCTTGGCGACAGCACTTGCTATTGCAAGTCGTCAAGCGGAAGCATTTGCTTCCTACGCCACAGAACGTACTGAATAGAAGTGTAATAATCGAAGACTGTATCACCGATTGGCCCTCCGGTAGACGACTTCGTCGCAAGGTAGGGACAGTATTTGGGTCTGTCTCCTTTGATCGCATCAACATTGCAGGAATCCTTTCAAGGGCTGTTGGTGACGTTTAATGCGAAGCCATTTAATATAATGCATACAACATAGCCACAATTATAACCTAAAGGTACCCCTTTGGATAATAGTTGAACGTGACTTTTTTTTTAAGCAAAGCAACTGAACGGAAAGAATAATCCGCAGTTTTGCAGATTACAGTCTCTACTGTTGAGGTCATATTCGGTAGAATTACCCTTGAGGCTCAGTACGGATAGAGAAACCTGGCTAATAACGGGCAGTAAATGTATACTACTGCAAGTTGGAATGCATAAGAATCAATAACAATATCGTTTCCATTGAGAAAACTAGTTGTAAAGTGCTGTGACACACATTGTAATTTAACAGTCATTAAATTGATTTAGTTGTCTCGTGTCGTTGGTGAATAATTGTAGGTTTGCCAGTTTGTGGTCAGGCCTGGCTGTTTTATGAGACTGCACTTTAGTGAACTTTAATACGAGCTGTGGGCAAACGACAGTCATCAAACTGAAGTCACCTAGTGGCTTCAAAAATGCATAGTGCTCTAATTAACGCTGACTGAATGATGTAGAGGAAATTACAAAAACATTGGTGTATTACAGTGTAAGTGTTTTAATTACAGGATTATTTGCACTCTTATTTTTCACTACACTATGACACAAACACACGTGCATAAAGGAATAGTTGTCATTCAATCCATACTTGTGTTGGATTTTTAACACTAAAATAAAGACAATAATTTTACTAATGACTGACTCATGCAAATACATCTTTTTATAGTCCCCACTTTGTACATCCCACCCCCTTTCCCAACCCATTTAAAATCCTGTTTTCTTTCCTTACTGTCTGTATATTCAGCACGTGTGGGTGACGTGGGCCTGAAGATTTAAGGCCTTGTAGCTTTTGAAGCGGGACAGCCTGTGCAGGTATAATGTGTAGGAGCAAGTTTTCATTTTTTAATTTCAGCATCTACTGACACATGAAACTTCTTCATGAAACGCTTCCATTCTTTCCGTTTATACTTTATGTTATGTATAGTTTGTATTAGCAGTGTTTCCATATCACCTACAATGAATGAAATTCGTTACACTGTAAATATATATATTCGTGTAAAGGTTAAGACATAGGTGGCTATTTTAATACATACAATTAGGAAAGCATAATCATCAAAACTAGATGTCGATTTCTGAGAGAAATGGAGGTGGACTGCTGTAGTGGATCAGCAGCGCGGGAATTTGATCATAGACAAGAAGCAGTCTACCTCAGTAACGTCTAGTGATAGGGTACTAATTGTTTCTGGTGAAAGTACAAACAAATCCATTGACGGATTGTTGTAGTGTAAGAAAGAGATAAACACTGTAGATGAGTTAGTGAATTAGTTTTGCTAAATGCAAAGTTTAGACACACGAGGACATTTAATTGGTAATGCAGGTTTTAAAGAACGTAACTATCATCAAGGCCCCCTGAAAGAAACCAGGCGCTTCGATAAATCTGTATCATGCATTATCTTGCCCCTTGGGGGTCTTACGTTATGTGTCTATATGTGTGCTGGTTGACCTCTGACCCTCTTTCTCAGTACCTAGACGTCTATTATTAGTCTTTGACTTCGTCTTAGTCGAGGTTTTAACTTCCTTGCAATGGGACAGCCCAATGCTTTGTTCCCGTGCCAGTGAAAATCAAACTAAATCTAGGTAGATAGGCAGTTGTTCCCAACCAGGACATCACACAGGGCGATAAACACCCAGTGACACAAAGTGCCACTATGGGGATGAGGATCGCCCGTGGAGAGGGAAATTAAATGTCTCTCACTGTCCCAATTTAAACACTGGTGAACAAACAATTAGTCCCGGCACAATCCTGAAATATGCGCACACGGTAAATGCATATGGCAGTCACTAGAGGAACTAAAGCCGACAGTCGCCCCCAGAAATACAGTTTGTCATTGATGGAAGTTGTCGGTCACAATAAGTTGGCTATATCATCTACTAGCCGTCCTGGGTTTATGTGCTACGATTGTTACTCAAGTAAAGTAAGTAAAAATCCCCAATAACGCCTTAGGCGCATCGGGCGTATGGGAAGAGCAACCCTATTTTTACAAACCAGTCAGGTGGGTAATGTATTAGGCATTATTCCGACCGTCTTTACTTCTCCAGGTCATCCATCCTGATACCTATTTTAGGCTGGGTCACCTTTCGACGTCCCAAACCATGATGACAATATACGTTGACATAGGTACGTTGGAATTACGAGTCGGACTTGCAAGGCCTAAGCCACGGACGCCCTAATGTTACTCAAGTGAGTAACATATAGAGACATTTCTCCCAAACTGAAACTCTAAATGTCTTTTTGTAAGGTAGTAGCGATTTCCTATTGTCCATTGCATTAGATACTAGATATGATTGTAGTGGACTTCATGAGAACATGACCAACGATGTTTCCACTATTCTTTATAGCATGCGTCTTCGTTGTTAATATCGACTAATCTCTAATCTGTGTAGAGGGTACAGTCATCTGAGCGGATATGTTTGTGATTTGAATCTGACATGGCAAGCCAACAACATTGATCAACCTCACACAAATCTTTCTGGTATCGCAAACCAACAACATTTATCAACCTCATACACAGATTTAATGCATTGCAAACCAACAACCGTTATCAACCTAACACACAACTTTCTGGCATTGCAAACCAACAACCGTTATCAGCCTGACACACAACAGTAACAGATTGGTAGCCTCTATATTCTGGATGATGACTACACTACCCATTGATGACACGGAGTCAAGTAATAAAGATACCCCGTTAACGTTGCACTGATATTTTTTTAACGATACGTCTTGTATCATTGTCATCGCAAACAGCAATGAGTTTACTGACTTGTCTCAGTTACAGTTTCAGCAAAATGATTATTTTAGCTCTTGTTATTCTTTCTGAGGATTACTCCCCCCCCCCCTCCCCCCACCCCATGATTACTAGTATCGACATGTGATTTTAATAATAGTGTTGTCTATGTAGTTGACTATGGGATGACCCTGTCACTGTAGTTGACTATGGGATGACCCTGTCACTGTAGTTGACTATGGGATGACCGTTTCACCGTGAAGTTGGATGTGCGTTTACCTGATTGAAGTCAATATTTATACTGTCTTATGCGTCATCCAATCGGTGCCTCCCACACCCCGCCCCCCCCCCTTTTTTTTTCCAGTTTCTACCAAATAAAATCGAAAGCTGTGAACCAAGGCACTGACACTATGTATGTTTATTTCGCTCCATGTATGTTTATTTCGCTCCATGTATGTTTATTTCGCTCCATGTATGCTTTGTCCAGATTTTGAAACCATCTTTACGATGTTAGTTCATTAGGAAATGAGAGTTATAATTTACATACGTATTATCAGAAAAAAGAAAGTGACTATGCTGTGGCAGCCAGAAAGATATGGGAAAACAAAGAAATGAAAAGACAACGCAAAACCATTGTTGAGAGTGTTTTTGCATTGCTTGGAGGGAAATCCACACCTGAATAAAAATGGGCTGTTAGAGTTCTCAGTAAAAGAGAAGTTTGATCGCCCATGCCATTTCACAAGACACTTGATGATTTTGACGGTGATGATATTTAACCTTATTTCATAATTATATCTTCTGTCCCTATCACCATTAATCAGCAGGGTCTTCCCAGAACGTCGCTCTCATCACAGCACTCCAGAAAGGCAATCTTCCTTTAGCCGATTCTCCAGCCGTGTGTGATTTCATGGCCAATGCATCTTTAACGTCTTGTATCCAGATTCGCGGAGGTGGGTCTCTGCCTAATTTTGCAGACAATGAAACTTTATCACCTTTCTCTCTAGGCCTCCATGACGTTTAATATGACCAGCATACAGAAGATTTCGAGAGAGCGTGCTGTTATTGGCCCTGTTGTCGTAAATGTACAAATCATGTTTGATGTCGGTGTTGTTTCGTCTTCTTGGTCCACGTTTATTCTACGATTTTTGTGTGTAGAATTTCCGCTCTAAAGACTTACATTCATAAGTTTCCATTTAAAATATGCACGATCCTAAAATGTTTACTTCAACCCACTTGCAATAGCCTCGCCACAATTCTTTTTTCTGTATACATGTGTGCATTAAAATGATGTTATTTAATAACATGCAAAGTCGATGTTTTGAATGCATTTTGCAGGAATTACGTCATGCAATGCCATATATTTCTAAATTAAAATGGAGACTTTTGGGAAGTGCAGTTATTACAACTCTTGCAATTCTAGTAAGATCAGCAGTCAGAAATTGATCAGTGACACGGATTACCACTTGTACGAACTGGTCAACTACAGCGTAATCACGAGCTCTGTCAGCGGATTTGGTGTGGTGTCTAACGTGATGAACATCATCGTCTTCTACAAACAAGGCTTGAACAACACCATGAACATCAGCTTCTTGGGACTTTCAATCTCTGATTTGTTGAGCCTAGTTACAATGTTGTTATGTGTTGTGTTTTTGAGTCCATTGTTCGTTGGCTCAGATATAAACATTGATTCGGCGGAGATTGTACACCTAATTGCAGGCCTACCGCACATCTGCTTCTCCAGAATCACTAGCTGGATCACCGTGTTCATGACAGCAGAAAGATGTCTGTGTATAACTTTACCTTTAAAGATAAAACAACTCATCACTCCAAGACGAACGACGGTGATTATCTGTACAATTTATATTCTCATCATTCTGTCGTTTGTGCCTGAATACGAAACGTCATATTTTGGCTGGAAGTTCGACGTAAATTCAAACAAAACGCTTATCGGGATAGTTTATAGAAGCAACAGACAGAAAGTTGAAGGTCTGACTTTTATCTTGTTTGGGATTCTTGGAATGTTATCATTTATTTCGGTGATTATATTCACATTGATTCTTGTGATTCAACTGAACAGGAAGACCAGATGGCGAAAGAAAGCAAACCTTGACAAGCTTCAGTCAGAATCAATCTTGTTTAGAGATCGTAAAACGGTGATAATGGTCATCATGATAGCAACAGTGCTGATTGTCTGCTACACACCGGGGGTCATCGTTGCTGTGGCTACATTCTGTGAGCCTCAATTTAGCATCACCGGAAGATTCGTTAATGCTTATCTGACATGCTGGTCGTTTGTGGTCATCTGTGAATCCTTTAATTCCAGTATCAACATATTTCTTTACTATTATATGAGCTCCAAATACAGGGAAACATTTCATCAGGTCTTTTCTTGTTGGAAAGTAAATTCATCGCAGGCATGTAAGTAAAGCATGATTACAAACGGTAAAAATCGCAAGCATGTACGTGAAGCTCGATTACAAACGGTATACCATTCTGAACAATTAGCAGTTAATAAATTAGATAAGGTTAAAAAACATTAACGATCCTAATACTTGCACTCTCCGTGTCATCCTCCCTTCTTTCAAAAAGATTTAAAAAAAAAAATAAATGTTTGCTATGAAACTGTATTCCATTTGTCATTTTGCTTTCCAATTTTCTTTATTTCTGTATAAGTCAATACATTCAGTTAAAAACTGTAAGTTGCTTTACAACAGAAACGGGAAATCAGTTGGTGCTGCAAGTTGTGTGTTTTATCGAGTAAGTATAATACAAATAAATGTTGTTCGTCCATCACGAGTGATGAAGAACACTTTCATCCGAAGCCTAGCACTATGCCTGAGGAACGTACGCCATCCACAACGGTCTTGCACAGCAGCCTGCCACGTCGCTCTGTTGATGCCTAGAGAAGAGCAGTCTTCAGAAGGTCATAGCACTTTTTCTATTCTCCTTAGGACCTCTTCCCTTGCTGAAGCACGCTATAAAATACTTTGGGAGGCGATATTCTGGTATGCGGGTCAGGTGACCAGACCAATGCAGCGAATAATTCTTCGGTATCGTATGGATGCTAGGCAGGTTTGCCCTATCAAGAACCACAATTTTTGGGATCTTATCTTGCCATTTGATTTTGAGCAGCTTTCTAAGATAGGTTATATGAAACTGATTCAACTTTTCAGCATGGCGCTGATACACAGTCCACGTCTCGTAAGAGAGGTAGAGAAAGAATTACTGCTTTCTAAACCTTTAGCTTGGTCAGCAGGGAGACACCACTTCAGTTTCAGACACTGGGTATAAAGTTTGCCGAAACTGCTGTTAGGCTTTGAGATTGTAAAATTGATCTCATCATCGATGTTGACTCTCTGAGATAGGCCAAGATAAGCGAATCGGTGCACTACATTTAGCTTTTGAACATTTACGGTGATAATCGGATCACCGTCATTTGTTTCTAGGAGCCGGTTGATAAATAACAACAGTTTTGTCAGTATTGGTGGTTGGCCCATAACTGTAACAGGCTTCAGAAAATATATTGATAATGTGCTGCATAATGGCCTCATAAATGAAGTTTAGAGCGGAGTCGTCAGCAAATAAAAGGTCTCTAATTGTAGTTGTTTTAGTTTTTGTTTTAGCACCAAGTCTCCCCAGATTAGACAAGCTACTATCTTTACGGTAATTTCAAGCGATTCCTGAATCATCATCATCAAATCATTGCAGCAAATGTCATACTAAACAAGGTTCGTGCAAGCAAACATCGCTGCTTTACGCCATTTGAGATAAGGAAAGGGTTCGACAGTTTACCCTTCTCCAGCTCTCTGGCCTGCGTACCTTCATGGAACTGTTGTACAATACTAAAAAACTTCTGAGGACATCTAAGTTTTGCCATGATTTTACAGTCCTCCTCTACTGACTGTATCAAAGGCCTTTGTTAGGTCTATGAAGGTAAAACAGAGTTCCCAGTTTTGTTGCTGCCACTTTTCCTGGAGCTGGCCAGCAGCACAAATCATGTCAATGTTCCCTCGCTCTTTTCGGAAGCCGCACTGGCTCTCAAGCAGGAGGTCTTGATCCAAATGCGCCGTAAGACGGTTGAGGAGAATTGTAGCCATAATTTTACCAGCAATAGACAGGAGAGATATTCCACGGTGATTGTCACATGCCTGGCGGTTTCCTTTGCTTTTACACACGTGTATGATTGTTGCATCTTTGAAGTCTTGTGGAAATATTTCTTGCTGCCGTATGAGTTGGAGTATTTATTGTAATTTATCGACAGCTTGATGGACGTGACTTGCACAAGGACTTGGATTTAAGTAGGGAAGAGTTGCCCAATTCTTCGACCTCACTCTCTCGCCCGTGTTCATCTTGATCCAATAGCAGGACAATGTCGAGACGATTGGAAATGGACCTGGGTTCAGTGGATGACCAAGGCGTCTTAAGTTCCCTGTCCTGCTCGAAGCTCTCCACAGAGCCTGCTGGTAATCGCCTTCTTGTCCGTTGAACCAGTAAGAGGTTTTATCCGCACAATCCGCCGAGTCCAGTCTGTGCATGCAGGGTAGACATATCCCAATCACCGAGTGGTTTAGAACCAGGTCGGCTACCCTCTCCTGGTTTATCCAGCCCGTCTAAGCTGTTGCCCGGGAAGTTGGGGGGGGGGGAGGGTGTCCGCAGTAGCATGCTGACAGTTGCTGGGTGTCACATGAGAGATCTGAGTGCCAGACCCAGCCCATTGGTGGTGAACTGCCCAAAGAAAGACATGACGGTCATACAAATAAATAACAACATAGTGACGGCTCTATTTAAATTGGAATTGTCCTTCAACTGATCTACATAGATATCAAAATAACGTACATAATGAATGTGACATCCAAATGCTACAGTGAGACTGTGAATGTGCAAGTCAGACATACAGGAAAGACACGTTATCACTGAAAGAATTCCGTTTTTGGGTATGAGGACAATCGTGAGGCATGAATGGTTGTCAAATCTGACGACCGTATCCTTTTGTGAACCAAAAAAAAAAAAAAAAGCAAGTTTACCATTATCCTGGCGAAATTAGATCTAAGATGGGTGCCAGGTAAAACATGCAAAGGTAAAGTCGGGAGATGTGAACAATCGTCATTGTACACAGTTATAAACCCTAATTTCTCTGCCACCTGCACGAACAGCTGATAAGAAACTGTCCGCTTGTGTCGCCGCCCGTAGGAAACTCCGTAGCTACAGCGACATTCCTCCACTTACCCCAATAGTGTTAACTCTGGTAAAAATTTCCTAGAGGCTGAGTGAACCCCGGACAATTCGAACACTGGCCGTGGCTGTCAGTCAGACTCTTGAGCTCACCGCCTCAATGCCTCATTCGCTGGCTAACCCTTACGTCAGGGCTAGCAGTAAGAATGAACAGGCTCCATCTTACTTACTCAGCTTGACCTCCGTAGCTATACTCAGTAAGATGCAATTTTACATCGGCTGTCTGGAAACCTCTATAGTACTTAAGTTCCAAACAAGAAAAAAGAAAAACAGCCACGTCAAAGAATTCTACGATGACCGGCACGACTCAAAACGGAGTCCCATCAGCACACAGCCAATAGCCGTCATCTACGAGGGTCAGTACTCGTAAGTAGAACCGCTGTCTTGTTTTGGCAGTTAACATGAACGCCTCGCCGGTCGTCACCCACGGCAATCTTCCCCACAGAGGAACACACAGCTTTCTCTTCACGACTCGTCTCAGCTGCTCTATTTAACTGTCCCCTCTAGTATATGCATGTTCGCGTTCTCTGTGAGTCCTCTGTGATAGCTGAGACGCCCACACACATGCACGTTTTCCACCTTCTCCCCTCATACCCTTGTGTTCCAGTCTTGCTCGACACGAACGAGGTATGACTTTTTATCCAGGCCTGTTGACGCCTCAATAATGACAGATTCTCTTTCATCGGTACAATCACTAGGAAACTATACACAGATTTGATTTGATTTGATTTGATTCGAGAACCGACATCACACCACCCGGGGCATTCCCATAAGCGCTCCGTCTCCATCTTCAGCAGCCAGCGAAGAGTTCCGATACTAATGGTGCCAGTAGCTTTCTGATTAAATGTCTGTCTTGCCTTTCCTCTGAGCCTTGAGCTTCTGCCATAACCTCTCGTCACCCCCAACTGCATCAATCTCACCAAACTGTTGTGATCAATCAGCTCCTCCGCATTGTACACGCTCTCCCACAAAGCACTCACTACGTCTGCCCTATCGTGTAGCAGTATTCTACCAAGTTGTGCAGAGCCAGCCAGAATGTCCGCCTATTCATTTCCCAATACACCGGCGTGACCCGGTGAAAAAATCCAGACAATACTCCTCACTCGTGTCCTCCGCAGCGAAGCATGCCTGTTCTGATCTTCCTCAGCATGCTTTCTGAATCAGTTACAATTACAATGTGTGTGTGTGTCGTGTTCTCTAGCCAGCGGAAAGCTGCAGTGACCGCCTCCACCTCCATTCTTAAGCTGGATGTTGTGGTATCATATGCTAGGCTCTGCTGTACCAAACGTCGACCATTAACTTTGGCTAGGAAGCCGGAAGCACTTTTTTTGCCTCTTGACACTGAACCGTCTGTGTAAATGATCAAATCCTCTGAACGAGCATTGTCTTGAATTAATTGCTGAATTTCCACCTCTGTGGCACCTGCTGGCCAGTCTTTGCATTCCCGGCTTAGTGTGATTATGACTCTAGACAAGTGTGACTGTTCAGGTGGCACTTTGACCCACTCCTCTCTTCGCCTAATGTTCTCAAAGATGCAAACCTGTCTGATTGTGTCTTCTGCCTAAGCCATCCATGACCTCCCTCTTATCAGCCGCTGACCCTTAACTGCACCCAGAGTACTTCAGGATCTAAACCCATGACCTTCTGATCCGCTGGCGAGCGTCTAGCCGCTGCACAACGGCATCTGCCATAAGTGTATGTGCACATGCATTTTATGTGTGTAAGCAAACACGTGTACATGGACTACAGCTTGGGCTTGTGCAAAAGTGTGTATATATCCAAATGTGTGTACGTAAACGCGTATGCGTGCATTCACACATTGGCCTGTGGACTTGTATGTCATGTGTGTGATTGTGTGTGTGTGTGTGTGTGTGTATTATATATATATATGTGTGTGTGTGTGTGTGTTTGTGTGCAATTGTACACGAATGTCTATATATGGATATGTGGTTGTGTTTAGTGCATGCCGGCCCCCTCCCCAACAGCCCTCACTAGGTGCTTGAGTGCAACTCCAAGCCACTAGTTTTACTGCTATTGGCATTCGTATTCAACATAACTGGCACAAAGAAACTAGACCACTGAGATCTCCAACCACACAACCTCCTGCAGAATGGGTACTGTCACTGCCACCTCGAGCAGGAGTTGACCATCGTCATGCCTAGACTACCTATTGTGTTGGCAATGCAGCTGAAAAGCGTTTTTCTGCAAACTCCAACTCATGACTTGCATGTCTGGCCATTTTTAGGTCAACAAAGGTCTCCGCTGTTTTATGCTTCTACCTCCATTTTTGTTGTCTGTTTCTCCCATCCTGAGACTCGTCTCATCTAGTTATAGTTTCCCAGAATAGTTTTGCCACGTCTGGAACTGTGACGCTGGCTGGAGGTTTCAGTCATTTTGGTCAGAGGGCCCAGCTTAATTTACAATTTTCTGCAGCCAAAGTTTAAGTTGTTTAGATTTCAAATAACTTTGAATCCAATATTAAGGCGGTTCATGATCCTGGAGCCATTTCAGAGATGATTTCAAATCCATCTTATGACAATTAACATGCAGCCACCTGATGTGTCCCAAATCTTCTTCTTAACTTCTAAAATTCAAGCTGACGCGGTTCCAATACCCGTCTAGAAGGAAATACATTTCAAACAAAAGCGCACATTGTGTACCAGGATTGACTCTATCATATGCTCATGTATGCGCTAATTAAACCTCCCGAATAACCCCCTGATTAAATGATTTTAATTCAGCGTAAATATTAGACAATTGTTGCGCAGCAGAGTTAGAAGTATCTCCTCAAACGCTGATCTGAGTTGAGTTGATTCAGGATCTGATATCACAACACTCGGGGAATCGCTAATATAAGCGCTCTGTTTTCATCTACTGCAGCCAGCACAGAGATTCATTATTAATGGCACAAGCTGCTTTCTGATTGTATGTCCGTCTTGTCTTTCCTCAGAGCGTCGAGTATCGGCTAGATACCCTTGCCACTCTTCTCTGCACCACTCTCACTAGACTGTGGTGATCTATTTGCTCCTCCCCATTGTACATGTTCTCCCAGAGGACCTAACCAGGTCGGCCTTATCATGCACCAATATTCCACCAAGTTGTGCAGAGCCGACAGTCTGTCCTCCTGTTGATTTCCCAACACTCCGACACCCCGAAGAAACGATCCAGACAATGCTCCTCACGCGTGACCTCCTCGGCGAAGCATACCTCTCTGCAGGAAGCATGCCTGTCCTCGCCTCCTTGCTAAGAATAGTTTTAAAAAAGGAAATGAAAAAAAGCCCTTCACTTGTTTTTGTGCATCCGGTAAGTGTTGCAGGACTTATGATGTTTGTCTGTCAACTATCAAACTCTAGAACGTGTTTTTGTGCATCCGGTAAGTGTTGCAGGACTTATGATGTGTGTCTGTCAACTATAAGACTCTAGAACGTGGCTCATCTATCCCCAACGTAAACCACAACATTAGACTTGTGTTGAATCAGTGTCCGGCTATTAATTTATTAGATACAGTTGTTGCATCCTTTTACAGGACGTTGCAGAACCAACCCTAACAGCCCCTGGCTGTTGTGTGGTTTCTCTAGGCAATTTTCGTCCAGTAGTTTGCCTTTGCCTCTGGACGGTCGGCTTTCTTGATACCACTGTCGAAACCAAGCTGGGATCGAACCCGGCATCCCGGCATTACGAAGCGAAGCGTTCGCATCGACTTAGCCACAGAGCCGACTAGATACAGTACACATAATAAAAACATAGACATGCATTGATAGACACTTGTAAAAGGAAGCAGAAAGATAACAGGACACACTTGACAACATACACATGGACAGTTACAGATTCAATGCCGGTAATCGAACCTGTCACATTCAAACGACGACAAGGCCAGCTATGTTAACTATACCTTTCGATGTGTGTGATGTCGAGCATGCGCATTCTATCTCTGTACTGTGTTCAGTGAGTGCCTATCAATGTTTACCTGCCTTTTTTTTTTCATACTATTTTTACGGCCTCTCTGGTTGCCCATTTGTCAACTTTTCATAAGACATATTTACTTAGACACCCGAAGCATCCGAGGTATACGTGTTTATATAAATATGACTGCACTCGTGACGACATATTGACGTATACATACGTAAGGAAGATTGTAAAAGGCTTGATTTGCGATCTGTTATAATGTTTTTAGGAGCTTGAAGACAGATTGTGAAAGACACATACATTATAAACATGCACCGACTTTAATCAATTTGTAAGGTATTAGCAGTTATCTGGTGTCGACATTGTTATAACAGATTGTGAAACAATGTCAAAACAAAATGAAATCTTCAAGGTCTATCAGTTTACATGATAAAGAATATTACACAGTAGATTGTGTAATGAACTCCCAGCTAATACTTCCTATAATTGCAAGTGTGATATAAAGAGTTACCTTTTAAATATTTACAATACAGTCCACTTTCCATTCACAAAGAGGTCGATAATTCGTACCTACGCGGAATTGAACTGTTCTATAATTTTAGTGTCCGGCATTCAAAGATCAGCCAGAATGTGTCTCTGTATTTAGAGCTCATATAGTAATACAGAAATATATTGACAGTGGAGTTGAACGATTCAAAGATAACAACAAACGACCAGCCGGTGAAATAAGCGTTGACGTATCTCCCAATGACGCTAAACTCAGGCTCACAGAATGTAATCAAAGACACAATGACCCCTGGTGTGTAGCAGACGATCAGCACGGTTGCTATCATGACTACCATTGTGACCGTCTTTCTGTCCCTATTGGAGATCGATTTTGTCTGGAGCTGTTCAAGATTTGCGTCTTTTCGCCATTTTGATTGTTTGTTCAGTTGTAATACTAGAAACAGTGTAAATACGATGACTGTAATAAATGATACAAAACCTAGCATTGCAAATACGATGAAAGTCATACCTTCAACGTTCTTTCTTTTACTTGTAAACAGTAGCCCAATCAGAGTTTTGTTTGCCCTTACATCAAACTTCCAGCCGTAGTAGGATGTTTCATATTCAGGTTCAAACGACAGAATAATAAGAATGTAGATGCTACAAATGATCATTGTTGTTCGTCTTTGGGTAATCAACCGTTTGATGGAGAGTGGAAACGTTATGCACAGGCATCTTTCTGCCGTGATGAACACCGTGATCCAGCTGGTGATTCTCACAAAACAGATGTGCGGGAGTCCTGCTATCAGATATTGCATCTCAGTTGAAGCAACTCTGGCCCCGAGGGATTCCAAAAAAGGGCTCATAAACATATTACATAACAACATTGTTATCAGGCTGCACAGATCTGAAATAGCGAGTCCCATGAAGCTGATATTGATAGTGCTTTCAAATCCTTGTTTTACGAAGACGATGATGTTGATCACGTTAGCTCCCACGCCACAAACACTGATGAGACTTGTGATTATGCTGAAATTGACCATCTCGTAAATGCGGTAGTCCTGGTCGCTGATCAGTTTCTCGAGATTGTTCATACCAACACTCAACGCGTCTGAATGATTGTCTTTAGCAACAACTTCCATTATGTCTGGTCAAATTCTCATACTGTCTAGTTACAGTTCCTGTGGAGGTCGTTGAAATATTCACTTGGCACTTTGACTAGCCTAAAGTCAATTGACACATGCTAAAATCGCTGAGAAATAAACAAGATGCGGAAATAATTAAAATGGTGGGTAATGATTATAAAGATGAGATGGTCAGCTAAATAGTAAATAGTTCAGCCCCTAATGCTCTGGAAGTTGGTGATGCTCTGCTAACCAGTCAATGATTAGAAGCACAGTTCGTCCGTGAGTCTAGGAGATTGTTCTGAATATATTGTTTCTGGTCTGGGATGAGGCACGTAACGTGTCCACAATAGCACACCCAACAGACAAACACAATTTCTTTTACTGAAATAAGAGATAACATGATTGGCAGCAATCAGGACAATGTTGCAATGCAACTAAATTACCACGTTGTGAAACCCATCTTCCATCTTAAGCGCACGTGATAAATGATGTGATATACTAGAAATCACATGGAATGACATTTTGTAATTTCACAGTACACTCTATCATTTTATTGAAGGACGTGTGTTCATCACTGTCACAGGACTGAATGTTGCCAAGCTGAGATCAAACAGTACTGTGCACACTAGGAATAGGCGATATTGAAGCGACGAATTATATACTTTTTCACTGCTGGGTATAAAGGCTACATACCTTTTATAATAGCGTAGTGAGAATTATAATAGGACAGTAAGTAACTTACGAGTATATAGTCTATTGTACTATGTAGAAAAAAAATTCAAAACACTGATATATTAAACATTAAAGACAACTAGTTCAGGGGCCGTTGTAAACTCAAAGACGTTTTGTCAAAACAACATGACCGGACAGCAAGAGTTGTGGGAACAAAATACAAGGTCAACCATCAACAAAGATGGGTACACAATAATCGGGAATAATTCGTACTTACACAATTTAGCAACGGGCGTAATTGGAGCGACGTTCTATGAACGAACCTGCAAAATAATTGTGATGTCGATAATAACAATCATGTATATTCTACATTTGTCTCGACATATTGGTAACAATATTTTCGTAGAGATGATGAAAGTTTTGTAACATGCGGTCATTTTTGTTTCTCCATTTTGCAAAGATTGCACTTGAGAAGGCATTGCTAAATACTGTCACAATATGGAGTCAATATAGCACAGCTATTACTATGTTTCCCTGTCGTCCTACCATCACGTTCTTGAGTACCCTTACCCGTGTGCTCATATTTGCGGTACATGGCTTCATGCCAAATTCCTAAACTAGGCGCGCAAGAATTACTGAACCAGCCGTGGATGTTTGGTTTCAGAGTTGTATCGGTGGCGTATGTAATGTGTATATTTTTCCGATTGCATTTTGTTTTTAATTAAAATCTTTTAGTTTTGAATTTTACCAGCAGGTTTCTGATGCATAAATCTAGAGTACTATGCCATGAAATGTTGCAGCTGTCTTCTCGTGTATGTGTGTGTTTAACATCATATGACCGGTGCGTCTCTAACATAATACATTCTTGCACTTTTACGTGTCATAGTTTTACGGGCACTGACTTGGCATAGCTACTACTGACAGTGATACATTTACTGACGACTCCAAGTATATGGTCGATACCGTTACTAGGTTTGCCCGTTAGCCGTGCTGTCACAGAGACATGATCAGTCACGATTATTACTGTTTGTACATTCCTTATTATTTACGAACAAACAGTAATGTAATATGTGGCTAGAGATGGCATACGAAGAGAAACGGTCATTATTATATTTGTGGGAGTTGTATAATTTCCAGGGGAGAATTATTAAAATACCAGTTTTACTCATATTAATTACACAATGCAGCGGCAATATGCGGGGAAGCACTTATTTAGTAAAAAAAAATAAACATATGTTACACTGACATAATGTCATCGCAGCAGTCAACATACACTTAAATGTACGGCTTACTGGCTGACTCTGTTAGTATGTTTAAGTTAGATATTAAAAGTACTCCTAAAACCATTTCCCCGTCATGTCTGATTACATACAATGTGTAATTAACATATTACTCCTCATTTCAGTGTTTATTTTCAGCCTAGTTTTTCTCAGTCAATCATCTAAGCGGAGTTGACTGGTCTTGAGGCATAGTGCTACAGGTCCCCGGTTCGTGCCACGGTTAGGACAGGGATTTTTTCCCGTGGACTTCTAGTAATTTCCCCCGTTGTCTCTGGGTAGGAAGACCGGACGCCCCTGAGTATTGTTGCATATTTAAAAAAAAAAAAAATCCCTTAGCAGCTAGAAATCGAAAAGAGTAGCCTACCTGCGCTGCCCGGGTAAATTTTTTTTTTTTTTCTGTTGGTGCAACAGAATTTGACACTGCGCTGAGATTCTTCAGACTCAGGCTTGAGTTTAGAATAAGAACGGAGAATCTATGGGTTGCACTAGTGTGCAATAATTTTGATCCGTTGAATAAACATAAACAATCAATCATGTAAAACATCCAACTTTTCTGTTAAGTTAACAGGAACTGTAAATGAAACACAACGAATTGTGTAATCGCGGATATGTATATTTGAAAATATCAGTCGGTCCATTAACAGTTTATTGTAGATTTAAAATTTTTAGATTTGAAAAACTGGTTCTGGCCTTCAGGCAGCGAGCGTTGCAGAGGCTGCCATTCGATCGAGAATGGATGAATATACCACCATTCTGACCTAGAAAGGCATTTTCCAAAAGAAGCAAGAAGTATCTTACAAAGAAGGTAGGAACAAGTACACATCCCTGCTTCACTACATTTTTTTTTTCTGATGTTACACCCTCAAAGTTGATTGTACCTTTCATACATGTGTGGAACCACTCAATATTGCTCAGTAGGGTAGGTAGACACCAAATCTTCTTCAGTGTGTTGAACAGACCTTTTCGACTAACCAAATCAGATGCCTTGGTAACATCAAAAGAAGCAACATACAGTGGTTGATTTTGTTCGGGGAATTTTTCCTGCAACTATCGTAATGAAAGTATCTTATAAATGGTAGACCGGTTCCCACAAAAGACACACTGGGACTCTGAGTAAATCCGGTCTCCCAGGATCTGAAGTCTTCGCAGAATAATTCTTGCAACTGCATGTCCAACACTACACAGCAAAGATATTCCCCTGTAGTTATTGCAGTAACTCCGATCACACTTGTTCTAATACATAGTTATGATGCTTGCGTCTCTGGAGTCTTGCGGAATCTGTTTCTCATGCCAGGATAGTGTTATTAGCTGATGAATGAGTGGGGTTCGAATGTCTTTCTCACTCTTGATTATCTAATTCCTTACTACTACAACTGTTGGAAATGTGTCCATACAATCAAGAGTTGGTAGAGTCTTTATGGAATTAAGAGCTTCATCTGTTAGTTTAGTATCAGCTGAGTATTGCTCCAGATAATTTTCCACACATCTATCTAGATGCTTCTTCTTGTCATTATTAATCTCCGTATTCAAACTCTTTAGTGTTGCACTTTTTTAAATAGTAGGACCGATAACATTTTTTGCCTTCTCATAATTGCTTCTAACATCACCACTACAGCTGGCATTTTGAATGCTTTTACATAACTGGATCCAGTAGTCGTTGGCACACTGCCTAGCTACCTTTTGCAAATGATTTCTATCTAATCTCAATTAACTGCGAGTGTTCCATATGATTCGTACCTTGTTTCTGAGGAGTATAAACCTTTTACTGTCAATTAAAGGTTGGAGGGTCCTGCTATTTGCTTCAAACAAGTCCTTACGTCTGTGTTCTCTAAACCTATAGACTGATACAGCTGTTTTGTAAACATTTTACAAACAATAGTGTATGACCATAGCACCCACATTATTGATAAGGTGCAATAGGGTGGGTCCTGTCTGGCGGTAATGTCGTCCCCTTTATCGTCATCCCCTTGTGGGGTGCACATTTTAGTTATTTTGAAGCCCCACCCTGGCTTTTGCTGGGGACATTAAATTTTGCCGGGCCAGCAATATGGCCTAAAGACTGAACGGGGTTTCTCGGACCTCTCCACGGGTGATCGCCATCAGCATGGTGGCAGTTTAAGTCACTGGGTGTTTGTCGCTCTGTGTGATGTCCTGGATGTGGCTAGAAAAGGGAAGGTGGGTTACAATTTCCATACATACATTCCGTCCCCATTTTTAGACCAATTTTTCATTATTTTAAAGCCTCACTATGGTTGTGGCAGGGAGCCTTAATATAACCTAAGGATTGAACGGGGTTTCGGGTACCTCTCCACGGGTGATTCGTATCCGAATAGTAGCACTTTGTGTCACCGGGTGTTAATCGCTCAGTGTCCTATGGGGTACAAATGCAATCTGTCTTTTACAGTGCCATACTCCCATAGACCGCAATTTTTGTTTCAAAGTCCCACCCTGACTGTTGCCGAGGCTCTAACTATTTTTCTCTGTGTTTTTTCCAAACATTCCTCGCTGGTCGGTGTTTGGCTCTGGCTGTACTTGGCGATTGTTTTATTTGTAAATTTAATTAAGCAGTGTAATTTGCTAGGTCAATCTGAAACTTCAGTGCGTGGTGGTCTTAGATAAATCCCTAGCGCTCTGCGCTCATTGGGGTAGGGTCGAAGCTCTGACTGGTTTCAACTGTGTTCCCTCTTGAGTATTTGCCCGCAGCAATTCCTCGGCAGTAGGCACACTACTCTGAAACACTCCCCAAGGTTTCCTCCCATCGCATGGCTGTCCAGGTCCTTGACCATGTGATCACGTCAGTTTTGTTTTGCGGTTTAATTTACCTATACCCTATTAAGTTTAAATCTAAACTTCAAGGGACATATATTTTCTACACACATGGATTATACTTGCAAGGGACATAACCCTGGATGTATCCACATATTTCTCACAACAGGGATCGGTGACCATGACGATTCTATCTAAATCTGGATCCGATCTCTGACTTGGGCAAACTAAGCTCACGCCCAACAGTTATTTGGCCACTGCTCTCGGTATCAGCCTACTGACTCGTTTCAAAGGTCTTCCTTAGTGGAGACACAGGCACATCATGTTCCTCAAAAGTGCAGTTTAGGTTGGCAGGACGAAATATACTCTCAAACTAATTATAGCAAATGGACCCTTTTTTCTGAATTTTAAATCCACATCTGTAAACATGTAAAAAATTTCCATTTCAAGATAAACATGTATTAAACTCACTAGAAATGTGGTTTTTTTTTTTTTTTTTTTTTTAAAGACAAAACAGACATAAAAGAAAAATAAACGTATCAATAGTAGACTTACCATGCACTCTGAATCTGTAGATGAAATCATGGAGGCCATCACTACAATAGTAAATTCCGTTGTCATGTGTCGTTACATTTCTAATTGTTAATGTAGACATCCACCCTGACACGTATGCTTCATAGTCATGCGCCTTTTCTTTGATGCACTTTGATTGGCCACAGGTAGCAATAACGTGCTTGTTCTTTTTCCAGGTAACTGTGTTATTCTTGTGACCACACTTATAGCAAATGAATGTGTAGGGTTTAGCTAGTTGTCCAGGGTCACTTCGATTGAGTATGTCTGCAAATATACAATTACTCAAGTCCTAGAGCTGTTTACATAATAATAAAAAATATATTTTACTTGCTTGTCTTCTTAGTTGTATTCCAGGAAAGCTTTAATGGTTGGTCTACTTCTCGACTTAGGCTTCGATCTAGAACATGAGTTTAAATGGCTAATGTGTGTGCAGACAGTTAGATCGTCTCCTATCAGCCAAATACATTGAGGCTTTAAAGGAACCACTCCTAATTTTTTCCAATTCTACGACATATCACCTAGATAAGAAGCCTCAGCAAGATTTTTTATTCTGCCACAGTAGCAGACCACACTCTTACATTCTCACCTTAATCTGACGATGGCCAGGTGGTAAATAATATTGTCCGTTCGTGTCGATCCATTCAAGCCCTCTGTGAGGTTTCCACATAGTGGTTGCCTATCAACATGTGATAGATGACTCGAATGTGAGCCTTGGCTAATGACAGTGATTGTCGAAACCAGTGTTTTCCAAAACTTTCAGGCCCGTCGGCACTTTTCGGAAAGCTAAATTGGATTACGATCTTTAAACATGAGCAACATGCACCTTGGCGAGAGGCAACGGCGGTATTGATTTACCATGCTATATCATCGGATAAATTAAGGATAAGGTCTGTGCACTTTTCTACTAAATAGTAGGTAATAAAACTAATTCACGGTCCTGATGTAAGGGCTTTACACATCAGTATGTCAGGATTCAAAGCTAATTTCCAGTCCTGATGTAAGAGCTTCACACATCGCTTTGTCAGGTTTTAAAGCTAATTTCCAGTCCTGATGTAAGAGCTTCACACATCGCTTTATCAGGTTTTAAAGCTAATTTCCAGTCCTGATGTAAGAGCTTCACACATCGCTTTATCAGGTTTTATAGCTAATTTACAATCCTGATCTGAAAGTTTGTTAGTTAGTTGAGTCAAGAATTGACATCACAGCACTCAGGGTATTCCCATGCGTGCTCCGTCCTCATCTTCAGCAACCAGCGCAGAGTTCGAGTACCGATGGTACAGGTCACAATCTGGTTATAGGTCTGTCTCGCCTTTCCTCTGAGTGTAGCTAGTCGGTGTGTAGAGGTTTGTCTTGAAAGATGATTTTAATTGTTTTAATAGTTGGTTTGTTTTTGTTCTATCCTGAAATGTATAGTTCAGTACAAGTGTTGGTAGCCATCCAGACCTTTCTAACTAAGCCTTTTGCACGTCTACGACATCCGAGGGACTCCATGACAGCTGTTTCGTTTGTTTTAGGTTTAGAGTAGGTATTGCTGAGCTACAGCATAAGAGAGCAGGTATAATACATCTAGTATAGAGCAGGTATAATACATCTAGTATTACTGTCTCTGTTGACGCTGAATAGTGGGCATGTGTATACCAAATCTGACATCCGCCATTTTGCCAACGGCTTCTGACCGGGTGAGCGTATTAGGACGGAAACTTGATCGACTTATTGTACCTAGGTGAAGGAAATCTTCCTTTTTCTCAGCTCCTGGAAATATAATCTGTAAATAATGTTATAGCAGGGTACACTATGGTGTTAGCATCGGTTGCCAGCTGGTCTGGAAGGGGTCGGGGTAGCTCCATAACGCCGACAGGGTACTGTTCTTCTGATCTGGCAGGCTGACAGGGTACTGTTCTTCTGATCCGGTAGGCTGACATGGTACTGTTCTTCTGATTCGGCAGGCTGACAGGGTACTGTTCTTCTGATTCGGCAGGCTGGCAGGGTACTGTTCTTCTGATCCGGCAGGCTGACAGGGTACTGTTCTTCTGATCCGGCAGCATCAGCAGCATGCTCAGTTAAAATAAGGATTAGTGCTGCCTTTCCTTTTGAGTAAACAAGCCGGGCAAAGACAAGAATCACATGGCTAGACATTGTGTGTAATAATTGCTGAGGCATCGCGCTGTGGAGAGAAACAATATCGTTTACCATTATTTTCCTTGCAAACCTATTGGAGAGGGTTGCAATCGAAGTAAGAAAACAATGCAAATAAACAATTGCTGCTCTATGATTCAGCACCTATGATTGTCTTTAGAACTAGCGCACAGTTGACATGTTGCAAAAAAAGATACTCGAAACAAAAAACAAATGTTCGACGAAACTGAAGCAGGCACACGTCCATTGTGTCTCTATAACAAACAAAAAATAGAGTTGTCTTCTATCATGAAAATAAACTAATAACAGTTTTAGACACTCATTTTGTATCCAGTTCTCTACTTTCTCCACTGATCTGTTAAGCAAGTAGGAGGGTGCTCAGGTGCTTTTTGATGTTCGTCTAGCTGCAACCTCCCCCCCCCCCCCCACCCTCAACCAGCTTCACCACCCTTCTCCACTTGACATCTGGATCTGGCCCTAGCCTACTAGTACCTATATGGTGAAAGGGGCGCACTCAGGTCGTTAGTTTTTTCACGAGTAAAGCCAGTCTGCAGTCAGGATTGTTGTTTGTGACTGAAAAATCACAGAACATAATGGACCTAGAGGGGACTACATCTGTTTAGCCTAAAAAACAGCTGATCACCAAAAGGGGAGGTGTCAGGCGTTTAAACTACTCCGGGACAACGATAAGCTCAACTAGGGTGAACTCAAAAAAAAAAAAAAAAACCTTCCTATGCATATTATATATTTAAAAAATTAAATATCGCTTTAGCAAGAAGTGCGGGCCCTGTGCTTGATATCATCCTAGGCTAGCAACTATGAAAGCCGGAAGAAGAGAAGGTGGGAAAATAGAGAGAGAGGGAGGCATGAAAAGAGGAGAGTCGGGGGAAAAACAGAGGATTCAAGCACGCTTGACGCTTGAGTGGGTTACTGTAATGCCAGAGAGCGCCCAGAAATCAAGCACGCTTGAGTTGGTTTCTGGAACTGTCGTAGTGCCAGACAGAGAGCGCCCAGGATTCAAGCACGCTTGAGTGGGTTGCTGGAACTGTTGTAGTGCCAGACAGAGAGCGCCCAGGATTCAAGCACGCTTGAGTGGGTTGCTGGAACTGTCGTAGTGCTAGACAGAGAGCGCCCAGAAATCAAGCACGTTTGAGTGGGTTGCTGGAACTGTCGTAGTGCCAGACAGAGAGCGCCCAGGATTCAAGGATGCTGGAGTGGGTTACTGGTTGTGCCAGACAGAGAGGAACTGTACTGGAGAGTTTGAATAATGGCTTTGATGTCGTCATGCTTGTGGAATTAAATATAGACATGTATGACTGTACCGTATGTATCAGTTACATAAACCCTACTGGGCAGGAGAGAAATGGGCAAATTCTGCTTGTGCAGGAAGAAGTGGAAAACGTGGTAAATGGCCTGGGCCAGTAACCTGATGATGCGATGGAGGTTGAAAGTATACAGATTTATATTGGTGACATAACCCGGAAATAAAGTGTATATTAATGTGGACTCTATGGTCACAAAGGAAAACTGGGATTGGCATAATGTTGGGATGAAATATTTGCTAACGGGCTTGTCATTTGTGGGGATTTCTATGCATGGAACAGTACTGGGAAAAATAGACAAGGAAATGCCATAGCAAAGTTATGATGCATGCAGACGTAGTCTGTATAAACGATATTGGGCCAACTAGAATGGCAATGAGATCTGGAGATGGAAACACAGACATTGATCTGAATTTGTTACCCAGTCTGCAGTACTGCACACAGCAGAATCTTCACGCTTACAATGATAAGAGTGACGTTCTGTAAGGGACCTGCTGGTGACTGGTGATAACTGGTGAATCCATACGTACACAGAGACCGTCTATGCATGGTTTATCTGTGTGTGCCAGGGAGTGGAGAAGACAACCATATCGTCAGCGGGTGGGGAGACAACCATATCGTAAGCGGGGGAGGGAGACAACCATATTGGCCTGACTTACTAGGCTGAGCACATCTCTTCCTGACAATTTTCAGACCCCAATTTGGTGTACCCATGAACAAAAAATTATAATTTTCAGACACAGCATCACCACCCTCTCCTTTAAAAAAAAATATATTTAGCTTTTTGCTTTCGCAAATCAGTATAATAATTCACTTTAAATAATTTGAAATGACAAAGTAATTACTTTCGAAGATTATTTATTCGTTTTTTACAGTTCTTACTAACGTATTAACTCTGTACGTCCTTTTTAGGACGTAATTTTTTGTTATTTGAAGCCCCACTCTGGCTTTTGCCAGGGGCCGCAATATAGGCAGGCCATAAAAATGGCCAAATGTCTGAACGCGGTTTCTGGGACCTCTCCACGGTGATCCTCATCCACATGGTGGCACTTTGTGTCATCGGGTGTTTATCGCTTGTGTGATGTCCTGGTGGGGTAGAGAGTCAGTCAGTCTTACTAACGTCCTTTCCAGCATGTAAATTTTTCTTATTTGAAACCCCACTTTGGCTTTTGCCAGGGGCCGCAATATAGGCAGGCCATCAATGTGGCCAATTGTCTGAACGCGGTTTCTGGGACCTCTCCACGGTGATCCTCATCCGCATGGTGGCACTTTGTGTCATCGTATGTTTATCGCTTGTGTGATGTTCTAGTGGGGTAGAAGGTCATTCAGTCAGGCCGTTTCTTAATTATTAGTACCCCTAAACACATCGTCCTGTTTAGGATGCAATTGTATTGTTGTTTGAAGCCCCACCCTGTCTGTTACCAGGGGCCGCAATATAGCCAAGCCATAAATATGGCCCATTGGCTGAACGCGGTTTCTGGGACCCCTCCACGGTGATCCTTATCCACATGGTGGCACTTTGTGTCATCGGGTGTTTATCGCTTGTGTGATGTCCTGGTGGGGTAGAAAGTCAAGTCAGGTTACTTAATTTCCCTACACACTTACGCGACAGAGAAAAACAAAGGGAGCAGCCATGTTTCGGCACCTATGATGTGTCTTTAAAACTAGCGCACAATCGACATGTTGCAAAACGATACTTGAAACAAAACACACATGCTCAACGAACTTGTAGCTTTGATACTTGAGAGTAGACACAAGATCTGAAGACAACTGTACATTGTCTTACCCGCAAGGCTAACTACATGTGCCGACCGCAAATGAGAACTAAGTATATGCCTTTGAATAGCACGACAGTTTTCGAACTTTCCCTGACTAGGTTGTATGTCCTAGACATCAAGTTATGCATGCAGTCTAAATTGTGTCGTCTCTTTGCAAAGTGTTACTGTCATTATACAGTCTTTGAAGTTTGCAAGCAGACGATTTGTGAGTTTTAACTTTGTTGTTTTTTAATTTGCATACAGAAGCAGACAATATGCAACGTGGTCGACGCTAGAGAGGGCTCTTTAATTATGTTGGAGTAATTCACATATCCGGCTGGTAAATTTATTCTGTACCAGTATCGTTTGTGTGGCGCCATAGTAGTGAGTGCAAATTACAACAAGAGTCTCAGATTAAAGTCATCGATGTAACCAAGCCATTATCACCTTAAGTAGACTACATCAGATTCACCTATTGTTGTTATGCCAGGGTCCGATCCTTTCTGTAATTGAGTACGTTCTGGCGATTCTGACTCTTAGCTGTACTCATATAGATCAGATACAGAATGCGATCGAACGCATCATACCTGGATGCACACAAAAGATACGGCATGCAGGGCGATGCTTAAGCTCCTGGATATTTCAACCATTGAAGTGAGAACAGTGATGTGCCGAGCACTATGTATCTGCCTATCTGTGTTGATGCACTACATTCATTGCACAGTGAGATTCTCAGCTAGAAGGATGGCAGGTTAAAAAAGAGAACATCGAACCTGATGAGAATTGAGTACGAGTCTGCGCAAAGCGGTGTACATCCTGTTTAGTTTGTATACAATTGGACAGAGATTTCAGACAACAGAACCCGTTGATGGTAGGGGTAGAATTTCAACCCTTAATGATCATTCTATGCTCAGTGGCTTTAGAATCATCACCTTACAAAACACGTTTGGGAAGGTTTTTGAGAAGATATTTGCTGTAAAGCTGCAAGAATTTTTGGAAAGAGGGAAGATTCTCCCAAGAGGTCTGGGAAGCTACATGCCAGGAAATGACACATGGGCAAATACGGGCACTTTTGCTTTTGACGTCAATAAAGTGTTCCAGAACAGACAGGAAACTATAGTGGTTTAACTGGATCTCGAAGATTCTTATAACAGAGTGAGATACGACATGTTAATGACTGAACTTAAGGAAAAGGAGGTCAGTCCATGGCTGGTAAATTGGGTTTCAGCTGTCCTGTATTCATTTCGGATTGATCTCTGACTGGGCTCATGGACCTCAGAAATATGCAGTTTGGTCCCAGGACCGCCACAGGTATCCGCCATCTCGCCTGTGCTCTTCAACGTGCATACGAGCAAGATAGGCACCAGGAGTGGAAGGATACTGACTTTTGCGGATGATATACTTGCATATAGGCAAGGGGAAGAGAGGGAACAAACAGCTCTGCAGCTAGAAGCGAAAGTCGACAAAGTTACTAGTGGTGTACAGCAATGAGGACTGTCGTCCACCCGGAAAAGGCGTCTGTTTTGTGTTGTTCTCTGGACAATATAATCGTTAAAGCTAATGTCCCAAGTCTCATGATAGATGGTAGAAACGTCAACAGAGAGAGAGCACACTGTAGTATCTGGGAATTACATTTAACAGGAGCCTGTCCTTTGAGGACCATGTGGAGAGTGTTGTGACGGGATGCCAAAAAGGACTTAGTGCACTTTAGAATATGGCTGCAATTGACATAGAGCAGAGAATGCTTTTCACACTATATCAGCACCTGAGCCTGTCAGTGGTTGATTATGACCTAGGACTGCTTACCGTCTCAAAGTGTCAGATGGACAGACTAGAGCGCATACAGAACTCGGCTATGCGGGTCATTCTGGGTTGCACCAGAGACACCCCAGTGGTGTGTAAGCGATACATCCTTGGTTTGCCGACAGTTGCAGTTAGGTACACGGCGCTTGCTGGCGAAGTCATATCTCAGGGTAGCTGCAGACACAAACCCCACTTTGCATGAAGCTTAGGGTGCAGTTAAGGGTCAGCCGTGGATAAGAGGGAGGTCAAGGATAGCTCAGGCAGAAGACACAATCAGACAGGTTTGCATCCCTGAGAACATTAGACGAGGAGAGAAGTGGATCAGTGTGCCACCTGAACAGTCAGACTTGTGTAATCATCACGCTGAGCCGGCAATGCAGAGACTGGCCAGCAGGTGCCACAGAGGTGGAAGTTCAGCAAATAATTTAAGATAATGCTCGC
>CAJHNH020000379.1:125000-165000 GCA_905116865.2 Candidula unifasciata
GCAGTGTTAATATTTATGTCTGAGTTAAAGATCTGGTAAAGGATTGGTCTTAGTTTTAGTATTTATTTTGCTACAGAACAATGGTTAATTTAATTTCAAAATTGATTTCTTCAGTTTTCGTCGTTTATTTTACTTATTTTACTAGATTAAAGGTAGCCTTAGTGCACATATTCGTCTTTGAATGCTAGTGTAGCAGTGTAATAGTTTATAAATTTTAATTAATCAATAGTTTAGTGTTGCTGATTAATAATTAATTCGTTTTAATAAAAGGTATATATTTCACGACGTTGTGTCAAAGTGTTAATTTAGTGTTACAGAATAATAGTTATACTAATTAGCTTGACGACCAAGTAATCGAATAATGAGACGTAGGCAGTCAGTAAAGAGGTATATACCTGGATGGCCTGGTCATATCGCTGGGGTCTGACAGAAACATTGAACTGATCATCGATACTAGTAATCATGTGAGATGACGAAACATTACAACCAACGCCTACTTTACGGCACATTATGCTGAGCCACTACCTCTAAAGAATCCTCTTGTGTTTGAATAAGCTAAAACGCCATGGGTATTTATTTCCATTCTAAAACTCTTTATTGTTGTCTATTGCGGGTGTTGTTATTAATGAAAGAGCTGAAGACTGGCAGTTGCCGCATTAACTGAAGATGGCCAGCCCATTGATCACGCAGACAATGTTAATGCCCTTAGAGAGATAGTACGTTCCGCGGGTTTTGAAAGCAACGTTTCCGCGTCACTGCAAAGAATACGATAATTGTGAGTAAAAATCGGCACATCCAAGCAGGAGAAGCACAGCGGACGCATACGAAGTCTTGTCAACCAGAATAGGACTGGCACTAATAATTGCGCAACGCTGATGAATATTTTGAGCGAGGGGCTGGGGCGGGGTAGGGGGGTCTTAGCAACTATAGATGTGTCTAGAGTGCTGTGAAGATATTCCAACTCATAACTCAGATCTATTTAGTATGCTTGTGCCTAGTTTGACATTTGACAAGGTGATATGAATGACATGCACCATTGTCGGTTTTCGTCGAAAATGAAACACATAAAATAGAACAGACAAATCCAAGCAGAATAAAGAAAGAAGCGAAATTATTCTTTTGCAGGGAACAACATTCAGTAGAAGTATTGTGTTTACGCGTTAAGCTGAAGAGATTTGCAAGAGATAGTCTTGTAGGGAGAGATTACGCCACGGTGGATAGATGCGGATGAAGTATGCGATTCACAAACAGCAGGGACCGGAACAGGTCACTTGGCTTTTGTCAACATCGCATCAGCAATCTGTTATGGGGACAATTTGTTGGGTGATGGATAAAGGTATACACGGAAACCCCTGGCTTGCGTGTGTGGGTTCCGCTGCTTCATTTTAGAGATAAAAAAATAGCTTAATTAAAAGCCTGTGCTATGGGTGACACATTAAGCGTGTTTCTTTCGCATTCGGCCTGCTTCTGTATAAAAGGCAAGGCATCAGAAGTCTACAAATAAATAGGTCAGATCTCTAAAATGGATGTGAAGGCAAAACTCAATTCCAGGAGCAATACCGAAGAATAGGAGTTGACGAACAACCGGAGCTTTCTGCTAGAATTTACAGACAGGTAAAGAGAAGAAGAAGAAGAAGACAAAGAATATGATGACTATCACCAAAGTGCAGATTTCCAGTGTGTACCAAGACGCGTATTACTTTAAACGTTTGAATGCCCCTCCCTTCCCTAGTTAGTTTAACAATAGTCTCCACAGAGAAAGTAGATCAAGTTTCATTGACAACTTTGTTGGGTTGGTCCACTTTCCTAGGGGTTACCGGTGTGCCGCTCTGTTGTTTGCTTTCTGGCTTGTCTTGAATTTACCTATTTCTTCTAAAAAGAGAATGCCTGTGACATAAATTGCAGCTCCATCTAGGGGGTTGCGTGTTAGACCCAGTTTGTCAAAGTTTTTGGAGATTTAGATACGCTGGCGTGCTAAAATTTACAACACGCGATTTCAACGGCATTGCAGTGAAATAAGCGTTGACATATCTGCCAACGACGCTAAACTCTGGCTCGCAAAAAACCCTGACCACCATTGTCAAAAAACGCAACACACACTAACATTGTGATCAGACTCCACAAGTCAGAGATGGAAAGTCCCAGAAAGCTGATGTTCATAGTGTTGTGGAACCCTTGCCTACAGAAGACGATGATGTTCATCACGTTGGCTACTACGCCAAACACACTAATCGAGCCTGTGAGTATCAAGTAGTTAATCAGCTGGAACGTGTGATACTGCTCATCACTGATCCATTTATCGAGGCTTATCTTGCTAGTATTGTACACACTAGACCGGTTTGCCGGGAAACCCATGATATCATATGAATATCTTTAATTAGACTGATTTAGCCTCTGATAAAGTCTATTAAACTATACAAACGCTGCTTTAATAACTTAAATTAAAGATAATACACAGTTCAGCAAATACAAAGCGAATCAACACAAAGCGCCGGTTACTTGTATGCTTGTAATTTGGACAAGCAAAGAAATTGCAACGCACGCATATTTAATTGTAACAAACACTAACGACTTTTTTTGTCGATAAGGACATTTTTTAAATTAGCGTCACTTAATGCCGTCATTCAGTTCGGGCATGTAGAATGAAGTCCTGAGCATAGCTTTAGACCCATATAGTGTGGGCAAGATGTTGAAAATATGGACAGTATTAAATCGTCAGTTAATTTGTGATAGAAATATTTACACCCAAAAAAACACGGCCAACATATGTTAGATGTGTCACACAGCGCAAGCTACTCTACATTGTGCTCAGGTTAGAATACTACACACTGTCTGCACGTTACTTGATCATATTTTATAACGAAAATAGTAATAGCACTATCAGGTTCTGTTTATGATTATTTTGGTATGTTTATCTTTTGTGTCTCTTATTCTGCCTGTTTTTGACGTGATGAATGAATAGATAACGGCATGCAGGGAATGAAACTGGAAGGGAAACCTGTTAGATGGGCATGTATGCCTAATTCTCGAAGCCTTCAACAGCAACAACAAAAGAACGTTCTTTCGTTCGTTCGTGTGTACATTTCCTTTACAGTTGAGCAAGCATAGCTATTCCTCGTAATCAAGTTTTCCTGTGGTAAACAGCCCATTGCCGGTAATACTGCTGCTCTTGTATCTGCAAAAGGATTTGTTGAATGTTATTGTTTAGTATCTAAGTCTAATGAACACAAAATTGTCCTACACTATTTTGTCTGAAAACCTCTGTGTATGAATCAAGCAATGCATTGTGACTATGCAAGTGTTTGCCATGGTCTGTTTGATAGGTACTTTCGATTCTCTATCATAAATAAGAGCAGAGTGACTCTTTAGTGCTTCTGTTCTTTCTTCTCATTGATCAGCGTTTTGTTGTCGCGACACAACATATACATCTTCTTATTGTCTTTGGTGTCCTTCACAGCAACATGTTCTCCTGTTGAGCACGTCCCCCACCTGAGTATCATCAGAATCTCCTGTATTTGTGGAGGACCTTCAACGAACTACTAACAGTTTTACATTACAGAAGACAGTGGCTCATAATTGGAGGGGCAAATATGTGTGTTGACATAGAAAGGCTTTCCCGACGGAAAATATCCAGGGGTTATTTATTTTATGTCTTTGGTAATAGAGCAGCAATAATTTCATTACAAATACATTCATCCATGATTACTTTGTTTGAACATCATCGTTGCATCTACAGTGATAAAATATTTCAATATTTGATAACACCAAAGCTGTTTTACAGTCGATGTATTTTGTCCGTTTTACAGACGATGTATTTTGCCTGTTTTACAGATGATGTATGTTGTCTGTTTTACAGATGACGTATTTTGTCTGTTTTACAGACGATGTATTTTGTTTGTTTTACAGATGATGCATTTTGAAAGATAGGTCGAACTCATTGGGTGCTGCAATGGAGCGTTTATCAGTTTTTCTAACGTCACATTTGTTCCGTTATTTTTCTCTTCCACCTCGTACCCGATTGAAGTGTCGATTGGAAATGTAACGTTCGTTGATGAGCTCTGTCAAAAGCACTTTTAATCATTCAATCAATTCTCTTTATGCCTAATGACACATGAAGCTTCATTGAGGACTGTCTATGCTTTCCTGTCCTGTGCAATCTTTAGTCCAGTTTTCCACGTCAGAGATGCCGCCAGGTCATTTTCCATCGTCCGTCTTCACGTTGTTTTTGGGTGCCCCTTTTATTTTTTTTTTCCTTAGGTATACATGTACAAGCTGTTTTAACAGGTATATCAGGATTCATTCTCATAACGTAGCCAAGCCATTTCTATCTTCTATTGGTTATACTATCTAGGATTTCTTCGTTTGTGACTTGAAGTAGCTTAGTGTTTGAGATTGTATCTGGTCAGAAAATGTTGAAAACTCTACGAAGACATCTGTTGTGGAAGGTGGGCATCTTTCTTTGGTCATTTCCAGCATTCTGCTCCATGAAGAAGAACGTAAAATGATGCTCTTGTAGATTCAGGGTTTCATTCCTCTGCAATAACTGTTAGATTTCGGGATTTGCCTCATCCTTCCAAAAGCAGCTCTAGCTTTGTTTAGTCTTGACTGTATGTCTTCCCCTGTCCCTTCCAGTAGGGACATCCCATTAACAAGATATGTTAAATTTTCTTCATTTTCAAGGTTTGAATATTTATGGTCACTGGTTGTTGGTTTAGACTGTGTGTCATGATTTTAGTTTTCCTTGTATTTATTCTCAGTCCCACCATTTCTGCTGTGCTGTGTAGTCTGTTACTTTTCGCTTGTATATGTTCAGGTTTATGTGATAGAAGTAATATATCATCTGCAAACTCAAGATCCAAGAACACAATAATGATTTCTGTTAATTTCTTTATGGTTATTCTTTATGCAATCACTTTACATTTTGCGAGGTCTTCACTTCGCTCTATTCCCACTGTAACGTTTTAGTGTGTCTCGCTGTGGTGGATAGTACAATGACATTCTTTTTAGGTGTCCAAACCACTAATTTGTTGTTATCTGATGACATGTAAGGCTGGCTTTATTCATAGCATTCATCTGATTTCGTGATTTAGTATTCTGTCTTTCCTTGAAACTCCTGCAGCTCTTCTAATGCATATCATCTCTGTTGTCACAATGTTACATTTAATAGAGGATGTATGTGTTTTTGTGTGACCTTTAGTTACTTATGATAGTGTACTTGTGTCTTTGTTTCAAGACCTATGTTCGAGACAGTCGGTTGTATTTGTAAAGGTATGTTTCTTTAAACAGTTGTTCAGGGATCAGGTGTTCATGATTATAAATGAACCGCTGTCTTCAAATGAGTAAACGTACCCTAATATCTTCACAACACCCGTCGAATGACGCTGCCTATATAGTACTGCCACTTGTTGCACACAGCTACAGGAACTTAACGTCAAACACAGTTTTATCTAATGTTTGTGTGTGTGTGTGTAGTTATTGCCCCTGCCTTCTATTTCTTTTTTTGTTTTTGTTTATTACCAGTATTTATTTCCATTATTCACATGTAAATCATACCCTAAAGGGACAGAAAGACGTATTCAGAACTGAAACACATGACCTACTAGTTTTTTTTTTTCTACGCAGGCCATAGCTGTTTATCAGAGATCTATAGACACATGAGATAACGTAACTATCAAAACGGACCAACACTGATGTAGCACATCAATGACAAGGATTATGTAACGATGACGTCTATGTGAATATAAGTCTAACAAAGAAGTAGATTTGAGGAGTTGATTTAATATTTAATGTTTAATAAAGAATCGACATCACAGCACGCCAGTCATTCTCATAAGCGCCCCGTCCCCAGCTTCAGCAGCAGGTTCTAAATCGTGTGGTGTGATTCTATATCCTCTCACCTATCCCGGGATTTTTGATCGTCTGCCATATCACTTCTCGCAGCACCATTATCCTCAAACATGATGATTAATACGTCATCCGCACTGTCACTCGCTACCAAAGCGCTCTTATATTTCCATCGTGCTTGCCGTGCATCAGTTCACCACCAAACTACCCTGAACAAGTCAGTTTGTTTGACTGTTATTTCCCAATACACTGGCATAACATGGAAAAATATCCAAAGGACTCCACATATCCAGGGCCTCTGAAGCGATGTTTGCCACTCGTCACAGAGCATACGTGTCTCCATCTTTCTCAGCATGCTCTGTGAGTCAGTTTACAATTGCGACACGTGTGGACATCTGATTCTCAAACCAGCGGAAGGCTGCAGTAACTGACGCCGCCTAAGTTGGAAAACTAGGTTTTGTGGTGTCATATGACAGGTTTTGTTGCACCAAGCTTCACCCATGAACTTCGTCTGCCTCTCAACACAGAGACAAAAAAGAGATTGATATAATCTTCTTCCTCTTCTTCTTCTTTGTTTAGCTACTTAAAGCTCTGGTGGAAAGTCGTGGTTCGTCCAATTGAAATTTGGCTTCTTGCCAGGGCCTGCGTTTTATGTGCACATCCGTTTTAATAGATTGTTTGTGTCCAATTGGTTGCCCTTGCTGCTCAGGCCGATGCACACATATTTCGATGGAAGCTCCTAGCTAGTGAAGATCAACATTACTGATACAGCTAGGAATTGTAAGTAGCTGAAGAACAGTAAACAAAGCAGTTTGCTTGATGTCATCTGACCTGGTTGTAGGACATTGCGACCGCCGTTAGTAGAACTAAAACTTCCCGAAGGTAGGAACACGTATAGCAGAATAATTACTGAAAGTAATTATATTAGAAGGTGGGTTCTTATGTTTAGACGATGGCTCAGCATTATCGCATAAAAGTGATAACCCATAAGTGCTCCGTTATACTTTTGACTCAAACCTGAGTCTAAAGAATCTCAGCGTAGTGCACGAACTCCATAGCACCGGCGATGATCCTGTCCTGTGGAATGAATACGTAGTGTAACGGTCAGTGGAACTTTCAGTAGGGAACTGATAGTTAAGTTCATATTATCCGTTTATATATATATGTTGTTAGTATATGTGTGTGTGTGTAAATAAAAAAATGAAGTATAAAATAAAACAGAGTTCATTCTACTTTACATATTACAAGTACAACTATATAATTTTACTATAGCAAAATATAGATATCCTAAAAACACTGAAGTCAGTTTCAACTGAACCCAACATCTAGTGGTAGAAACACAAGGGATATATGTCCGCTGATATCTGTGTTAATGCCTCACAGCTGACATCCACACAAATTATCGCCTAATTAAATATTATGTTCTTGGACAAAAGCTTCATTTGTTTGTTGCAGGGGAAAGAAAGAAAGTGGACGGCAGAGGCGGGTTGTGGAACCTTGAAGTACATCCTATAATTGAAACAACTATTATGTGAATATTTAATTGTTAGTACTAACATGTCAGTACATTTGTACCAGCGAAGATATGTTATCGTATTATTATATTCCCTTTCCCATTCTTTATGATAAGTACAGAGTCATCTGAGCACATGCCCACGGCTGACCAATGGCAAGCAATCTACAATTTTACAGTAAAGACACGTGACCAGGTAAATTATAGCAGTTATATCGAAAATGTAAAATGATTTGCAATTTTTTGCTGAAACTAATCGGTGCCTGAGAGTCGCAGATGTCCTAGAGCCACCAAGATAATTGTGTAATTGCTAGAATACACCAGTTATATGTTTGTAACGCTCAACTGAGTATGCCATTCATCTCTACTTGTCTATGCAATAGCTTGCGGTGACAACAGGCCAATAAACTTTACCAATCTTGTATATGGTGCTTTCATCGACTCTAGTAAATGAACAATGGGAGATACAGGCGACTGAACAAATGGGCGTAACAAGCTTCGTTGAAATGTGAACTTGTTTTTAATGATATAATTCTTTTTTAACTAGGTTTATATACATGTGTGTGAGTGTGTGTGTGTGCGTGTGTATGCGTGTGCGTGTAAACAAGCCGACGAAATCTTTACAAAGTGGAAATTAACAATCCCTACTTCATAACGATCCCGTGTGACAGACAGGAAAAATGGTATCTGCTGTCTAAATAGTAACAGATAATAACTATCAGTTGTACATTCGTCCCAAACGGGAAGAAAGCAGACTGCATAGTAAGAAGACATCAACAACAAACGGTATCACTCTCATTTTCTAGGTATTATTAGAAATATATTTGCAGTCTGCTTTATCGACTAGGTTCACTGCATGCTCTTGTGAATCCTACAGTTACAATAAAACAAAAATTAAAAGAATGTTAGAAAACATTAACAACGTGTACACATCATATGAAAATATAACCCATTACATACTTGTTGCTAAGACTAACTTACGACAACAGTGCATTACATCGTTGTTCCTATTTACAGGCTAGACAAACGTGTTTTGAAAATTGCTCAAAGGGGTGTCTCTTATCGAGAAAATAGTGTTATCGAATATACATACACCAAAAAACAATGTAAAAAGCGTCATTAAGAAATCACACGTCTAAAACACAGTCATCTAAATAAGATAAGTTTGTTTGCAACCAATACACATTCGCCAACACTAGTCAAATATTGTCAGTAAGATCATTCTCTAATGTACGTCTTGGCAGCAAAGGACAAAATAGGAGGATGCCTAATGTCAATGTGAATGTATCTGGAAACCATAGCAACTAAACATATATAACGGGTTATACTGATCTAACTTAAATTACAATCGGAAAGTACAATCTCAGACAAAAGTAATTATGTTGCATCAAAAACTGTACATCTAGCTTGCAATGAACATGCACTGCACGTTGTACTTGAATCGATCTTGAAGTCAGAGAATACCATGATTTTACATGATAATCGTTGATGTTATCAAACAACTAATCACTCAAGTTCTATTGAGAGCTGAACGAATGAAGCCAATGGGCTCCACCAGTGTTTCTGTCTATGCACCTTTCCCTAACACACATCCCCTGGCCACAAACAAAATCATATCACGTTTTCAGACAGACTAGCATTGACACAGATGTTCATAGTTTCAGTGATGAAGACGCTTCTTGGATCAACGTTTTTTAATCGATGTTTTCAAACAATAATTCGTCTGGAAGGTTCCCCGATATCAGAGCCAATAGAAACATGTGTTGATATGTATCGAGGTCTTAAACTTGTGACTACAGTTGTCTGTAAGCTCAGTGGCAGGGTAGATAGCAATGTGTTTGTGAAACGACAAAGTGTACTCTGTCGAAATAATGGATTTTCAACAATATGCAAGATTGCAATGACACTATTGCTGGTAGGCAGGTACCGCTCAATGTAGACGATGTAGAATTTTGTAGTATCACCATCGCCTCGTAACACTGGTGACGTTGGGGCACAGTCATTGTTGATTGTCTGTGACGTGACGGGTGGTTTAAATGTTTATGTTGTTGAGTAGGGATCTTCCTTTCAACACATTCTCTCCACTAGATAAACCGAACTAAAATCTGAGCTATGTTGCTCTCAGACAAAGTCCTGGATATCCAAGAAAACAGCCATATTGGCTCGTTAAGTATATTAACATTAGCTGAACTTGGTACCCACAAGAGAAGGCAAGGAATTTTAGATGTCTATCATACTAAATGAATTATTAGACAGGGCAAGTGATTCCTTCGTCATCTACCTTCTCCCGGTGTTATTATTAATAATTAAAGAATTATTATCATATTATATGAGCCCCACCAAATGGTATTCTATCCTAACAGTTTAATTAAACATGTAAGAACAGACATTTGGAATTTAACAAACTATGTAGTTTAAAACTTGACATACAGCTTTATTTACTACAATGAAATTACCAGTTTGTTGATTTACACAAACAGTGACTGGTTAATGAAAGTGATACGCTTCAGCGAGACAAACAGCTCGGGGTTTAGAGTGGTATGATAATGATGATAAAAGGTTAACATAAAGGGGTTAACTCAACTTATAAGCCTCTGACAGCCGTGAGGAACTGTCAAGCTTGTCCAACTCTTCCTTGCCTGTTGTCTGCCTGTTTCAGCTTATTCTCCACTTCATCCCCACCTCGTTCTCCACATCGTTCTCCACCTCGTTCTCCACCTCGTTCTCCACCTCGTTCCCAGCTGGCCGAGTCTAACACTATGTAGTCTCTTTCATGGACTGATCGTCACATGGGCGCTGTAATCATGGAAACAAAACACATACGTGTAGTATCTTGACTTACACTAAGAATACATGTATCAATTAATACAACATATAATAATAAGATATAGCCCATCACTCCTCCTCATATTCCACATCCTCTCCAGTCTAGTCTGAAGGTCTTTTGTCTTACATGGGCGTCACATATCCTGCCTTCCCTCCAAAGCAATGTCATGATAGTTGACTTTCTAAGTCTGTTGTCCGTCATCACTCAGACTTCCAACTGGCTGACATTGATATTACATGACCACGTGGAGCAGGTTATGTGCTGAAAACGCAAACAATTTATATGTGCACGCTGTCCTGAATATTATCTTTCAGTGACAGTGAATTCTATACACCCATCATTCTTCCCCTGAGGTTATAAATCCCCTGTTTAGGTGAACACATTAAGTGAGCACATGGTGGGCACACAAAACGTAGCAGCATCCCTGCACATATGGGCATGATTTCCCACAGTCCAAACTCATATTTTGGCTGATCATGGAAACAATATAATTACATTTCATTATAGCAAATGTCCTTGTTCACATCTTATTTTATACACATGAAAACATACACTGAAAAACATGTGACACAAACATACAGGAAATAGGAATAGTTTAGCAGTTCCCTAACTTGAGATACTGAATACTCACAGAACTATTTCAAGCAGAATGTGCAGACAAATTAGGAAAAGGTAGTATAGACTAAGCTTAACTCCCTAACCTAAGTATACAAGATTACAATTAATATTTTCTCTTACCTGGGAACTTTTCCATCTATCGCCAAACCAGAGTACGACAGTAAAATATACCTTTACGTCGACCTGTTTGTTTGCCGGCAGGCTGCGATTAATGACGGGAATTCCACAGGCTCGAAGTATAAGTATCAATCTATTGTCCAAATTAAACTCCTCCCTTTCCTTAGTTTTTACCCAACCCTCAAGATGATGGCTTAAGCTCCTTCCCCGAAGTACCTATCAAATCACATTAGCTAACAAGTGGCCTGTCAGTCAATTCTGGACTGACATCCCTAGAGCAAACATTCTTAAGTGCCCCAATCTAGTTTACACCGAATCTAACTGGCCGGTGTGAAAGACGGTCAGTGAAGCCATTGTGTTTCCAACGTGACCAAGATCAAGATAAAACATTCCTAATTGCCAAACACCTGTTCTCTCCAGAATTACACTGACGTGTTAAACTTTAAACTTCTCCTCGCCTCTATGTCTAGAATCCGCTCAATCTGTGTTAGGTAATCTTTATGACCTACGGTCCAGCTCAGGTGTGATGCTAAGTTCCCCGTTCGCTGGCCTCTACAGTCTGGTCAGGAGATAACATTCTGACACTGGCATGAGAATAGAATTCCTAGCTACAGTGTAAAGTTTTAGGTAATATTACCCAAGGTTCAGTCGCTTTGTCTGGACTAAGGACTGGAAACGTTTAAATCAATACGGTTTAAAGTAACATTTGGTTTAAGGGCATAGTCTCTTGTCTCTCAATAACCAGAAGAACTTATTACAAGTACTAACTTCTGGAATCACTGAGATCGTATCGTGACAGGCCCTCCGTTAAGTTGGTCGAAGCCCGCTTAAGGCCAATTCTACGACACTCAGTGATTCCCAAGAAGGTTAGTACCCCTGTCAGCTCCAGTATTGTTCCAGTATTCCTTGTGGAATCGTGATGTCCTGCATCGATGTACAGTCACCAGTTGTCCCTCATTCCAGACTAAGTCATTAGTCCTAGAATCATGCGTGTATTCTGAGCAGCCGCTCAGGAATATCCATTTATCTGGAGGTTTCTTCTCCCACAGGATAAAAAACGATCTCCGCTTCAACAATGGGATTCCTCGACATCGTTGATTGACAGACCCTGTCCATTTCCTCACTTCGCCACGCCCTATTAGCATAGGGAGGGCCTGAAGTGCTCTCCGAAAAGGATGATTTGTAGTCAGTTAGGATTCTCTTTTCCTACATCTACAGATCCTGGAAAAATCTGTCATAAATCTCCTCTCAAATTGAGGGATATAGTCACTCATCATGACAGCATGCCGTGAGTACAACTGACCACTGACGATTTCTTGAAGGAGTGTCCACTGGTTTCCTCCTCGGTGCATCCTATCTGTTTTACAAATTGTCAGGGTGGAATTCTCTTTCATTAAGATTAGTCCAGAATCAGAGCACGAAATCAAGTCAGGGGGTACAGTCAAATCATTAGGAAACTCAGGGTTTCCTGCAGACAGTAAAGTGGCATTTCTTCGCAATGAAGTTTCCACTATCAGCTGAGATACCCTGTCACTTCCTTCGAAGCGAAGAGTAATACAAGACCAGAATGTTGGGGTTCCCTACTATTTATGGCTTGTTCCGCTTCAGGGTCCTTCATCCGAAGTATCCCTGTCGCCCCAGCTGTACAGGATAGAGACAATTTGTCTCCCTGCACACAAGAAGTGCCTTCTTCTTCATCAATGGCAAACATTTCTGTCTGTCCAGTATCAGAGTTCACAGGACTTGCAGCAATGTCCTGTTTACTCACTGTCTCTAAGGTCGTCAAGAACTTAAGAGAACTATCCTCCTTATCTGTTATATCCGCCCTGGTCTGGCTTTCACATACCAAGTCTAGTGGAGGCAAATAAGGGGATTTGTTGCGGCCATAACAGTCAACTACTTTGGGCGAAAAGTCAGAACTAACTATTTCTATTTTGTATGCAATCGCATCAAGGGAAATAGGGGAAACAGGTTTAGTGTTATTCCCTACATTAGTCTGCTTTACTTCTTCTTCTTGTTTGGAAGGACCAAAGGGATTATGGGAGTTGGGTAAGTCTTTGTTCTCGTCCTCATTAATGGCTGATGTGCCAGTCGAACCACTGTGTCGACGGTTAGTACAGTTATCACGCTTGTGATTACTGCGGGGTGTGCTCTCATATATCTCATCTGAGATAATGGGAGTAAGGGGTTCCAGCAATGTAGATCCGGTCCCTTTTAAAGATTTCTGTTTCTTACTCCATCTTTTCCTTTTAGGCTTAAGAATGGAAGTAAATGGGGCCAGCAATGTAGATCCGGTCATCCCTACAGAAGAGTTCTTCTTAATGTCAGCTCTGTCCCTATTAGGAATAAGAGGGGTGAGGCAAGGTCTTGGGTGGTCTATTACTTCATCCCCTGATGAAGTACAGTTTGGCAAAATAGAACACACCTCTCCATTGAGAGAGTGAGTCCCAGACCTTTCTACCAGAGTGTCAGTATGGGAGTTGTCAGTTCCCTCAACTACCCTAATAGTGTTCTCACCGTTCCCTGTGTCTAACTGCAGTTCTCTATTCGTCTGCCTATGTGGTTTATAGTTACGCAGCTTTTCTTGAAAACGCCTCGTTCTTTCAACAGCTGCCTCCTCTTCGAGTCGCAACTGTCTAGCATATTCTTCTTCTTCAAGTTGCCGCATTCTCTCTTCTTCTTGCCTCTCTGCTGCATGACGAGCAAGCATCGAGTCATATTCTTCTTTCTCCAACTGGCGCTTCTTCTCTGCAGCATTACGGGCACTCATGTAATCGAAAATATCCATATGGCCTTTAACATATGATTCTAACTGTGCTCCCACTCTACCCTCTGCTATCCCGATCTTCCTTACATCTTTTAGGAACTCGGTGCGTAAGTCCATTCTATCTTATTAGATCTATCTAGAGATAAATAAAATACTACCCCGAGTCCAGATTAGAAGAATATATCAGAGCAAGGTAAACTGGGCAAAAGAGTAGCCTATGACAGCCGCACAAAGATGTAAATGAATCAAAGTTGCCTACCAGACTGACAGCTTTTAGAATAGTATAGCAGCACAGAGGATACGCCGGTAATGAAGTGATCTTACATTCAGTCACTAAGCATAATATCAATGATATGATGTCAACATATAATGCTTTACAATCTATATCAAATGATGAAACATGCAAGCAAATATAATAATCATCAACATTAAAATTTACTAAATAAACAATAATCAATGGTTATGAAGTGATCAATGATAAGACATGATACTATCCATTTATTTATTTTAGTAAAAAGTTATTTATTACTCTGTAATCTCTCCCCATGTATAAATTACTAATTTGAATTTAGAATATACTGGCAGAAGAGTTAAAGTTAAATTTAATAAATTTACTTTCATTAGTCTAGGAGTAATTAGCCCAGTCCAAATCTCGGCGAGCTCGCCCAGTGTGACGTGACGGGTGGTTTAAATGTTTATGTTGTTGAGTAGGGATCTTCCTTTCAACACATTCTCTCCACTAGATAAACCGAACTAAAATCTGAGCTATGTTGCTCTCAGACAAAGTCCTGGATATCCAAGAAAACAGCCATATTGGCTCGTTAAGTATATTAACATTAGCTGAACTTGGTACCCACAAGAGAAAGCAAGGAATTTTAGATGTCTAACATACTAAATGAATTATTAGACAGGGCAAGTGATTCCTTCGTCATCTACCTTCTCCCGGTGTTATTAATAATTAAAGAATTATTATCATATTATATGAGCCCCCACCAAATGGTATTCTATCCTAACAGTTTAATTAAACATGTAAGAACAGACATTTGGAATTTAACAAACTATGTAGTTTAAAACTTGACATACAGCTTTATTTACTACAATGAAATTACCAGTTTGTTGATTTACACAAACAGTGACTGGTTAATGAAAGTGATACGCTTCAGCGAGACAAACAGCTCGGGGTTTAGAGTGGTATGATAATGATGATAAAAGGTTAACATAAAGGGGTTAACTCAACTTATAAGCCTCTGACAGCCGTGAGGAACTGTCAAGCTTGTCCAACTCTTCCTTGAATGTTGTCTGCCTGTTTCAGCTTATTCTCCACTTCATCCCCACCTCGTTCTCCACATCGTTCTCCACCTCGTTCTCCACCTCGTTCTCCACCTCGTTCCCAGCTGGCCGAGTCTAACACTATGTAGTCTCTTTCATGGACTGATCGTCACATGGGCGCTGTAATCATGGAAACAAAACACATACGTGTAGTATCTTGACTTACACTAAGAATACATGTATCAATTAATACAACATATAATAATAAGATATAGCCCATCACTCCTCCTCATATTCCACATCCTCTCCAGTCTAGTCTGAAGGTCTTTTGTCTTACATGGGCGTCACATATCCTGCCTTCCCTCCAATGCTATGTCATGATAGTTGACTTTCTAAGCCTGTTGTCCGTCATCACTCAGACTTCCAACTGGCTGACATTGATATTACATGACCACGTGGAGCAGGTTATGTGCTGAAAACGCAAACAATTTATATGTGCACGCTGTCCTGAATATTATCTTTCAGTGACAGTGAATTCTATACACCCATCATTCTTCCCCTGAGGTTATAAATCCCCTGTTTAGGTGAACACATTAAGTGAGCACATGGTGGGCACACAAAACGTAGCAGCATCCCTGCACATATGGGCATGATTTCCCACAGTCCAAACTCATATTTTGGCTGATCATGGAAACAATATAATTACATTTCATTATAGCAAATGTCCTTGTTCACATCTTATTTTATACACATGAAAACATACACTGAAAAACATGTGACACAAACATACAGGAAATAGGAATAGTTTAGCAGTTCCCTAACTTGAGATACTGAATACTCACACAGAACTATTTCAAGCAGAATGTGCAGACAAATTAGGAAAAGGTAGTATAGACTAAGCTTAACTCCCTAACCTAAGTATACAAGATTACAATTAATATTTTCTCTTACCTGGGAACTTTTCCATCTATCGCCAAACCAGAGTAAGACAGTAAAATATACCTTTACGTCGACCTGTTTTTTTGCCGGCAGGCTGCGATTAATGACGGGAATTCCACATGCTCGAAGTATAAGTATCAATCTATTGTCCAAATTAAACTCCTCCCTTTCCTTAGTTTTTACCCAACCCTCAAGATGATGGCTTAAGCTCCTCCCCCGAAGTACCTATCAAATCACATTAGCTAACAAGTGGCCTGTCAGTCAATTCTGGACTGACATCCCTAGAGCAAACATTCTTAAGTGCCCCAATCTAGTTTACACCGAATCTAACTGGCCGGTGTGAAAGACGGTCAGTGAAGCCATTGTGTTTCCAACGTGACCAAGATCAAGATAAAACATTCCTAATTGCCAAACACCTGTTCTCTCCAGAATTACACTGACGTGTTAAACTTTAAACTTCTCCTCGCCTCTATGTCTAGAATCCGCTCAATCTGTGTTAGGTAATCTTTATGACCTACGGTCCAGCTCAGGTGTGATGCTAAGTTCCCCGTTCGCTGGCCTCTACAGTCTGGTCAGGAGATAACATTCTGACACTGGCATGAGAATAGAATTCCTAGCTACAGTGTAAAGTTTTAGGTAATATTACCCAAGGTTCAGTCGCTTTGTCTGGACTAAGGACTGGAAACGTTTAAATCAATACGGTTTAAAGTAACATTTGGTTTAAGGGCATAGTCTCTTGTCTCTCAATAACCAGAAGAACTTATTACAAGTACTAACTTCTGGAATCACTGAGATCGTATCGTGACATTGTCTTATCAACTTCTTCCACCTTTGACGGTCAGATTCAATGGACTTCTTGACTGCATGCCTAAGGCCTGTCCAGTCTGTGTAGTTTTTTTTTTTTTTTTATCCAAGTCTTTCCTGGTCTGCATCTTCTTCTCTTTGTCTCTGTTTTGCAGTGTAGTAATGTTTTTCGAGATCCAGCCAGGTCTTATTACATGTCCGTACCATTGCTTGTCCATGTTTCCACTGTAGTTCATAGTTGCCAATGTGAATAATTATACGGTGAACCTCGCCATTTGTGATTTTGTCTCTGTATAATGTGCCGAGAATTTTACTGAAAGATTTTATTTCCAATGCCTGTATCCTCTTTTGGAGTTTACCTGTTGAACTCCAGGTAACACTTTTACATGTTTCTTATATGGAATAACATTATATTGAATACCAGCCGTAAAGTGAATCTGTTCTGTGAAAACACAAATGATATAACAAACACAAGGTTTGCTTTCTTACAGCAGCGGTAGATACTTGGCTAGACGCTCGCGTGTCGACAGAAATGACCTCAGTTCGAATCGGCATCAGATATTATTTTATGGCAATAAAAAAAAAAAACGTAAATAGGTGCCTTCTGATGGCCTGGGAAGTAAAGGCGACTGTGTGATGTTGACCACATCACTAACCAAATGCCGACTAGTATATAAAAGTATGAATTTGGTAGAATATGTCTGATGTGAAACTGTCGTGAAAAAGTCCTACACTTTACTTTCCTGAAAACTTCCCAGTGCGGTCAATTGCTTACAGCAATTCAGATACTGTCATTGATAACTTTGCACGGTCTGATATGTCAGTGTGTCTACATACTTTCCTGCATCCAATCAGCATTTGAAAAATTTCTACAGTCAGTTAACAAATCTTCTTCCATGCTGTGTCGCGTTGGTAGCCATATCTATCCACAACCTTCTGTTATGAGTACTTTCAGAAATCTCTGATACAGATGAACCTCCGGGCGGTGTCAGACTGTCCAGCATCTTTTCTCTCGGTCTCCCCCTACCTCTCATCCCCTCTAACTTTCCTACTGTCATGATGTACTCCAGTTTTCTCCTCTGCACATGACCAAAGATTGAAGATTGTCACATTCTGATGTGGGCAATCTGTTTTCTTCGTGAGTCAGTTTCTTTCTATACCAGACAGGATATATACCTAACAGGACGTATACCAGAGAGAACATATACTAGACAGGATGCATACCAGATAGGACGAATACTAGACGGGCAAACAGGACGTATACCAGGCATGACGTATACCAGACAGGACGTACACCAGACAGGACGTATACAAAAAGGATGTAGTCCAGACAGGAATTTCACCAAACACGACGTATAATAGACACATCTTTCAATAAAAAATAATTAGAAACTGATGCATCCGTGTCCATGAAAAAAAAAAACACAAGCTGTGACTTGTTGGCAAATTATACAATAATAGGACTGTATACACTTTATTCACTTAATAATACTAAAATACATAAATACTAAATTACCTACATGAAATAAATGACAGTTTTACCTCGCTCTGACTTCATGAGACTGGCGAAGTACCTGGTAGGATGGTAATGCGAAGGGTGGAAAAGGCTTGCTGTTGTTTAACCAAGAACTTCTATTGCAAGATAATATTATACAAACCAAATTCCTTATAAGATGTAATCCTAATTGAGTACGTTCATGTGTATCTAGGAGCCATCGCAGTGTAGCGGATAGACGCTCGCCCGCAGACATGAAGGTCTTGGGTTCAGGTCCTGAGGGAGCCAGAATAATTTCTTTTTTCAAATATTATCTGGGCTCACAGGTCTCCTGAGTCTGAAATAGGTACCAGGCAAAGTTGCAGGATATAAGGGCATACGGCAATATTCTGACCACATGATTGTCTGAAAAGCTACTTCTGCATTAGACGGTCTGATGCGATGGATTTCGTGGAAGACAATCCTGTTCAGTCAGTCAAGTTCTTATTCAGGTCTCTTCCTTTATAATGAGTCCTGTAGTATTCACGCTATCACTTTATTTAATTTGCTTAAAGCATACTTTCTGCAACCACTGAGTGTTTATCTGTGAGTTATAAACAGGGATCATTCCGAACTGTACACGCTCTCCCACAAGGCCCTAACCACGTCTGCCTTATCATGTATCAGTATTCCACTAAGTTGTGCAGAGCCAGCCTGTCTGTCCGGCTGTTCATTTCCCCGGTGAAAATATCCAGACAATACTCCTCCTCCTTGTCCTCCGCAGCGAAGCATGCCACTCTGCTCGAAGCATGCCTGCACTGATCTTCCTCAACTTGCTTTCTCAGTCAGTTACAATCACTATGTGTGTGTGTGTGTGTGTGTGTGTGTGTGTGTGTGTGTGTGTGTCGTGTTCTCTAGCCAGCGGAAAGCTGCAGTGACCGCCTCCACCTACATTAAGCTGGATGTTGTGGTATCATATGCTAGGCTCTTCTGCACCAAACGTCGACCATTTACTTTTGCCAAAAAGCCTCTTGACACTGAGCCGACTGTGTAAATGATCAAATCCTCTGAGCGAGCATTATCTTGAATTAATTGCTGAATTTCAATTTCGGTGGCACCTGCATGCCAGTCTCTGCATTCCCGGCTCAGTGTCATTATGACCCTACACAAGTCTGACTGGTCACGTGACGGCTATATGAACACCATACCATGGGCGTGGCTTTTAATCCTTGACGTCATGCAAAATTTATATTGGCTTCCAGATTCGTCAAGCATACCTTTATTACCAGATCATGTCTTTTAAGCTGGATATAACACCCGTCGGATATTATCATGTCTTTTAAGGTGGATATAACACCCTTCGGATGTTATCATGCCTTTTAAGGTGGATATAACACCCGTCGGATGTTATCATAACTTTTAAGATGGATATAACACCCGTCGGATGTTAATTTATCTGTAAACATTATGTTGAAGGGTCTGTATAAACAAAGACACATACTATCTAGGAATATTGTTTTTTGCCTGTTCGCATGACGAGTAGGTGTCTGGGGGCAGCGTATCCACCTCACAAACCGTGGGACCTATGCTCGATACTGGGTACGACTCAGTTTCTTCACCAAAACCAGGACTCCGTCTCTAAACCCATCACTCAGAACTCTTTGTCACCTTCATTTTCTAATACTGGCACTAATGTGGACATGAAAATAGCGAAGACAAGATCTAACGGAAAGCTTTAGTACATTATCCGGATATTATTATCTGTGTGTGTAAATGGCACCTGCTATTCTAAGATACAAATCCATCAACCCTCAACCTCTGTGCCTTTCACCCGTCTGGATACTAATGTACAAATCATTATGTAGTGAGAAAATGAAGTCTGGATTGTTTTTTTTTTTGTTTTTTTTTAATGGGGGGGGGGGGGGGGGGGAATTCGGTGGTGGTTGAGGTGGATAAATTACGATTTTTGTTACCATTAACTGACGCGTTTATGATCATTGCAACATTTGCTATACATTGCTTTGTTTATTTAAAGTTTGAAAAAAAATGTATGTGGGGGATCCTGTTATAGAGGCATCCTGCGTCGCTGTTAGATTTAGAAATACTGATATTGTTTCCTTTCTTTGAAAAGATAAATCAAAATCGTCATCATTATTATAGGTATTAAGTCTACTCCTCCATTCCATTTATTTCCTGCCGAGTTGTTTCAGTATTCTGTATGGAATCCAGGTAAACACAGTTGGCTTCAACTATTATTGTTCGACTCTGATGTTTGTTATTGTTGTTGTTGTTGTTGTTGTCGTCGTTGTTGTTGTTGTTGTTGTTGACATCCACATTTCCTCCCCTCGTTTGTTACACGTTAAAGTCTTTTTATGACGAGTCTCTATGAAAGTGAAATTTAGCAGTCTTTTCTAGTTCGATTAATTTACAAACATTAGTTCTGTCTACCCATAATCCTGCTGGTTCTCAATTAACTCTATTTTAGGATGCGCGTAACCACATGTACACAAAATTCAAGATAGGTGTCTCAGCCATGTGCACCTGTGGAAATGTGCCCCAGACAGCAGAGCATGTACTCCAGGACTGCACCGATTTTGACACATTAAGGCAAACCTTTTGGCCAAAAAGAACAACAGTGGAACATAAACTCTATGTACCACTGAATGAACTAACAACGACAGTGACATTTTTTACAAGAGACAAAACTGCTGATATAGACAACTTATTTCAGGCGAACGAAAGAAGAAGAAGAAGAAGAATGATGCGCATTTGTTGTTGTTTTAATTCTTACGTTTGCTACGCTAAATATATGTGTGTGTGTGTAGGATAGAGCATTTTTGTTTTCACGTGTACTTTTTAAACGTACTTTATCAGTCTAACAAATATTGAGTATTTTTCCGACATCTGTTTCTATCCTGTCGCTACTTCCTTAAGGGCAACATGCACAACATATATTTTACTATATATATATTGCAATATTTGATCGCGTGCTATGTGTTGCTGGAAAGTGAATAAGCTTAACACTGATATGCGTGCTGATGGAAGAGTCTCAGGAGGGTTTCGATGATCAAGGGATGCTGATCACGTCACAAAAATGATGATTTCCGCAAGAAGAAAAAAACTTTCCTCAAAAAAGGCAAGTGTTTGTTAATTAATCTGTTTTGTTTTTTAACAAAAAGCTAAAGATCTGCTGAAAAGTGTCCCTGTACTTAACACTCATTTTGTAGTAGAAGAAGATGTTGATGCTGGAGTTCAGCGTTTCACAAACAAAAACAAATGACCACATCACGAAAAACATATTCACAAATTCACCGACAATACTAAACTCTGACTGGAAGAATGTAACCATGGAAACAGCAACGCCAGGCGCGTAGCATATAATCAGAACTGTAGATATCATTGCAACCATGGATACAGTCTTCTTATCCCGGCAACACAAAGACTCAGCCTGGTTCTTTTCAATGCTGGCTTTCATCCGCCACTTGGATTTTCGATTGAGCTGAACGATGAGAACCAGGGTCAAGACAACCACTGCAATAAAAGAGGCAAATCCTAGAACTGAGTACAAAAAGAAAACTAGACCTTCGACATTTTCGTGATCACTCGTGAAATAGAGACCCAGAAGTGACTTGTTTCTGTTTTCGAAAAATTTCCAGTCATAATAGGCGGTCGCGTACTCTGGCAGAAACGAGGCTATGTTGAGAATGTAGATAATACATATGGTTACTGTCGTCCTTCTTGGAGTTACCATTTGTTTTATTTTCAAAGGTAAAGTTATACACAGACATCTTTCTGCCGTGACGTAAACTGTGATCCATCCTGTGATTCTTGTGAAACAAATATGGGGCATCCCAGCTGTCAGATAGACTATCTCCCCGGGATAGATGACAATGTCCGAATTAATAAACAGAGGATTCGAACACACGCCGAACCAGAGCACAGATATCAGGCTCGACAGGTCACTGATGGCAAGAGCAAAGAAGCTGATGGTCACCGTATTGTTAAAGCCTTGTTTGTAGAACACAACTATGTTGATTATGTTTGTTACCATCCCGAACAGACAAACTACACTGGCCAGGAATACGTAGTTGACAATCTGGTAGATTTCCCGACCAGTGTCACTGATCCAAAATACCAGCGCCATGCTGTTATTATTCATTTTTGAACTGCAAACAACTTCCTCAAATGTGTCTTGGTAATAATATGCCCTTATGTATGTGTGTTCCGAATTGTATGAAATATAATATACTTTCACGACGAATATATCTCGCACTTTTTTTTCTGTTCATAACATATTCAATAAGATGGACGCTTCACAAATCTCCAGGCTTATAGAATAACACTGTTCGGTCTCATGTCAGTGTTCATGAAAACAAATATATATCCATTACATACAATATCTGAACCAGGCCCAAGATCTGCAACTAATTTATGTCTTCTCTATTGACTGATTTCCAAATATGTGCTTTACATGAATGCACTGACTTAAATATAAATGATCTTGTCTACCGATAACAGTGTCCAAGGGTCCGGTTTTTGAAGTCTAATATAGTCTCTAGTATTGTTACGTGCTGCAAGTCTTAAGAGCCACAATCAAAATATATAATACAGAATGTCTCTCCAGTCGACACAGCACGACACTTATTATTATTGGAGACTCTTCTGTGTATTTACCTTCCAACAGAAAATATCCCTTAACAAACACCGGCTAAGTGTCTAACCCTTTACGACCTCCAGTATCTCCCCCAATTCCCTCATCTTATCGTTGATATACGTCCATAGTTCTCTGCTACAAACACCGTCTCAACATTTCTGACATCACTCTAGCTGAACCGACATTTCTGGTTCCACTTAGAAAAAGGACATCTCAAAGTTCTATTTAGTTGTCTCTATATGACTTCGCCATTCTCTTATAGTATGATCCCCAATTCGTTCTTGTGAACTCAGATCGTTTCATATTAATATTTACTTACTGCCACATTCAGGAAGTGTTATGTACTACAACTAAAGTGTTGTACGAATTTAGGTCACCCGTCCCAGGCAAACCCTATGTAATCATACATATGACAGACCTAGCAGATCACATTGGCCAGCTCTTGGCATCCCTTCAATTCACTGATAACAGGCGTCATGAACGTCATTCCATTCCCTATGATTATCTTTCGACAGGTACACATGACAGCAGAATAGATCCCCCTGTCCTGTTACACATTGTCAAGGGAAAACTAAAATATTAGGGGGAGATTCTATAATTAGTTAACTTGACAATTAACGCCAGCAGAGAAACCAACAGTAAATCGGCCATAGGTTCGACTACATTGAAACATCTAAAACATAATGTTCTATGTAGAAAAAAAAATTCATCACATAATTGCATACATGGAGCAGGCTCCTGTAAACATGTCATTTACTATAGAACGTCGTTATAAAGCACATGTATGCTGTATGTTTAACGATTTTCGCTATGTCACACGGTATAGGACACTTGAGTGACTGGCCTTATTTACCGATGACATATTACAGTTGACAATAATTGTTCCCCTCGGGTCTTAGTTAGTAAACATATATTTGATTCAGCTGCTAAAAATACAACCCAATATTATGAAAATGGAAATAGTATTACCACAAATCTAAGCTAGGCTCTGTCTGTGGTAACATTTTTAAAATGACTTAATCATTAAACCCTTAGTATCATAATTATTCATGTGACAGCCAAAAATTTGAAGCTTTTTTTTTCGAGTTACAGTAATCACCTAAGCAAACGTTAACATTCAAGAACATCAACATGAGATAAAATAGTAACTTTCATATACTAAAGTAGTTAGAAATATGTGTAGATGTGATGGCTGGATAATCAAACAAGACACGGGGCTGTCAGCATCTTAAAATATCATGTTTTACCAACAATGGAGAGATTGAGGCATCTGGGTGTAACCAGGTGATCTGACCTGCTGACTACATGAGGAAAGTCAAGACGAACATATAACCAGATGATCTGACCTGCTCACTACATGAGGAAAGTCAAGACGAACATATAACCAGATAATCTGACCTGCTCACTACATGAGGAAAGTCAAGACGAACATATAACCAGATGATCTGACCTGCTCACTACATGAGGAAAGTCAAGACGAACATATAACCAGATAATCTGACCTGCTCACTACATGAGGAAAGTCAAGACGAACATGTAACCAGATAATCTGACCTGCTCACTACATGAGGAAAGTCAAGACGAACATGTAACCAGATAATCTGACCTGCTCACTACACGAGGAAAGTCAAGACGAACATATAAACAGATGATCTGACCTGCTCACTACATGAGGAAAGTCAAGACGAACATATAACCAGATTCTGACCATCTGTTTTGGAACCCTGCGCTGGCAGCTGAAGATGAGGAAGAAGCATGCACCGAGTGCTGTGATGTCAATTCTTAACTCAACTCAACTAAACTCAACTTAGCTACCAACACTTCACTCACCAACATCAACACAAAACAAAAAAGTGCAATCAAACGACAGACAGATGTACAGTAATAATAATATAAATAATAATAGTTTTTTTTTTTTTTTTAAATCTAAGGAATATTGCCTTGCAATACCATAGACAAAAAGAAGATAACAGAGTATACGGACATGTGTTGTGTTTTAGAAAAAGGGGGAAACAGAATAAGAAACAGTTAGAGCAGTAGCGAAGTTCTGTCAACCATGTGTTGTTATTCTGTCATTCTTGTAGTAATTGCTGACTTCTACTATCTTGATTGGTGTAAAATGTGTAATTGCTTTTGGTGTATTGGTTACTTTGGTCAGGAAAAAGCATTCTATTTTTTTTAGTTCATTTTATATGCACCTTAACTAAATTTTTTTCTACTTGCGGTGCTCTAAAGTAATTTCCATTACATTTATGGCACCATAACTAATTTCCATTCGACTTATGGCAGCCTAACTGATTTCATTGGACATGACACCGTTTACTAATTTCCATTCGACTTACTACACCCTAAACTAATTTCCATTTGACTTATGGCACCCTTAACTAATTTCCATTTGACTTATGGCATCCTAAACTAATTTCTATTCGACTTTTGGCACCCTAAACTAATTTCCATTCGACATGTAGCACTCTAAACTTTGCTCAGGCGACTTATGACACTACAAACTAATTTCCATTTAAAATTTAACAGTTATATTGACGGAGCAGTTTATGCACATTTCTGATAATTACCGTATTCCCTAACAGTTAACATTCGCTGGAGCTATATCTAATTGTCAACCCCTTCCTTAGATCAGTGAAAACAATTATTTCTGTGATTGCTTTTATATCTTCATACTTTACTTCCAGTAGGTGTAAAGAACTGATGGTTGAAGCATTCAAATAAATCAATAGGACGGAAGCGCTTACAGTTTGAATCACTAGTGCGTCCAAATCTGCATATCTGAGTTAGGTTATCTCATAGGTTTGCTTCCATGAGTATGTGGTATCATGCTATCACAGACCTCATAACTAATTACACATTGACTTCACATATTTAATTTGTGCATTTAATATTATATTTAAATTTGAGGTTTGAGGTTTGAACAACAGATCAACTGCATTGTACACGGGTAGTTACCCATAAGTGCTCCGTTCTACTTCTAACTTGACTTTAAGTCTGAAGGAGCTGAGGTCAGTGAGCGAACCCCGTAGAACCGACATTTTTTGCTTCACATTTTGCCTGGGCAGGGCTGTTGGTCTACTCTTTTCTATTTCCAACTGCCAAGGGATTCTTTTACGTGCGCAGCAATACACACAGGCGTCCTATCTTACTATCCAGAGACAAGGGGAAATAACTAGAAATAACAGCCTTTACTGGGGCCTGAACCCGAGACCTCTAGCACTTAGGCGGACGCTGTACCTCGAGACCACCAGCCACGCCCTAAACCCCTCACTAATTTTATATTATAACAATTATATTTAATATCATAAACTCGTATATACTATCCCATCTTTTAATGCATGTGTGCCTCTACCGCTGTCGTCTCGCCTAAGTGCACCGGAGAGTCTTGCCGCCCCAGTAATGCTAACACAGGTATATTACAATTTAGCAGACAATGTTTTCTTTTCCAGACACTGCCTAGACATTTGCCAGTACTCTACTCGTTCCTGTGTAACTACAGTTCAGGGGCGACGACGCAAGAAAACATGTCTATGACATAACATAGTTTTGGACCCATATATATATATATATATATATATATATATATATATATATACATATATATAAAACCTAAGTTTCAGGCAGCATTTCAGAAGATAAAAAGTATCTTATGCTACACATCACTCTTTTTAAACATTAGAAAACGAGTACTGAAATGTTACATCGAGCCTTTTCTGGGTTTTTTTACAGTGAATCAGGGCATGTGAGCAAACAAATTAAGTAGATTTTGGAAACAATCGGAAATGTTTGGTAGTCTGGTAGTCTTAGTTTCAGCTTCATAGCAAACGGGTCACCCCATCTTTGCTCCGCTCCTGTGCCAACAAAAAAAACACAAGGAATGTTTATCACAGTCCCTTGTAGAAAGATTGACAGACTGCTGTCTCAGCATGTCTAGCATACACTCGCATTAAAGCATACGGTAGCCATCCAAAGTGCTAACACAAACAGTCCGACATTAGAAATGCAGTTCATCATTGATGGTAGCAGAAGTCCCCAAAATTCTGCGGTGGCCCATGCGATCCATTTTATTCACAACAAAATTGCGACGACAGGCATCGTGCCATTTTCTGAATCTACAATTCACATAACCACGTTTGTCACAGTCAAAAAACACTTCAGATGAAATCCGAAGCTCACAGTGTCACGCCATGCATTCAACTCAGAAGCTGGGCGACGAAATTATATCCAGTTTACAAATGGAACAAAAATGTATTGACCACAGTCTGGCAAAGGCAAAAAAAAAAAATTGCCTTGGCTCCAAACAGTGGCCCCGCCTAGCGTCCATTTTGACCGGAAGTGTGGTTCATGCGACGAATGTTGCGAATTCGTTGGACTGCCTGATAACTAGCAATGATTGCCTTTAAATTGCTAATAAAAGTAAACCATTATATAGAAAAATAAGAAGGGCACAAACACAGTTCTTTGGTCATGTAATAAGAAAAAGAGCACTGGAAAATAACGTGTCGACTGGAAAAATCACTGGCAGAAGAGGCAAAGGCACAGTAAGAGAAATGATTGTGGATGGTTTAAGACAATGGCATGGAGGAATATCTTCAGTGGAATTGATCTAGAACACACAACGAGATCTGTGGAGATGCATGAAAATCTTCGCCAGCTGGCGAGGCACTTGTTGATGATGATGTATTTCTTTATACATTTTTATACACACATATATATACATGCATACTCATGTGTGTACATAAGTACACGTACATTGCTCCGTCCTTATATGGGACGCCATTTTCTGGACTTTTGCAGCCAGAGGTGGCAAATATCACCTAAAGGCTGAAAAGAGTTTCTATGACTGGAGCCCTGGGGATTCTCATACGAACTGTGGTAATTTGTGTTACCAGTTGTTAATGCGTATTGTGCGGTTCTAGGGGGGGGTTGAACGTAACTGGCTCACTCGCATAAGTACTTTCACCTACGTATGTACATAGCTATCCATACACATACAGTTACAATGATACGTATTCGTCCTCAGCAGATCAACGTTAGCTATGAGTTTATTCTGACAGGGCTCACTGACTGGACGGGGTGCTTCAGAGCACCATCTTTCAGTAAACAAGGTTTCATTCATGTCTGTTTTACATAGCATGCACGTATTGCTTAGCTGTGACTGATCGGAGTTCCTTAGTTAATTAATTTAGACAAAACAAAAGAATAAAATTAAATGTATTTCAATGCTTTGACAATGTCACATTAAGAACTGAATCCTGTAATCAGAAGTGAATTTGTTACTGGTTTTCTTGAAAGAGAATGTATGTGTGTGAGCTTAGTGCTATTAGCAAGCATGAGACAGGCGTTCTCAGATGGTAATCTACACTCAGGGAAATAACAGCTGAAATAAGCTGTCGTAGTAAACTCCCCATGACATAGTAGACAATTGATAATTGGAAACAATAACGCAATATCTATTCCACTAGTAACTTAATGAGAATTTTATGTTCGCTATTCAAGAATTAAATAAACATAGAGTTAGTAATGTGCATGTATACAAGTAGCTATTAAAACTTAGCGGTATGCACAACGACGAGATCTCAAGGCATTTGGATGACACCTCAGAGACGGTGCTAATAAAGCGTCCATATGTTGTATTTCTGCCTTGTCCACTAATGTATATTTTGATTTCTTTACTTTAATGAGTATGTATGCAATTTTTTTAGTGTTTTTGTTTAATTATTCAAAAAATGTTTATTTGTTGACCGGGATGGTCAAAATAACAACATTTGTTTATAAATGCAAACGTAGAATGCAGTGTTAAGGAGTAAACAGTGTGCCGTTAGAGCACATATGTGAAGAGAGAGGAGAGGTTACACCACATGTATTCGATACTACGCAAGTATATCTTGTACACTCCATAAATGTGTATTTCCGTGTATGAACGCTGTCTCAGTTACCCTTGGAAACGGTAGAGACCGGGTGATTTGATTTGATTTGATTCAAGAACCGACATCACAGCACTCGGGGCATTCCTATAAGCGCTCCGTCCCCATCTTTATCAGCCATTGAAAAGTCCTGATACTAATGGTGCCAGCAGCATTCTGATTAAACGTAGGTCTTGCCTTTCCTCTGAGCCTCGAGCATCTACCAGAACCTCTCGTCACTCCCGGCTGCACCAACATCACCGGACTGTGGTGATCCATCTGCTCCCCTGAACTGTACACGCTCTCCCACAAGGCACTACCAACGTCTGCCTTATCATGTATCCGTATTCCACCAAGTTGTGCAGAGCCAGCCAGTCTGTCCTCGTGTTCATTTCCCAACACACCGGCGTGCCCCGGTGAAAAAATCCAGACAATACTCCTCACCCGTGTCCTCCGCAGCGAAGCATGCCACTCTGCACGAAACATACCTGTTCTGATCTTCCTCAGCATTTTTTCTGAGTCAGTTACAATCACGATGTGTGTGTGTGTGTGTCGTGTTCTCTAGATAGCGGAAAGCTGCAGTGACCGCCTCCACCTCCATTCTTAAACTGGATGTTGTGGTATCATATGCTAGGCTCTCCTGCACCAAACATCGACCATTAACTTTTGCTAAGAAGCCCCAAGCAATTCTTTTGCCCCATGACACTGAACCATCTGTGTAAATGATCGAATCCTCGGAGCGAGCATTATCTTGAATGAATTGCTAAACTTCCACCTCTGTGGCACCTGTTGGCCAGTCTCTGCATTCCCGGCTCAGCGAGATTACGACTCTACACAAGTATGACTGTTCGGGTGGCACTTTGACCCACTCTTCTCTTCGCCTTTTGTTCTCAAGGATGCAAACCTGTCTGATTGTGTCTTCTGCCTGAGCCTTCTGAGCCACCTATTACCTCCCTCTTATCAGCCGCTGACTCTTAACTGCACATACAGCTTCATGCAGAGGTTGGTCTGTGTCTGCAGCTAAAGACTGGTATAAATGGATATACTACGTCTTGAGTACTCCTTGCTGAAGTAGTTAGAAGTAGAAATTGATTGCAGAAACAGGACTCGGACAGTTTGTTTGTTAGTTTGTTTGTTTGTTTCTGATAGAAATATACTTTTATACTTATTACTAACATAACACAGCCGAAGAAAAACCCAGAGAATTATGAAGACATAAACGTACATATGGTTTTTTTTTATTGAGAGGCATTATCTACTTCTGCTTTCATTCGAATATGCAGGTGCCTTGTGCCTGTTTACAGCATGTCTACGATACACACATCCGACTTCTGCAGCATTTTTTTTTGACCGGGTTATTCTTCCCTGTGTTGTCAATAAATGGAGAGAGATCTGATTCGATACACTAATGACTGTGTAGGAAAACATAACATGATGACTTCCAGCTGTACAACGGCACACAATGTTGATGGCTGTAATGATATAATATGATATTCAACCTAACAAAGCGTTTGCTCATTATATGAAAGTCACACTTAAATCGGGGGTACTATTCAGCTTTTGCGCCCTATCTTGTCAGGTTTGTTAGGGAATTCCCCCGGACAGTCTTATTGCCTAGAGTTGTTTTGGCGTGCCTTCGTTGGCTTCGTTCGGCCACATGGAGACACTGTCTCCCAGATAAAAGTGCGGCGCTTTCTTCTCCCCAGACGAATGTGAGCAACAGTTTTTTTGTCTCTCTAAACGAGTGTTCAAGAGTTAGTGTTAGGGTTGGATGCAGCAATACTGATAGTTAAAGAAAATACCCGGTGAAAACCAAGTCAACAAATAAGAACAGCGCTTCCAAACTGGGCAGAGTGAGATCGATGAACAAACGAAACTTACAAGCGCTGGACATGACGATATACTAAACGATATGGACGTTGTAAAGAACCAACACATGACACGCCTAGAATAAAAGAGATTTAGCGTTTGAGGGTTAGTATTAAACAAACAGTGACTAAGACTAGCCCTAACAACCTAGACTATAATACTGTCCCGGTGAATTCGCTACCAAATCTCGCACACGACGAAATGGTATGATAAGTTTAATAGTACCAAATTTGCTGTAAAAGCTGATCAAAGAAATTTTTTTTTTTTTTTTTTTTTTTTTTTTTTTTTTTTTAATCAGAAACCATGAGTTATTAACCATTTAGCTCGATACTATGAATATCGCAACACTTCGGCCTTGATTCCATGATAGATACTTTAAATCTGGGAAATTTGTGGCTTTTCTGCCTGCCTTCGAGCTTTAACTAGCACCACATGGAGTTTGTCACCTGGTCGCCGCGCAGCTGGTTAACCAACGTAAGCTAGCACGCCAGGCAAAAATATTAGTAAGTATGTACGCAAAGAATTATACTTCCTACATTCGAATGGATTGTTGTTACAAATCCACATTGGCTATCGGCAAACAACCAAATATACTGTGGAACGTGTCTCTAAATTTCTTGCTCATCTGGTAGTAAAAGAAGATGTTGATGCTGGAGTTCAGTGTCTCAAACACAAATACAAAAGACCATATCACGAAAAACATATTGACGTATGCACCGAGAACACTAAATTCTAACTCAAAGAAAGTAACCATGGATACCGCTACGCCTGGCGTGTAGCAGACGATGAGAACGCTGGCTATCATAGCAACCATGGACATGGTCTTCTGGTCACGGCTAGATATGGCTTCCACCTGGCGACTGGCGATACTAGCTGTCATTCGCCACTTAGACTTTTGATTCAGTTGAACCACAAGGACACACGTAAACACGATGACTCCAATAAAAGAGGCGAATCCTAGCATGGAGTACAAGAAGAAAATTAGACCTTCGACTTTGTCATGACCGCTTGTGAAACACAGGGCTAATAGTGACCTGTTTCTGTTTTGAAAGAACCTCCAGTCATAATAGGCTGTTGCATACTCGGGAGAAAACGAGGCTATGTTGAGAAGATATATGATAAATATGGTCACTGCAGTTTTTCTCGGAGTGACAATCTGTTTAATCTTCAGTGGTAGCGCTATACACAAACATCTCTCGGCAGTGATGAAGACCGTGATCCATCCCGTGATTCTGGTAAAACAGACGTGAGGCATTGCTGCAGTCAGGTACACTATATCTGCTGGCCAGATGGCAATGTTAGAGTTAATAAATAGAGGGTTTGAACACACGCCAAACCATAGTATAGATATAAGACTGCAGAGGTCGGAGACAGCAAGTGCGAAAAAACTGATCGTCACTGTACTGCTAAATCCTTGTTTGTAGAACACAATGATGTTGATTATGTTTGTAACTATTCCAAATAAACAAATAAAACTAGCCACAAACACATAATTTATAATCTCCATTATTTCTCTGACACCATCATTGACCGGATCTAGCTGATGTTTCATGCTGAAATTATTCATCTCTTTGCTGGAAAAGTCTAGACTTGTAACAAACGCTCAAGAGTATTGTAATATTGAATATTCCATTTCTTATATGTTTTCAGAGCTTAACGTCTCAGTTAAGTACACACTCTCACTGTGAACTGAGATGCAGTTTGTGGACAGCACAATATATTTAATAAACAATAGGAGAACAATACAGTCACTTTTAGCTATCCCACACCGGTTCCGTATGTGAGTCTGAATCATGATTTTGATGATGCAGTAAAGTGCCTCTACTGAGATACACATTTCCAGTTCTGATTCTGCATACACCGTCGATTTCTAAGCTTGTAGTGAGGACAGTTAGCTCTGCAACATTTTCACCCAGTAAAATACATATCTACTAGGTCACAGGGGAAAACGTTTAATCTTTTGTATGATAATGCAAACTGTTTTCAAGGCTCAAGGGTGAAAGTCGCCAATATATGAGTACTAGGAATCAAATTTCAGGAAATTCCCCAATTAGAAAGTTTTTATTTTTAAGATAGGTAACTCCATCGTATCCAGATCCAAACATTGTCATACATTTTCTGCAGATAAAAAGCAGCTATACTATCAGGGAAGTCATTTAATGCCTGGGTCAACACAAATACACACACACATATTCATATACGAGATGTATGTGTATATGTTTTTGTATGTGTGTGTTCCCTGATAATATTCAAGCAGGATAATAATACCAGTGTAAAGACAAATACTAATTTGCTCCACAAATTAGTAAAGGTTACAAGACAGAAGAAAATAGTAGATAGAATCATTTTGAAAAGAGTGGGTGATCTCACTGAAAAAACCATTTAAGGATTAACAGGTAGATTTCGTGCAAATAGAACGTTTACTGAAGAAAGCCGCACTGTTCAAGTCAGTGAAGCAAAGTATTGAACTGAAGACACAAATTTACGTTGGATTTGTTGACTTTGGAAATGTCTTCAATAACACTGACAGGGAATCTCTCTGGAAATGTCTTTCCTTAACAGCAGTGATAGGGAAACTCTCTTTCTGGAAATGTCCTTAATAGCAGTGATTAGGGATCTCTCTGGAAATGTATGGCTTAGTTGAGTTAAGCCTCCAGGCATTCCTCTTTTCTCGCAGTTAGGATGAGTTGAGTCAAGAAGTGATATCACAGCACTCGGGACATTCCCATGCGTGCTCCGTCCTCATTTTCAGCAGCCAGCGCAGAGTTATAATACTGATAGTACCGGTCACAATATGGTTATATATCCCTCTTGCCTTTCTTCTGATTGTAGTGAGCCAGCCAAACCCTCTGGTTACACCCGGGTGCCTCATTCTCTCTCGGCCTTAATAGTCTCGTTTCTCCACTAATTCCGTTGCTTGTTCCCCAAGGGCCTTGACCACATCTGCCTTGACATGCATCAATTAACCTTCCAGTGGTGCATATCCAGCCTATCTGTCTGCCTGGTCATTCCCCACGACGCCGGCATAACCTGGAGTAAAGATCCAAAGTATGCTCACTACTTGTGACCTCTTCTGTGTAGTTTGCCTAGGCTGTCTTGCACTAAAGATTTTCCAATGGGGTTCGCAACTAAACTAAGGTAATTCTCTGTCCTCTCACCACCGAACCATATGTATAGATCACGTGGGCATGAATTGTCGTGATCAACTGTTGGTCTTCCACCTCGGTAGCACCCTCTGGCCACTTTCTGCACCCCGGGGCCGATGTGATCATAACTCTACACAGGTCAGACTTGTTCTCTGGTGCTATGATCTACTTCGCTTCATGCCCAATGTTCTCCAGCATACATATTTGTCTTATCGTGTCTTCTGCTTGAGCCATTCAAGAGTCCTTTTTTCAGCCTATGACCTTTACCTGCAACCAAAGCTTCACATAGAGAGTGTTCCCTATCTGCAGCTACTCTGAGGTATGACTTAGCCTGCAGTACCTTTAGAATATTTGCATAAGTCGGCAATGCAAGGATGTACGCATGCACACAATCAGGGTGTCTCTTATACATCACAGGATCACCCGCATAGTTTAATTCTGTGTGTACTCCAGTTGTTTTCTGACTCTTCGAGACAGTGAGTAACCCCAATCCATAATCAGTTACTGACATGATTAAGTGCTGGTAAGGTGTGAACAGCATTCTCTGCTCCATGTCCATTGCTGCCATAATCTTTAGTGAATTAAGACATTTTCGGGTCTTTTTCACAACCCCCTCTATGTGATCTTTGAAAGACAAACTTCTATCAAAGTTGATACCTATGTACACCAGTAAGCTGTCTTTTTTGATGTCCCTGCCATTTATTTTGAGTCTGGGAACATCCTCTCTAACAATCCTGTTGTCCAAAGAACACAACGGAACGGTTTCCTTTTCTTGGCCAATTACAGCGCTCATTTCAGTTCACACTAGCCAACGTATTCCATAGTCGTGGATTTCAAGCTGTACGATAGACATGGCCAATGGGACACCTTTATTTTGGGGGTGCCTAGTTGACCATGTATCTTAGTGCACTTGTATTCATGGCGAGGCGCAGACGCCGTCTGGAGGTGACAGGTTCAATTCCCGGCACGGTAACCATAGCTTTCGATTTTTATGTTGTCTAGTGTGTTCTTCTATCTTTCTACTTCTTTCTATGAGTGCCGTTCACAATACTTTCTGTTACTTGATTATTTCAGTTCACAAGTCATAACCTTATCTGTAGTCGCTTGTACCACTTGAATATTTTGATTCCGATTTCTCCCTTACCTGTATACGAGAACAACATCTGCAAATGTCAATAGTCTGCAAAGTCCAGGAGTTTTCAGGTCCGCTTTTTGCTCGTAAAAACGTTGACAGTGCAGGTGAAATTGCAGATCTCTGTGGTAATCCTGGAGCTAGAATACATGGTTCGAAAGTCTATGAACCCAGGCGAAGAGCTACCCTTCGAGAATGCAAAGCAGCTGTGATCCAGTTTACCAACCAAGGACAGTCTCCTTTCTCCATAAGCGCTTTGATCGAGATACTGAATCTGACTCTGTTGTAAGCATCTTCAAAATCAAGTGCCAGTGTCACCGTTTCCTGTCTGATCTGGAAACCTTAGAAGGTGTCAAAGGCAAAAGTGGTTGCATTAGACCATATGTCCTTCCCTGGTCGGTAACTTCCCAAACATCGTGGAATAAGATGTCTCTGTTCCGACAATTATTGTAGCTTACCCGCCACTATCTTCTCCAGCACTTTACTAAAAGTGTATTTGAGGGTTAGGATCATGTCGCCGCTGAGTGTTGAGGGATCCGTGCCAGGCTTAGGCAGTGGAATCAGGTAGCTGTGCGTCTCCACGAGGTCTGCATAGCTCATGTGTTTCATGTGGAAATATCTAACCCCGTCAGACCCGTGGGTAGTCTCTTTCGCCTCTTTCAGAACCTGTTTTATATCTCCCACCTGTATGCTGTCTTCTTAATGTTTGTAATTTAAGGTGGCTGCTAGATCTTCTCTAACTGTAAATCTTTTATCTGTATCATCTTGGTGATATGAACCTGATCAGCAAAGCCTCCCCCGTCATCTCTATGAATTATTCCCAATACGCTGGTCCGATTTTTCTTGAGTATCTGCCTATGTAGCTTTTACAACTGTTCCGTTGTCTTATCGCCCCCAATCTCATCAATGAAATGCTTCTATTTTGCTGGTAATACCTCTGCCGTACAACGCTTCAAAACCTCTATCCTATCTTTCTTATCTCTTCCTGTGCGCTCCGGCTCCTCCTGTGAGCTAATGGCGTTCGCGCTTTTTTCAAACGCTTTACTGGAGCTCTCTTTAGCTTTTATGCCTGATCCACCTCTTATGTCTATCATGAAGGCTACTAAAACGTAGATCTGCAGGTCCTCTTACACGCCCTCTGTCAGGAGCGTTCAAGAAGGGTGATAGTCCGCTCATACTTGAAGCTTACCGGCTCTTGAAGTCTTGACTTTCTTGGATTTGGAGATAGATACCAAATATGGCAGATGGTCACTTCTATGATAGCCCAAAACTGTCCATTTGGTGTCCAGGACTGCTTACTGAGTAAGGAAAGCTAAGTTAAAAGCCGTGTCTGCCTCATTGCCATTCTAGTCGCCCTCCATCATTAGCAAGACACAGTCTAAATCGACAATGGTGTCAGCAAGGGCAACTCCCTGAAGGTTTTCTCCAATACTGTCCCATTTATTGTTCCGTGCACCGAAATCCAAACAAATGAGGAGCCTATTGTCAGGGATACCCTTCAAGTCTTTCAGCCAGTCCCACTGCTGGTTTGTGATTAATTAAAAAGTATCAATAAATATGATAAAATTGTTATCAAGCAGGAGGTTATCGTTCACCCTAGTAGAGCCGTAGAGCCTGGTTGCTAGGGAAGAGGCAATGGATGAACCTTTGTAATTCACAGCTTGTCACCCTGACAAGACTCAACGTTTACGATTGATTTTCACAGAGCCATGAAGCCTCTCAGCACGTAGATCCACTTTATGCATGTTTTTAATATATGTTGTCTCCTCTAGATTTGTAGTGTTTTGTCCCATGACCGCGATGTCTTTATTAACAGGGTCGCCTCGTGAAGGATGGGCCTCTTGGGTCACGCACAACGTTCTCGACTGTAGAATGGTTTAGAAATTGGAAATGTATAAGAAGCTGAGGGCATTTGGGAACACGATTTATTAAAGACAGGGCCTACTATTACCTAAAAAAAAAAAAAAAAAAAACAGCTTTTGATCAAACATTCTTCGCAACGTTCTGGTGGAGAGATTGACGACCGCTTCGATTCCAACCTTCTTTTTCTTCTGCCTTTCTATCCCCCAATGGAGTATAGGCCCTCAACCAACTAACGCCAAGTCGTTCTATCCTTCGCCATTACATGTAGCTCTCCCCATGTCCTCCCAATCTTTTTAACCTCATTCTCCAGCTCTCTTCTCCATGTGTTTTTGGCCTTCCTTTATTCCTATGACCCTGTGGGTTCCAATGCAAAGACATTCTAGTTATGCTGTTCTCCTGTTTTCTCAGTGTGTGCCCTATCCAACGCCAGCGTCTTTTCCTCACCTCCTGATCCACTGGAGCAGATTTAGTTCTCTCCCAAAGTACTACATTAGTTATTCTATCATTCCATTTTATTCCCTCTATTCTGCGCAGGCACCAGTCAATGAATGTCTGTAATTTATTAGTAATTGCATTGGTTGTTCTCCATGTTTCCGCCCCATACAATAGTACTGATTTGACATTAGAATTAAACATTTTTAGTTTAGTATTTCTTTTAATTTCTTTTGTCCTCCACAAATTACCTTGCCGGTTAAAAAAATGGTATCTGCATACAGAAAATCTAACGGTATTTCAGTCGGTTTTAAATGTAAGTTTCAGCTGACTTACAGTAGTCAAACTGAGAGGCAACTTAAAATACAGGGACGGAACAAATACCCAAATAGCTTCATGCGCAACTGGGTGAGTCATAACTGTGCTCAAGCTACCCAAGTTGTGAGAATATAGCTCTTCCAGTGGACGCGCTTTGATTCCGGGCATGAATAATCAATGCGTGCCTGCATGAAGAAAACGTCAAAGAGTGTGTGTGTATCCTTACTAAAAAATAGTTTGTTTTGTTTTTCTTTTAAATGTGTATGCACGGGGGAGGGAAAGGACCTAAAAATGTACATCTGTACGACCAGTGGTAGCACAGTAAGAGTGAGCTTCGTCTTCAAGCAAAAACATTTGAATGAATGATATCCCTAATTTTCATATCACAGTTTCTTTTTCTTTCCTCGTTTCTCCATTCGCGGAATTTCTCGCAGAGTCGGGACGAAAAGCGTCCTCTGCTACGAGCCGTACCGATCGCTTTATATGAAGTGTTTGCTATATTTCAGTGGTCAATGTTTTACGTGGTCGACCTCTGGCTCTGTTACAGCTGTATCATTATAACAATTCTCTCTGTGGTGCCCTCTCTGTTAGCACTCTAGCTACACGGCTGAAATATGCTATCTGTTATCAACCAATACATGTTAGTATATGTTCTATATCGACCTTTCTCCTGACAGCATCGTTCGTAAGTCGATCTATCATTGTTACAGCTAGTATAAGAAGTAAACATTTTATTTCTGGCGTGACTTTTTTTTCATCTGTCTTCTGATGTCTTCATTAGTCAATGAAGACAGAGTTACTCACAGCATGTCTTGGGAATCAAATGTGAGGTTACAGTGCTACTAACCAGAAGTGCTATCAAGCTTACACTGTCCGACAGTAAAGTATTAAGACTGATTTTATTATGGCTAAGACAAAAAGATCATCTATGAGTCAGAGCAAGGAATCAAAAGAGGCAACCTTTGTCTATGATATGGCAACTTTTTATCGCCGCCCAATAAGTAGACAACAAACAAGCCTCAATTTTGGTAACCTAGTCAGAGGTAATCAGCCTTGCGCAAAAAAAAAGCTGAAATCGATGTTTAAAATTCAGAAAAAGCGCCATTGCAACAGTTACATTGATGCGACAAGTTTATGAAGATAATTGTTTATCTTGTGCATACATCTTGAGCTGGTATTCACGATTCAAAAGTGGTATGAAATGATTACTAGTGCAACTAGACCTGGAGGCACACTTTATGTTCGTATTGCGGGACTGATTGCAAAATTCCAAGAACGGATGCAAGAAGATCCTTGTTCGACTGTGAAGATGATGGTAGATGCATTTGTTGTGAATACAGAGACTATTCATTCCAATTTATTTGATGATTTGAGCAAGACAATGTTGCTGGTCGGTATGTACTCAACACCTGGCAATTTATTTCTTCTTCATGACAGTGCACTGGCTCAAAGGTGGTAGATGTATAGGAATTTTCAACAAAATAAGAGTTCTCAACCATCTACCCGGATTTGTCTCCCTGTGGCTATTTTCTGTTTCAAATTTTAGGTTGCCATTGAAAGGACGCTTCTTAGACAATATTAATGACATTCAAAGTGCAGTAACATCGACTTTAATGGCCATAACAACAAAATAACTGCAGAGGTCGTTCCAGTATTGGTTAGATCATGCCACCTGCTGTGTCATTGCTTACGAGACTTACTTTGAAAAAAAATACAGATTAAATTTTCAACTGCTGATATTTTAAATGTTTATCGATTTAGTCTCATTACTTGATTATCGGACTTTGTATTCTGTTACAACAAATCTTTCTAATGTCAGCCCAAGTATGTTGTCCGTTAAGTAGAAACGTAAAACACTGATTCGTTGGCAATCCTATAGTTTGATTAGCATTTGTGATTTAGTGGTAGAATACTCGCCTGTTACCTAGGTGACCCAGGTTCGATTTCCACACTTTAAAGGTCTTGTGTTCGTTTCAGCGTCGTTTGTTACAACTATTTCAAAGATTCCCGGAGATCGTCAATTGAGCTACGGAGTTTTTGTTTTGTACGACACTATCGCAGGGTGCTAGCTGTTCTGCGGATATGACTGAGCCATATGGGAGAAATCCCGGCACAATGAATACGATTCTCGGGACTGTCACTTCATCTCAAATGGTAAACTGTTAACGGCAGGATTAACCTGAGCGTGATATGGAATTGACGTGTTGGGCGAGTCGTATTTGATAGGATGCCAGCGGACACAGTGATTGATGGGAAAAGAATAGACACACTCGCGACCAGGAGCTCCAGTAAAATATCCATGGACTATAGATATAAGCCTAAAGACGAGAAAACGTTTTTTTTTTTTTTTAGTTTACTTTACTCACATTTTGTTGTTGTTTTTTAAGCCTGTGTTCACATTGTTTACAACCAGGCTTCATTGTTGGAGCCAGGGTTAATTCGTTTTGGAAAAAGAAAATTCCTCGCAATGTGGCCTTGAATCCAAGAGTATGTATGTACAAA